>JAWNOD010000375.1:145000-697664 GCA_035046225.1 Drosophila pegasa
ATATATATATATATATATATATATATATATATATATATATATATTTCGCTTCCATCATTGAGAGCAAAGTGGATAAGACACAGGCGTCCAGTCGCCTGCGGAAGGTGGTGCGCGTTGTGCGTAGAAAGAAGCGAGCCATCAATGATGCCTGCGAGTCGGATGGAGCCGGAGAGACGGCACCCGGCAGTGCACCAGCCATAACCAGTGCCGGGGATTCAAAGGACTTTAACAATTCGAACAATTCTGACTCGAATTCAAATTCGAATTCCGCGTCGAGACATTATTATAATGCGCCACAGACGGAGATTGAGGCTGTTCGTGCGGCACATGAGGCCGCTGTTGCTGTGGCCGTAAGCACCAGTCGACCTTGGACGCCAATGCCGCCGCGTAAG
Source organism: Drosophila pegasa (assembly GCA_035046225.1). NCBI lineage: Eukaryota > Metazoa > Arthropoda > Insecta > Diptera > Drosophilidae > Drosophila > Drosophila pegasa. The sequence continues at coordinate 145,393 of JAWNOD010000375.1, forward strand.
CCCCAATGCAAGACCAAATCGAAATCGAAGAGCAAGCATCATTCATTGCCGACTGCCAGTGGCGTTGGCGGCAACTGCTCGCAATTTTCATCAGGTCTGACGATCGCATCTTCTGCGCCCATGCCAAAAGTGGAGGGGTCGCGTAAGAAGTGCGAGTCGACAAGCAACTCCAATGATTCCGATAACAAATCAAAAACCAGCGAGAATAGCGACAGCAGTGAAAACAGCACTTTCGCAACCATGGATTCATCATCTTCAACCAGCTCATCATCGTCATCGTCATCAACGACTTCGTCATCCCTATTAGCTGTCAATGGCCGCAAGGGTCGTCGAGCAAATGGTAAAGCAACGTTGCCCTCATCGGTACCAACTGCTACTGGTGCCGCCTCATCATCTTCGGCTTCACTTTTGTCTGCCCTCAAGAAGCCGAAGTTACAGAAGCGTAGCTCTAGCTCTGTCGCCAAGCAGTACAAGGACCCAAGTACAAACGCTTAGTTCTTCCTTCCCCTTATCCCAACTTCCCATGCTTAAATCTCGATTTCAATTTCAATTCCTCTAAACACAGTCGCGTTGACCTTTAGATGACGCCTCCCTTTATCTTCTCTCGCCTCGTCTCGAACTGATAATATTGCACAGCAGCTGCCTCCCGTCGAAATTTGCGCTAATGCCAACATTAATTATAAATTAAATAAAATCAAATGAAAAGATAATATATATAGGTGAAGCGCTCGCAATTTGCGCGATCACGTAAAACGTTTAGCAGCTGAGCTGAAATGTTTCGTATATGTTCATTAAGTAATTTCGCTTTTTTTAGAGCAATTTAAATACGATTTTTATACCCTGAACCCAGTGAAAAAGGGAATTCAGGGTATAATAGTTTTGTGAAAATGTATGTAACAGGCAGAAGGAGGCCTGGCAGACCCCATAAAGTATATATATTCTTGATCAAGACGACAAGAGAAATTGTTTAAGCCCTGTCCGTCCGTCCGTGTGAACGCAAAGATTTCCTAAACCGCAAAAGCTAGACACTTGAAATTTAACATGAATACTCGTGTGTACCATACGCTTAACGAGTTTATCATAAATTTTCGATAACTCATCCTGTTTTCTTATTATCGATAAAATCGATAATTTGACTTTGTTTTTCAAGCGTAACTCTGTAATTGTAAAAGCTAGAAACTTTAAATTTGCGGTGTATGTTACTGTAATGAATGCGCACATTTTGTCATTTTTCGATTTTGGATACCGGCCCCCATTTCCCCAAAATTTGCAAATTTCTCCAGAAGTCGTATATCAAATACTAGAGACTTGTGCTTTGGCAAATAGACACATATGTAACATCTAATTAGACTCTAAAAGTTTCATTAAAAAAGTCCAAGCAGAAAAAAAGTTATTAAACAATCAATTTCCATAGTAAAGCTCCTATTGCAGCCCAAGCGCAGCCGCTGCGTAAACTACGCAGTAAGCAGAGCGCGTGCCTACGCATAACTGTGTATTTATGTGTGCATGCGTTATATGCAATGTATATATAAAGAAGCGTAAAATGATTTTAGTAACAGCTCCTACAGGGTTCAGGGTATCTCTTAATCGAGCTGTCTCGATTAGACCACTCTTACTTGTTTTTAATATACAAAACATTAAAAAAAATTTTGTTGTCTCCATTTTGATCCAATACCTTTTACCTTCTTTCTGACAAGAGATGAATTCCATGCTCATAAAAGTTTTTATCCTTGCTGGCAAAAAAGGAACTAGCTCTGCTTCTGTTTAAGTGAATCACTCAATTTGTCCAGCTGATCATAATACACTTCAGAATTAATCGTGCTGTTGTCCGGCAAACAAGTAAGAGTGGTCTTACTTGTTTTTAATATACAAAACATTAAAAAAAATTTTGTTGTCTCCATTTTGATCCAATACCTTTTACCTTCTTTCTGACAAGAGATGAATTCCATGCTCATAAAAGTTTTTATCCTTGCTGGCAAAAAAGGAACTAGCTCTGCTTCTGTTTAAGTGAATCACTCAATTTGTCCAGCTGATCATAATACACTTCAGAATTAATCGTGCTGTTGTCCGGCAAAAGCTCACAATAAACGATCTTTTTGAAATCCTACCAAACAGACAAAATACCCCTTTTTTGGCTAATATCGGTCTTCAAGGTGGTTTGAACCGCTTCATCCTTTTTGGACCATGATCTTTTAAGCCGGACATTGTTGTAAACAACCCATGTTTGATCGCCAGTAACAGGGCGCCTCAAAAATTGATCACTTTTTTGACGTTTGATAAGCAAATCACAGTCGTTAATGCGGTGAAGCAAATTTCGTACTGTAAGAACACAAGGCACCCATATGTCAAGCTTCGAAATTTATTTAATACGTTTCATATGCTTGGGAACGGTTTCATTCAACAAACTTAAACTTTTAACAATCTCTCAAAATGTTCAACGATTTGCATCCACCAACGACTTTATTTTATCCACATCTGCTTCAAGAGTCCTTCCAGGACGTGTTGCATCCCTAAGATCGAAATTGCCGGAACGAAATTCTGCAAACCAATTTTTGCATCGCGGTTTGGTCAACACATCTTCTCCGTACACATCACACAATTTTCGCCTCACTTGAACAGCATTTTGACCGTTTTGATAGTAAAACAGTAAAATTTGCTGAAAGTTCAGTTTTCGATCTTCCATCTTCGATAGGGCTCCAAACTTAAACTATTCCAATAACCTTAACCAAATTTTGTATAAACTTGCCTCAATATATCAGCTATTCAAAAATGTAACGGTAAAACAGTTAAGTTTGAAGTTGGCTTTGAAAAAAATCAGTGCGTTCAGCTGTTTCAAAAAAGCGAAATTACTTAATGAACCACCCACACGAGTGTGAGCAAATAATAAAGAATAACAAGAAGAAGTCGATGAGATGGAAGAAGAGAGATGAGCACATACAGCTACGTTCAGTAAAATGATAGCGCACTGAATGCACTGAAAGCACTGAATGTTGGTCATCACAATTTAGTGATAAACACAATATTTTTGACAAAATTTGATGCAATTATTAAGTTTAACATCTATTCTTATTAATTAGATGTTTTTTTTGTTACAAACTTAGGATATGTGCACTTCAGGACCTTAGAAGGAGAAAACACCTAAAATTGAGCTGTTCATAAGAATGATAGCAGTTACCAAAAATTGAAAAAAAAAATTAGAAAAAACCTTTTTAACGTTACTCTAACTTCATATATCATGTTTTACACATCTGCTTTAGTCTAATACTTAAATATAAATCCGTTTTGTTTTACTACGACTTTGCATTTGCATTGCATGGAGTCGATGAGGTCCTGGCACCGTTTCAGAGCAATTTGGTGCCACGCCCCCTAAATTACTTGCCGCAATCGATGGATTTGTAGCTTCTACAACTCTTATAACATCCCCACACAGGTTTTCGATAGGATTCAGATCCGGGTTCTGAGCTAGCCATGCCATAGGGTCGATTTTTTTGGATGCAAACCACTATTATGCGAAAGGACTCGTATATTTCGGGTCGTTATCCTGCTAGAAAGTCCATTTAAAAGGCATTCTACAATTGGCAGATGCTAGCACTATATTTTCAAATAAACGGATGTAGACATTTATGCCCATTATTCGAGTAACACTCATGGGTTGTACTACATCCAACATACGGAAAACGTACCCATATCACATTGCTCAGACCTTCGTACTTAATCATCTTCTTAGTACCCTAAGGACAATATTTTTGGTTTTTGGTGGACTGACTATATACTATCTAAGGCCTCTGACACCAAACAACACTATTTTGACTAAATCTGTTCACAGTAAGTTGCGTTACTTATTGATGACTGATGATTAAGTACGAAGGTCTGAGCAATGTGATATGGGTACGTTTTCCGTATGTTGGATGTAGTACAACCCATGAGTGTTACTCGAATAATGGGCATAAATGTCTACATCCGTTTATTTGAAAATATAGTGCTAGCATCTGCCAATTGTAGAATGCCTTTTAAATGGACTTTCTAGCAGGATAACGACCCGAAATATACGAGTCCTTTCGCATAATAGTGGTTTGCATCCAAAAAAATCGACCCTATGGCATGGCTAGCTCAGAACCCGGATCTGAATCCTATCGAAAACCTGTGTGGGGATGTTATAAGAGTTGTAGAAGCTACAAATCCATCGATTGCGGCAAGTAATTTAGGGGGCGTGGCACCAAATTGCTCTGAAACGGTGCCAGGACCTCATCGACTCCATGCAATGCAAATGCAAAGTCGTAGTAAAACAAAACGGATTTATATTTAAGTATTAGACTAAAGCAGATGTGTAAAACATGATATATGAAGTTAGAGTAACGTTAAAAAGGTTTTTTCTAATTTTTTTTTCAATTTTTGGTAACTGCTTTCATTCTTATGAACAGCTCAATTTTAGGTGTTTTCTCCTTCTAAGGTCCTGAAGTGCACATATCCTAAGTTTGTAACAAAAAAAAACATCTAATTAATAAGAATAGATGTTAAACTTAATAATTGCATCAAATTTTGTCAAAAATATTGTGTTTATCACTAAATTGTGATGACCAACATTCAGTGCTTTCAGTGCATTCAGTGCGCTATCATTTTACTGAACGTAACTGTATATACACTTGTCATGTTTGCATGATTAAAATCCTTCTCCTGAACTGAAGTCCCACCTCTGAATTCCAAATTCCAAATTCTTGATCCTTTCTCTCACTCACACTGCCTTGCTTTTTCACTGTTTGTGTATTGAGGTCTCTCCTCTCTATCTATCTATATTTCTCTCTTTTTCTCTCTGTGTGTCCTTTAACTGATACGATTTGATTTGATCCTGCCACAGGCATGAAACAATTGATCGGAAAATTGAATGACTTGTGGCCCGAGCATAGCGTCGCATTGTCCATTCCAAAGGAGGTCGATAGAAGCAAGGAGAAACTTGAGGGCGCCTGGGAGACAATAGGTATTACTGAGATGTGATCTCTGCAACTTGGTCTCGTATTGTCTCTTCTACATAAACCGTATACATGTACAGTGCTGCTCAACAGAATAGGTTAAACAAGTAAGAAAACTCTAGTCGGGCGTGACCGACTAGGGGATACCCTGAGCCCCGTCGAATCTGTGTTTTTCTTCGAATTTGGGGGAATTTGGGGCCGGTATCTAAAATATAACAAAATTCAAAATTGCATAAAATACATATAAAGCTAAATATAAAATTTGGTGTCTCTAGCTTAAAAGATGGGTGAGATAGAATTTTTTTGATTTTGTTTTTAATTGATAACAATTAATTGGGGATAGTTATCGATTTTTTAAAACAAACTCGATCTGCGCGTGCTATACACGGACCTACAAAAAAAATTTCAAGTCTCTAGCTCTTATGGGGGCTGAAATCGGCGCGTTCAAACATACGGACAGACGGACGGACGGACGGACGGACGGACGGACGGACAGACGGACAGACGGACATGGCCCAATCGATTTCTCTTGTCGTCCTGATCAAGAATATATATACTTTATGGGGTCTGCCACGCCTCCTTCTGCCTGTTACATACATCCAACAAAAACATTATACCCTGATTTCCCATTTTCAATGGGCTCAGGGTATAAAAACGTGCTTACATGTATGTATAAGGTAGGAGTGCCAAGACAAACTGAGTATATATAGTCCGTCCGTCCGTCCGTGTGAACGCAGCGATCTCGTTAAGCAAAAATTTAAAATTTACTTAGTTTAGTTTTTTACTTAGTTTTTAAAGTTTAACTTAATAACCGTAAACGCTATAGACTGCGGATTTGCGGTGTATGTTGCTGTAATGAATACGCACATTTTGAAATTTTTGGATTTTTGGATACCGGCATAAAATGATTTTAATATCAGCTCCCGCAGAGTTCAGGGTATCTATTATTCGAGTCGTTTCGAGTAGAGCACTCTCACTTGTTGTTATTCAAAACTTTAAACATTTTTTTTAAGAAGAGAATTTTAAGTCGGATATCAAACCTGTGTCACAATCGAGGACGAATGCAAATTTGTATAAGACAGTTATGTCTTTCGCGTTAGCGAAATGGGGCTTTCACAATTTTCGACAGTATGTTGGGGTATTCCATAGACGGGGTTGTTATGTCCCAAAGGACATAAGCCTTATTTAAATATAGAATAATAAAAAAATAGTGTCCCTAATTATTGCGAAATGACTGAAAGTTTACTTGTTGAAGAGAAATATGTTTTTAAGCATTTGAAAAACTCAAACCTATTCAGTTGAATGGCACTCTTATGTATATCTATTTGTTATTCACACGTGTATATAATTACAAATGGTTTTATGGAACGTTTTCATGGATCTAAAGCTTTCTGAATCTTTGCAAATATTGATAATATAATTGTTGCTATAGATATACGTAAAAAATAAAAATATGTATCTATTGCTAATTGTCTATCTATCTATTTGTTTTCAAATCACAACAACCTTATTCATATATCTTGTCTTGTTTTTGTTTTTTGTCTCGCAGGTCGCGATGGTTCCAAAATTACAACAGTCGTGGCAACGCCTGGCCAAGGCACCGATCGGGTTCAAGAAGTTTCCTATACAGACACAAAAGTCATCGGAAATGGCAGTTTTGGTGTCGTCTTTCAGGCGAAACTCTGCGATACCGGCGAATTGGTTGCAATCAAAAAAGTCTTACAAGACAGACGATTTAAGGTGAATAGCTGCGCGTACGAATCCCAAATATATATATATATATATATATATATATATATATATATATATATATATATATATATTTAAACTCTCAACTCTGAACTTTCATTTTAGAACCGTGAATTGCAAATAATGCGCAGACTGGAGCATTGTAATATTGTTAAACTTTTATACTTTTTCTATTCGAGTGGTGAAAAGGTAAGATATATCTGATATATCTAGAAATCTTTAAATGAGTATAGGACGAGCATTGTTGAGGGTTCCCAGCTGATTTGCGCTAGAGTTGTTACGGCTTTCCAATCTCATTTCTTATATGTATACTTTATTATTATGTATTACAATTGAATTTTTTCTATTATATTACATATAAATATCGAACGAATTGTGGCGATTAATATTAGTTGGCCGAATTTCCTATCGATTTGGGCATTTTAGCCGCTGTGCTCAAGCCGCAGGTATTACGTAAGAAACACAAATACAAGAAGAACAAAGAATATGACGGGAAGATAATTCTTCAAGAGTTTCGCACATAACGTTCACTTTCTCATGCGTTTATCGCTCTTTGTCTCTATGACTTTCTATCCCATATTACATCTCTCTCTCTCTCGCTTGGAGCTCGCCTGATCATTACAGATAAAAAAGCAACAATTATCGATATATAAATAAGTTTTCCCTAATAGGTAAACATTTATTTTTCAGCGCGATGAAGTATTTCTGAATTTAGTCCTCGAATATATACCAGAAACTGTATACAAAGTGGCACGTCAATATGCCAAAACCAAGCAAACGATACCAATCAACTTCATTCGGGTGAGTATTTGGCAACTATGTCTATATAGGCTCTAATACTAACTTATCGGATCTGTCTTTGATTTTCGCAGCTCTATATGTATCAATTGTTTAGAAGCTTGGCATACATTCATTCGCTAGGCATTTGCCATCGTGATATCAAGCCGCAGAATCTGCTGCTCGACCCGGAAACGGCCGTGCTGAAATTGTGCGATTTTGGCAGTGCCAAGCAGCTGCTACACGGTGAGCCGAATGTTTCGTACATTTGCTCCCGGTATTATCGGGCACCAGAGCTCATATTTGGCGCCATCAACTATACAACTAAAATCGGTACTATATCTGTTATATATGGATACAAATGATTTCAAGGCATTTCTAATATCATCTCAAATTTCCAACAGACGTATGGAGCGCTGGATGCGTACTGGCCGAACTTTTGCTGGGACAGCCCATATTTCCTGGAGATTCTGGTGTCGATCAGTTAGTTGAGGTGATCAAGGTTTTGGGCACACCGACAAGAGAACAAATACGTGAAATGAATCCAAACTATACGGAATTCAAATTTCCACAGATTAAAAGTCATCCATGGCAGAAAGTAAGTCGATCGGCAGACACATGTATATTGTACTGTATATCCAAATTACCTCTATTGACAAATGATCTAAGCAGTCTCTAAATTATGGATATATCAGAAATCGTGTCACTAATGTTTAATAGTCTCTGCTGAGTCACTAAACAAAGGACTGTCATGTAGTTGAAGAATTAGTTTATTTTACTCGTCTCCCTTTTTCTTAACCAACGCTGCCTTCATACTCGCTCTCTCGCTCTATTAGTCTGTCTCTTACTGGTCTGTGTTTTAAATCTTTATTGACGTGTACATAACAATTCGTTTCAGTCACTACTCGAACGTACCCAATTTCCAAACGCCCTAAACCAGAAACTACAATTGAGAGTAAGCCGAAACATAATGTCATAAATCATGTCACATCGATAAATATATATAGCTTTAGCTTGAGTTCATATGCGGCGCTCGCAGTTGTGAAAGAGTTTATGATTTTTTTATGTGTTGATTGATTGAGTTTGATTCAGTTTGTGTTGACATGACTTCATTGTTGTTTATTTTTTTAATAAAACTTTCCTCGCTATTTGTCCGTCTTGTAAGTCCATGAGGCGCCACACCAAATATACATGTAATATACAGTTATGCTCAGCAAAACGATAGTCCTTCATTGTTGAAAACATAAACCAAATTTAAAAGTACTTTTTCTGACCGCAAATATAAAAATGTCCACTTTTTGTTTAGAATGGAATGTAAAGAGAATTAAAAAATTCCCGTTACTTTCGGTCAGCATTATACCCTGAGCCCATTAAAAATGGGAAATCAGGGTATAATGTTTTTGTTGGATGTATGTAACAGGCAGAAAGAGGTTTGCCACGCCTCCATAAAGTATATATATATTCTTGATCAGGACGGCAAGAGAAATCGATTTGGCCCTGTCCGTCTGTCTGTCTGTCCGTATGTATGAACGCGTCGATTTCAGCTCTCAGAAGAGCTAGAGACTTGAAATTTTTATTGTAGATCCCTATATACAGCGCGCATATCAAGTTTATTTCCAATAATCGATAAATATATTAGTTTTTTTTTGTTATCGAATAAAAACGTTATCAAAATTCAGTTATAAAATTCTATCTCGCCCATCTCTTGAGCTAGAGACACCAAATTTTATATTTAGCTTTATATGTATTTTATGCAATTGTTATATTTTCGATACCAGCCCTAATTCCCAATTCTTTGAAAAACACAGACTCGACGGGGCTCAGGGTATCCCCTAGTCGGTCACGCCCGATTAGAATTTTCTTACTTTTTTACTATTTGAAATTAATTGGAATTGACACAACTTTTAAATTTAGTGGACTGAAAAAGGATTTTTCAACAGAAAAGAGAATTTTACCTTTTACAATTAAAATCCAGGACACAACTTATAGCGAAATTGAACAAAGAGATAAGATGTACAGCTCTTGTAATATTTAACGCTAGTCCCTACAAGAGGAAGCCTAAAAACCCGGGTGGGACAAAAACGACTTTAATAGACGATAGACTGGCTTTGCGATACTTCAGAATGGGTCAGCTTCAAAAAATTAAATGAAATAAGAGCTAAATGTACTGATTAGTTTTTGGCCGCCTCTCAATAACGTATTCTGTTCTGACCGTGTCTTTATTTCTACCCCTACCCAAATGTTAACGATGATTGTTTTCTAATTTGATATTTGCTATTCTCAGGTTTTCCGTATACGCACTCCGACAGAAGCTATCAACTTGGTGTCGCAGCTGCTCGAGTACACGCCCAGCGCTCGCATTACGCCGCTGAAGGCGTGTGCACATCCGTTTTTTGATGAGTTGCGTATGGAGGGCAATCACACCTTGCCCAATGGGCGCGACATGCCGCCACTTTTTAACTTTACAGAGCATGGTAAGTGCGCAGCGATATAAAGACATAGATGGATAGATATATAACAAAAATGATTTATTGCAGAACTCTCGATACAGCCTAGCTTAGTGCCACAGTTGTTGCCCAAGCATTTGCAAAATGCAGCACACGCAATCAGTGCTAATCGTGCCTCAGCTGGTGGTGCAGCAACCTCTGCGGGTAGTGGCGTTTCTTCAGCGGGCAGTGGCACGTCCGGTGATGGTGCCGTTCAGTTACAGCAACAGCAACAAGCGCCCACATCGGCAGCAGCAGTAGGAACAATCGCCGGTGGCTCCGCAAATGTTAGCGGCGTCCAGGGAAACAATAGCAACAGTGGCAATGCAACAAGTGTTACAGCTGCTGCTGGTTCTTCAAATGCGCTGCAATCGAATGTGGCTGCAGTTGGCGTTGGTGGTGGTGGCGGTGGCGCAGCAACTGCAACCGGCACAATTACCACAAGCAATGCTGGTGGCGCTAACATAACAGGTGAGTAAGCGTGTGCCCACCATCTCGAGTCAAGTCACAAATTGCATCGGTCTCTATCAATCTATATATCTATCATTTGTCTATCACTATTTATCTTTCTTTCTCTCTGTGTTAATCTCGGTTGCTTGATTATAGCTGAGACTCATATACCCAAATTTTTTAAATCGCTCCATTTATCAAACTTGACGAAGACCCAGCGCAAGAACTTTACCCATTCATGTGAAGCCTTTCAAGATCAAGTTAAAATCAGACAATACAATATCGAAACTCCCATCCCGGACAGGTATGGCAGCCGGCCGCAACTTAGCTTCAATTCGATTCGAGAGCGCCTTGCAACCCAAAATTCACTCAAATCGTTGGTGCACTACCCTTTCCGTTGAAACTCCCATTCATTGTTAAAGTGTGATTTTGGCTAACATATACCTCTGTATTCACTGAAATCCAAAAACAAAAAGTAATAGTAAAAACTAACAAAGATGTTCTGAATTGAAGTTGTTACATTCAATCTATTCTATCTATTTTCGTCCGTCCATGTTTTACTAATATTTTACTCAACTTAACTTAACTTTTGTTTTTATGTCCTGAGCCCATTGAAAATGGGAAAATGTATTTAACAGGCAGAAGGAGGCGTGGCAGACCCCATAAAGTATATATATTTTTGATCAGGACGACAAGATAAATTGTTTAAACCCTGTCTGTCCGTCCGTCCATCTGTCCGTCCGTCCATCTGTCCGTCCGTCCGTCTGTCCGTCCGTCCGTCTGTCCGTCCGTGTGAACGCACCGATTTCCTAAACCACAAAAGCTACAGACTTGAAATTTAACATGAATACTAGTGTATACCATACGCTTAACAAGTTCATCATTTTTTTTGAAAAGTCATCCCATTTTTTAATTATTGATAACAATCGATAATTTGACTTCGTTTTTTCAAGCTTAGCTTGATAACCATAAAACCTAACGAATTCAGATTCAGATTTGCGGTGTATATTCTTGTAATGAATGCGGACAATTTGTATTTCTTGGATTTTGGATACCGGCCCCCCTTTCTCCAAAATTTACAAATTTCTCGAAAAGTCGTATATCAAGTACTAAAGACTTGTGCTTTGGCAAATAAAACAAGTAAGAGTGCTCTAATCGAGACGGCTCGATTAAGAGATACCCTGAACCCTGTAAGAGCTGTTACTAAAATCATTTTAAGCTTCTTTTATATATACATTGCATATAACGCATGCACACATTAATACACAGTTATGCGTAGGCATAGGGGTGGGAATGTTACATATTTTTGATACCTGCTGACCCTTTTAGAAATCTGAAGTTGTTAGCGAAAAAAGTGCATAATTGGAATTTCCTAGTGTTTATGCGTATCGCGGATATCGCACAAATTTTGGGGAAATGGGGGCCGGTATCCAAAATCGAAAAATGACAAAATGTGCGCATTCATTACGTAACATACACCGCAAATCTGAAGTTTCTAGCTTTTTCGGTTACAGAGTTACGTTTGGAAAACAAAGTCGAATTATCGATTTTTATCGATAATAAGAAAACGGGATGACTACGATAATTTATGATAAACTTGTTCAGCGTATGGCATACACGAGTATTCATGTTAAATTTCAAGTCTCTAGCTTTTGTAGTTTAGGAAATCGGTGCTTTCATACGGACGGACGGACAGACGGACAGGGCTTAAACAATTTCTCTTGTCGTCCTGATCAAGAATATATATACTTTATGGGGTCTGCCACGCCTCCTTCTGCCTGTTACATACATTTTCACAAAACCATTATACCCTGAATTCCCATTTTCAATGGGCTCAGGGTATAAACATATAGACCATCTTATTATACTCTCAAGTTTCATTTAGAAAGTCCAAGTAGAAGAAAAGTTATTCAACAATCAATTTCCCATTGTAATGCTCATAATGCAGCCCAAGCGCAGCCGCTGCGTAAACTGCGAAGTAAGCAGGGCGCGTAATCACGCATAACTGTGTATGTATGTGTGCATGTGTTATATGCAATGCATATATAAAAGAAGCGTAAAAATATGTAAAGGAATATTTTTACGCTTCTTGATATATATTTGTCGAAATATAATCGAAAAAAATGCTTTACTCAAGACAATAACGTAAATAACTTTAGTCGAGTATATATTTTGTATATCCTGGACAAAGTGTCCAGATATCCAACACAACACCGCAAATTGCCTAATAATATATATGACGCTTCGTAAACTGCATAGTTCATTTATGTATTTGTGTGCGATATCCGCGATACGCATAAACACTAGTAAATTCCAATTATGCCCTTTTTTCGCTACCAACTTCAGATTTCTAAAAGTGTCAACAGGTACCAAAAAATGTAACATTCCCACCCCTATGCCTACGCATAACTGTTTAATAATGTGGGCATGCGTTATAGGCAATGTATATATAAAAGAAGCGTAAAATGATTTTAGTAACAGCTCCCACAGGGTTCAGGGTATCTCTTAATCGAGCCGTCTCTATTAAAGCAGTCTTACTTGTTATACCCCATTGAAAATGGAAAATCAGGGTAAATTGTTTTTGTTGGATGTATGTAACATGCAGAAGGAAGCGTGGCAGACCCCATAAAGTATATATATTCTTGATCAAGATGACCTGTCCGTCTATCCGTACGTCTGTATGTTTGAACGCGCCGATTTCCATAGAAGCGGAAGCTAGAGACTTGAAATTTGTTGTAGGTCCGTGTAAAGCTCGCGCAGATTAAGTTTGCTTTAAAAATCTATAACTATCCCCAATTAATTGTTATCGATTAAAAGCAAAATCGAAATTCAGTTAAAAAATTTAGCTTGCCCATCCTTTAAGCTAGAGACACCATATTTAGCTGTATATGTATTTTATGCAATTTTGAATTTTGTTATATTTTGCACAGGCCCAAATTCCCCCAAATTCTATTAAATACACAGATTCGACGGGGCTCAGGGTATCCCCTAGTTGGCCACGCCCGACTTGACTTTCTTACTTGTTTTTCTCTCGTTTTCTGCCTCTGTTTATCTACTCAAGTCGATTTGGTTGCTTATGTATGGGAACTTCACATCGTTCTATCTTAATGTTGCTTTGTCTATCGATCCATGTGTAGAGTCATATATAGAATAATTTTTTCATCCAACATATTTTTATTTCAAATTGATAATAGGGTCTCGGCTTACCGAAGATAAGTTGTCCTTAACTTAAAATCATGTCTTCTGTGGGTAGATACCTCTTTATATGCGAATGTTTTGACTGTCCTTGCTTCTTTAAATGCTTGCCATATCCTGTGGTCCTGTTCCTTTGACTTTCTCTTTATTTTGTACTTATTAGTTGCAAGCCTTTTTTTTAATTTCTATTATTTAAGATTTTACTGAATTTTATTAAAATTTTACGTTTTTTTTCGGTTTATTTTATTTACAGATTCATAGGGGCAGTAGCGAATATATACGCAAATGTATATATATATATATATATATATATATATATATATATATATATATATATATATATATATATATATATATATATATATATATATGTAATTATTCAACGCAGAAACCCATAAGCATACATAAATTCACATACAAACACTCAGAAACACATGTTAAAGAGAGTGGGCAACAGAAATAACAAAGAAAGGAAATCCGAAAAAGAAAGAGAAGAGCAAAAACACCTACTACAGCAACAATAACAGAAATGAAACACAACTGGGAAAAATCACACACACACCCATACACACAACACACACACACACACACACACACACACACACACACACACACACACACACACACACACACACACTCACTCACACACTCACACACACACTCACACACACACACACACACATATACGCACACACGCACACACACACACACACACAATTTTAAAAATCATTTAAAAAAATATAATAATACAAGAATTAGAAAGAGGAGGAAATGCATACAAAATAGTAAATAATACACTTATATACAACGCATGCATAAAACACGTAAGAATAATAAGAAAAATAAACAAACGGCTTCAATTAAACAAAACAGACACAAGTAAAGAAAAAAATTAAATGTAATGCAAAATGTTACATAGATAAACAAATTTATTTTAGAATTAAAATAAAAAAGCAAAACAAATCTAAAGTAAAAACTGTAATAGCAACGACATTGCTAAATGCCAATGTACTATCTTGTTTTTATTATTATTATTATTAATACAATTACATTTTTTTTAAATTTATTAATAAATACCAAAATAATAAAATTGAACAAGTGACAAAACTGATGCCTTTCAGCGGTAAATAACCACGAACCTATGGAAAACATACATACACCTACACACATGCATATATATATATATATATATATATATTATTTAGTTTGGACTATCCTTTAGTATGGTAATATTCAAATGCTTAGTAAAAAATATTTAAAAAAAAAAACAACAGAAAATGATGTAATTGCACAAGATATTGATAAAATAATGATAACGATCGCTAAAACAATCAAATAAAATATTCAGAAGAATCTTTGGCTGCAGTAAATATGTTTATACTATGATAATTTTACAATTTATTGAAGAATATATAAAGCAAAAGCAAGCAATTGAATGCCTTGCAATATATATCTCTAAAATTAACTAATTAATTAATTATAACTTTTTTTTTTGTAAATCACATAATATATACAATTTATATTCATGCATACATATATATATTAAATAAATACATTACTTGTATTAAATAATTATTGTTTTGTAATAAATAAAACAAGAAAGCAGCGAGTATTGAGTGAAAAAAAGAAGAAAAACAGGAGTTTAATAAATATATATGTACGGCACGTACAAATCACATATAAAAATTTATTTGACATAAATATACGATAATAATAATATAATAATGTACATTAAATTTAGAAAATTATATAAAAAAAAGAAAAAAGCAAAAAAATATTACACAGAACAGCATAACAATTTTTATGTAAAAACTTAATTTTTCTAAATACGATCATCTGATAAGAACAGTTGTCGGAACATGTTTTTTGACGAGACGGGTACTAGTCTACGTTACAATGCAATGAGAGTCTAAAAGCAATACGAAAACAAAAAAAAACCAAAAAAATATAAAACCTAAATTTAGTTTTAATTGTCAGTTCAGAAAAATATGGATTCCAGAGCAGCACAAGCGAGAAAGAAAAATTTCGAGATATTTTATATTTAATACCTAACAATAGTTTCAAATTCGGATTAAGAGTCTTTAAACTCATCAAATTTTCGAATTGGGCGCTCGAATGTAGACTTTTGCCCAACTCAGATGTTGATGTGTTTGTACATGCTTTATAAACTAATATTTATACACACACATATACAAATATATATACATATTGTTGCATACATACATAAACAATTATATATCCGAAATTCGAGTTCAAATATTGGATCACAATTGCTTAAAAGAACAAACAGGCAGCTGGTGAAGTAAGAATGGACAACGAATTGCGTTTTTATTATAGAATGATAATTATGATACCAATATCGATAACAATATCCAACTTAACTAATTTCAAATAGCAACATGTTTTTTTTCCGACAACAATTAACTAATACAAGTGCGAAATATTGTAAAATTAAAACGCATATTTATTTAAATAGTTTATGTAAAGCTACTTTAAACTAATTGTAATAATTAAATGCAAATATACACATATACATAAAATACATAAACAATTTGAAAACCGAACATACAAGTTAAATTTCTTAGTAGTAGACACACACACACACAAACAAGATGAAGAGCTGCAACAACATTTATAAATAATAATAACAATTTAACATTAGTTTGAATAAATGAACTACTATACACACAAATAATACACATGCTTACACACACACCTGCACACATACACCGTTATACATACATATGTATTACAAATTTATGGCCAACAATATTCATGGTTAAGTGCATAGACACAAAAAAAAGAAAGTTGTTGATAAAGATAAATCAAATGATGATGATGATGATGATAAAAGCACATAGAAGAACACTGAGCTAAATTAAAAAAGATGACATTGAAAAAAAATCAACAGTAATAATAAAAAAGTTTAAAAAAAAACAATATTAATAAATTACAAAAAAAAAACATAGAAACGAATTCATCTTATTTTTCCTAATTTCTTGTTGTTGCTAGTGGGTGTGTATGGGTGATCAGTTGGTCGATTGGCGCCATTTTGTATCGGGTTTCATGCCGTGCGGCGCCCAATTTCGCATGCTTGTGAACATATTTGCTAGCTAGTTCTTTATTCTGTTTTCTCTTTCTTCTTTTTCACTCTGTCACCTAACATTGTATAAATATTTTCTGTTCCATAGCCTTAATTTTGTTAATTGGCAGTTGTTAATAACAGCGGCAACAAGAATGACTACACCAATATCAATTTACAGCAACATGTTTTGTTTACTTTGTTATTTTCTTGCCAATAAATTTCACAGGTTCGCAGTCGAACAGCGCCTTGAGCAGCACCGCCGGCGGCAACGGTGACGCCGATGCTAGCGCTGCAGGCGAAGGCGAAGGTGGTAGTGGTGGTGGCGGTACCGGCAACAGCAATGGCAGCGGCGGAAACGACGCAGCAGTAGAACCTGATCAGGCGTCGGCAGCATCAGCCGTCGTATCAGGTTAGCGCAGCAGCAACAGTAGCAGTGGCGATGTTAATGTAAATGGCGTTTACAGTGAACTGTTATTAACATTTTTGTTCGCTAGGTTCTTAATTGGAGGTTTAAGAAAATTCAACAACAGACGTATACATTAAACATATATCTATACTTACCTACATGCCAACATACAAACATGCCTACATACATACATACAGCCATACAAACATGCATGCATACATACATACATTCATACAGTCATATATAAGAGCTAATTTTACAAATATCAATTTCACTCAACATGCAAAGGATTACATATAACATATATGCATACATATATTTATAGCTATCTGACGCACAGATACACTTGCGTGCTTTGTACACATTTGTATACGTTTGTACACATACGTACGTATGTATGTATATATGTATATATGGGTGTATGCATGCATGCATGCATGTATGTTTGCATGAATGCATGAATGCATGTATGCATGAAACTGTGATCTATCACAAGCTTTACTTATTCCAAGAGCTTTTATTGCTTTGCTGGGTCACAAGTCCATATGCATACGTGCGTGAGTGTTAATGTGTGCTAGCTTGCATGTATGTATGTACATATGTATATATAATGTATGCGTGTATATATGCTTGTACATTGGGTGCAAAACAAAAAAATAGCATAATATTTAACTAAAAAGAATAATGAAAAAACAGCAAATGCCCAACTAAATATGTATTATTAAAATAGTTCTTTTTAAATAATTATGGCATTATGCTAAATAGTAATAACATAAACAACAATAGTTCCCGAACGTAATGAATTATAAGCAAAAACCAAATGAGAAAATGTAGTAAAATAAATAAAATTTTTTTGTCCCATTAAAAAAACTTGTAAACGATATTCATAGAAAACTAAATCATAAATTTGTTTGTTATTGTTGTTGTGCTTAAGCAGTATCAAAAATGCCTAAAAGATCAATAAATATATGTATATACTACATATATATATGTATAATTTGCAAGCAGTAACTGTAAAACAATTCCCCAAACCGAGCTCCAATATCCTATTAATCCAAATGAATGATATGATATAAAGGGTTATATAACCACTTAGCACTGTTTTTCTTTCCAACTTTAGCATTTTATTACGATTGTAATGATTGAATCAACGTCTAAAAAAATAACATAGCATAATAGTTTATTTAAACAAACAACAGGAAAATGAAAATGAAACTTCAGGTTATTATAGTTTTGTGAAAATGTATGTAACAGGCAGAAGGAGGCGTGACAGACCCCATAAAGTACATATAGTCTTGATTAGGACGACAAGAGAAGTTGTTTTAGCCCTATCCGTCTGTCCGTCCGTATGAACACAGCGATGTCGTAAACCTCAACAGCTAGAGACTTGAAATTTGTCATGAATATCCGTGTATACCATACGCTGAACGAACTTATCTTTTTTTTTTTTGATAACTCCCATTTTCTTATTATCGATAACAATCGATAATTTGACTTCGTTTTTGAACCTTAACTTCGTAACTATAAAATCTAGAGACTTCAGATTTGCGGTGTATCTTTCTCTAATGATTACGGACCATTTTTTATATTTTGGATACAGGCCCCCCTCTCTCCAAATTTGGCTCATCTCCCCAAAAGTCGTATATCAAATACTAGAGACGTATGCTTTGGCAAATACAAGCATATAAACTCCCTCAATATATTCTGAAAGTTTCATTAAGAAAGTACATGCAGAAAAAGTTATTCAACCATCAATTTCCCATAGTAATGATCATATTGCAGCCCTAGCGCAACCACTGCGTTAACTGCGCAGTAAGCAGAGCGCGTGCCTACGCATAATTGTGTATGTATGTGTGCATGCGTTATATGCAATATATATATATATGTATATATATATCAGCTCACGCAGCGTTCAGGGTATCTCCTAGTCGAGCCGTCTCGACAAGAGTACTCTTACTTTTTTTTATTATAGTGAAAATATTTATTTAAAAAAAGCAAAGAAACCCAAATAAAAAGAAAAAATATTATAAAAACGCTTTTAGCGAGCAACGCCACCCATTAACATAAATTAAAATTAATTTAAAAAAAACTTTACGAATATAGGGAAGACCCGAATCTCAAATGAAAATACGAAAAAGAATAAAACAATGATGCTCAATGCATAATTTGTAAAATTAATCAACATTTAGCTGCAATTGAATATATATATAAATTTATTTTAAATAATGAATCATTCCAAAACACAAGAACAATAACAGACAAAGAAGAGAAGAAGAAATTGGAGAAGTTGTCAATACGATAAATTCCAGAAACTTACTTAACTTTCGTACACCCCAAGGAAAGCGCGCCTTGAACCATAATTGGAACGATCAATGCAATTGCAATTACTATATAACTAGCACGTACAGTCCCCGGAGAATGCCCATATATACATAATATATGTATATACATATATTCTAATGCTGCTTCTATTCTCTAAACTCTGAGCTCTTTCTCTAATATTAAGCGCGAACATTTAACAAATGTTTTCTCTTCGCTTAAGCAAACTAAACTAATTATATTAGTATGTACTATATGTATGTATTTTTAAATTCCATTCTTTAACACTTGTTTTTGGTTTTTATATATAAGCATATGCATAACTGCATTCCGTGTTATCGGTGAAAGCGAGAAGAAGAAAAACTTGAGCAGAATATTCAAATTGATTTTGAGCACTGGACTAAGTTAAAATCTTTAAACCTTATTTTGGTAAATAATATTACAGAAAAAAACCAACAAATTTTTTACAACTCCACATACACACACTCACGAATAATATGGAATTTATTTTTTGATTATAAAACGAGTTTTCAAAATGAGAAAAAAGAGTAAGACCCTTCCCCAAAACTAAAATACACAAAAAAAAAAAAATGCAAAATAAAGGAAAAATTAATAATAATAAAAAATAAATAATTATGATAAGTTATGAAATTATATATGAACAACAATTTCCGAGTTTCGCTTACCAAAATGAAAATTTACATTTAAACACGACAACCTAAAACTAAATGCAAAAAAAAAACCAACAACAGCATAAAAACACAAAAATACCATTAATTAAAAAAATAAAAAATAAATAAAAATTACAAAACTAAATGATTAAAAAAATGTCTTTCATTTTGGTACTAATGGGGTTTGTCGATGTGAGCATGGATTGAATGTACTTTACAGACAATATGTATATATTTAACTGGACATCAGAGTAATAAATATACACAAGTGGCCGTATTTAGACAATACCAGCTTGCATCTGTCGAACAATGCTTTCTTTAGTATTGTCATAAAGACGGTCAAATTTTGATACATAAAACAAAAAGTGTAATTACATTTACACGCGTGACGTGTGCTTTGCCGTTTACCTTTTGATACATGTTATAGTTCTGCTGATGAGAAAACTGAACAGACAACGATTTGGATAATGGCATATGTAAGTACTTAGACAGGATTGATCTGTTTTTATACGAATGTCAAACCTTTGCATAAGCCTTGACTAATTGTGCTGCTGATAACTTTTATTTCATGAAAGCCAAAAGTGAATACCTTAAAAATAAATACAATACGGTACAAAATATCATTGAATTATACAAAATACGACGGGATAAAGTAAACTACAAATACTGGCAGTAATGGCCGAAAACGGTAGGCAACAGACAACAATTATTATATTTTGCGGCAGTTTAAGCAGAATATTCAACAAACTCTATTCTATTTCACAAAGAATTTATTAAAGGATGTCAATTTGATATCAGTGAAAGAACTGTTAGAGGAAAATGAATTTGGCACATATATTATCAGATTTATACCACAAAAAACTCTAAGCATTAAGTTAAAGCGCCTTGAACTTTCCAAAAAAATTGGTTGATAAACCTAAATTATTCTGGATTTTATACCCTCATCCCATTTTGAAATGGGTATGCAGGTGTAATGGTTTTCTGAAAATGTATGTAACAATCAGAAGGTGTGCCACACCTTCTAAAGTATATATTCTTGATCAGAACGACGAGCTGAGTTTGTATAGCCATATTCGTCCATCCATCTGTCCGTCCGCATGATCGCAGCGATCTCGTAAGCCACAAGAGCTAGAAACTTTTAAATGATTACTCGTGTATACCATACGCAGTACCAGCTTATATTTTTGTTCGATAACTGATCTTTCCTTATTATCGATAATTCGAATTAGCATCGCTTAAAGCTAGAACCTTCAGATGTACATAGGTTAATTTAATAAATGTGCACATTTTGTATTTGAATTTGGATACGTATGTCGAATACTAGAGACTTATGCTTTAGCAAATACATACATTAACAACCTAATTATACTCGGCAAAATTCATTAAGACATATCCTGCACCATGTGGGAGCTGATATTCCATTATTATACCTTTATTATACCCTGAACCCATTGAAAATGGGAATTCGGGATATAATGGTTCTGTTGGACTGTATGTAACAGGCAGAAAGAGGCGTGGCAGACCCCATAAGGACATTTATTCTTGATTACGACGACAAGATAAGTTGATTTAGCCCTGGACTTGAAACTTGTCACGAATATTCGTGTATACCATACGCTGAACGAGTTTATTTTATTTTTTTGATAACTCATTCCATTTTCTTATTATCGATAACAATCGATAATTTAACTTCGTTTTTTAAGCGTAACCGTAAGCCCAAAAAACTTCAGCGGTGTATGTTCCTGCTGCGCAATAATTAAAGCGCGGGCCTACACATAAATGTGTATGCATGTGTGCATGCGTTATATGCAATGTATATATGAAGAAGCATACAATGAGTTTAATAGCAGGTAGATTATTTTATCAGCCCCATCAAAACTTTAATTATACCCTGAACCAATTGAAAATGGGAAATCAGGGTATAATGGTTCTGTTGGAATGTATGTAACAGACAAAAGGAGGCGTGGCAGACCCCATAAAGTATATTCTTGATTAGGACGACAAGAGAAATTGATTTGGCCCTGTCCGTCCGTCCGTGTGTGCGTATTTTTGAACGCGCCGATCTCAGCTCCTATAAGAGCTATATAGCACGCGCAGATCGCGTTTGTATTAAATATTCGATAACTATCCCCAATTAACTGTTATAGATTAAAAACAAAATCGAAATTCAGTTCCAAAATTCTATCTCGCCAGTCTTTAAAGCTAGAGACATCAAATTGTATATTTAGCTCTATATTTATTTTCTGAAATTTCAAATTTTGTTATATTTAAGATTCCGGCTCCAAAACTCCCCCAAACTCCTCCAAATTCTTAAAATTGAGGTTCAGACCCTTTTACTAAACTAACAAATATGCCCATAGAATATGTTGATCATATGCCGAAAATTTAATTGAAATCCGTTAAGTAGCAAAAAAGTTATTATACAAAACGTTTGGACAATATACAAACTCACGTGGCAGCGTCAAGCAAACTCACTTTTTTATGCATGTACACTCACACATTCAAACGCGCGTACTTTGTCTATGCATGTGCACACACACATACAAACGCTCGCATTCTAGTCGATTTGAAGAATCTCACTTTACATTAGCAGATTCGAGGGGGCTAGGGTCTCCCCTAGTCGGTCACTTCCGACTAGAGTTTTCTTACTTGTTCGTTTATGTATTTCTGCGCGATACCCGTTAAACACTTGCATAATTCCAATTATGCCCGTTTTTCACTACCAGCTTCAGATTTCTAAAAGGGTCAGCAGGTACCAAAAATATGTGACATTCCCGCCCTTATGCCTACATAACTGTGTATGCAATGTATATATAAAAGAAGCGTAAAATGATTTTAGTAACAACTCATGCAAGGTTCAGGGTATCTTTTAGTCGAGTCGCACTATTTCTTGTATCCAAATCCAAAAATTGCAATAGGTGTACATCTATTGCAGCAACTGTCACTACAAATTTGAAGTCTCTAGGTTTTATTGGTTGGAAAAAATATCTAAAATAATTGATACTCATCGAAAATAAGAAAATTGGAAGTCATAGAAAAAAGAAAATTCAAGTTTACTAGATCGCTACGTTCATGCGCACAGACAGACGGGCAGACGGATAGACGGACAGACGGACATGACTGTATTAATTCAGCTCGTCGTCCTGATCATGCATATATATACTTTAGAGGGTATAACAAGCCTCTTTCAACAAATTTATACCCTGATCTCCCATTTTGAACAGGTTCAGGGATCCATGGCTTGTCTTACAAAACAATTAATTTCATTATAGTTTTTTTATCCTATCGGAGCAAATCCGACCTCAAAAGATTATATTCGAACAGACGAGTGATTATGATTATGATTACGATATATGTACAAAAGCCACTTGTGTTATCCATATTCGATTTGCTATTTGATATCGTCTATGAGGCATCCGCATAGATAATATCTATCGTAGGAAACAATAGATAAACCTTGAATGCACCCTGTAATGTCAAACCTATTATTTGAACAACGTAAGAGACGATGTGAAGGTACATCTATAAGTTGAATATCATAAATAACCTTGTGGAGGTGCTGTGCAGAGGCAGAAGACATTTTCGGTTGTCTAATTACTAATTTTGAATTTATATATATATTTAACTATTTTACACAAGGTATTTTTATATATATGCCCAATTCGCATTGAAATTCCACATGCTAGGGCTTGCGTCGTTTACTCTGGCTCTGGCGTTGGGTCTGGTTCAAGTTGTGATTTAGCTCGGAGCTCGTGACCTCTGTTGTTGATTTGAGGCGTCGCTTGCTGCTTGCACTGCTTGCGGTGACATGTTTCAAAGTAGTCGTCACAGAGCCAGACGAACCTAGACTTGCTGACACAATTACGGAAGGCGGCGATACTACTGGTGTAGCTGCCGTCACGGACAACACTGGCGGGGTAACATTTGTGCTGCCACATCTGTGGAGATCCTCGTAGCTGACCTGCTGGCTATGCTCCGTTTTGATATGGGACCCAGGTGCAATCATGAGAAGATCATTCGTGTTGGTCCGTTGCGGTGCATCCTTGTCGAAGCGTTCACATTTGATGTGACGCAGTGCATCAGGCGCATGGCCATTGGCCATACGATTATCGTTGTTGTTGAGCTCATCCATATGCGGTGCCTGGGACTGCTGCCATTCGAGTATACCCGTTAGCAGCTTGATATACTTGATGGCTGAGCGCAGAATCTCGTTCTTCGACAACTTCTTGTCGGGTGGATGAGTGGGCACTAGTTTGCGCAGCTCCGCAAATGCGCCCGACACATTCTGCTGGCGCCAGCGCTCACGCGTATTGGTGAACACCTTTCGGACACCGCCTGTACTAATACTTCCGGGCACTTGACCATTGCTAAGCCCTAGGCCAGCGCCTACGCCAACTGTTCCGCTTGCGTTGCAGTTGACGCCATTAGACGTCGGTACCAGATGCCCATTGGCAAAGCCATTATTACAGCTGCGTGGTGAGTTGGATAAGGAGCGATTTGCTGCTTAGTTAACGGAATATTGAGATATTGATTCACTGGCGGGGCATTACCCATTGTTACTTACCATCCGCTTGACTGCCGTTGAGCACAATGTAGTCGCGTAGATCGTCATCGTCCTCCTCGGTGTCGTTTAGTGAGAAGTCTGATAGATCACCATCTCCATCCGAAACGGATTCCGTCTTGGGTTGCACATAGGGCATGGCACGACGTAACAGCGCCGGTGGCTGTCGTGTCGTCCCAATACCATTGCCGTTGTTTTCCTCTCGCCTGCCATTTACTGAGGATGAGGAGCTGGAGTGGCTAGTTGTGCTGCGCTCGTCTGCATTATCTGCGCTATTTGAGCTACTCGGAAGCCAGGCCATGACCGAGCTCCACAGAGTGTCACTGCGAAATGATGAGCAACACCAGTAGTAGCAGCAAAAATTGTTGCAATTGTGGAGGACAGAACCCACCCCGGCGACAGCTGCCACAATGGGCGGCGCCAGCGAGCGGCTGCAACCCTTGGACAAGACATGCATACAAAGAGTGGGGGCGAAAGTTTTGCGAGTAGGTGGCGAACAAATTGGAATCTAAGGTTTGTCTCCGCTCATTTCCATGAGCGATGGCAGGCGTACATTGAATATGGGCCTGGGAACCGAGGGCGACATTAACGGGCTCACATTGTCTGGTGTCCCCTCCGTCCTGGATGTGGCCAACTTGATTAATTTTTGCTTTTTGGATGATTTCTCTATGTCCTTTGACAGACGTGAGTATAGTTTTGACCTAGTGGACGTAGTTGGTGGCGGTCCCGGAGTTGTTAAGCTCAGCTGTGTGGCATGCGATGGGTTCATAAAAAACATTTTGTCCCGCCTCTCGTGACCCTGGAAATTCATGCGCAGATCCACATTGTATTTGCCATCGAATACATCGTTAGGTTTGTACAAATATGTGGTGGTCGACATTGTGGGGTCCAGATAGTCCACTTGCAGCTCCAACGGAAAATCGGTGCTCAGCACTTCTGTGATCTCGAAAGGAGAACTATCTGCTACATGCAGACGTAGCGGCAGACGAGGTGACATACGAAAGGTTACACGCTTCACATAGCATCCCATATCGACAGTGTCCTCTGCCTTGATATACACACACCACGTGGGCTCGAAGATAAACGGTCGAAAGTCATCGGCCTTTTCGGGCTTGCATCCCAATACCAGATTCTTGCAGATGACAATGCCATCGCCGGCGACGCTGTCGCCTTCGTCTGTGACACGCCTCATAGGGGCTGTCCGGCAATAGCTGACACGCTGATAGCCATCCACCGGATAAGAATGGAGATTTGTAAAGCTCATCTTAGTAATGGGGCTTACTTGCTGCGTTGTGGATAATTATAATTAAAGTCGACACGAATTAACTCTGTATTTTAAAACTAAGGAATTTTTGAAAATATGCCACAAGGAATAAAATAACATTTACATATAACTCTGTTCTGCCTGTTTACGTAGCCTTCTAAATACCATTTGGTAGCACATAAGTCCAGCCTACTGAATTCTACATAGAACTGTTTAGCTTGCAAGTTCTCTCTGTTGACTAAACCTGATAATTGCCCTGGATAAACGATTTTCTAACAACTCATCAAACTTCAAAATTATCTCATGTCCAATCTTTAAGGAGTTGGTCAGTAAAAACGTCAAATATATAATAAAACAAGTAAGAGAACTCTAGTCGGGCGTGACCGACCAACGGATACCCTGAACCCCATCGAATCTGTGTTTTTCTATATACATACGTAAAATTACAAAACTTTCAAGCTTACTCCTTAACAACCAAATAGCATTTTTGTTAAAAATTTAAAAACCTGACATTAGCAGAGTTGAATCTACGTCAATTACGCAACGCGCATCACCTCTACCAACAACGCCACCTAATTTTTATAAAATTGAAAAAAATTTCTGGCGTCGAACCCAGGTTCTCATATTTCGCGAGCGCCACTTCTAACAACGACGCCATTCCACTGCTTAAGAAAACAGTTGAAAATGTAAACTAAAGCAACACCAGACAATTTAACAAAATTCAAACGTAATTTGCCATTCTTCGAATCGACTAGAATGCGAGCGTTTGTATGTATGTGTGCACATGCATAGAAAAAATACGCGCGTTTGAATGTGTGCGTGCACATGCATAGAAAAAGTGCGTTCGCTTGGCGCTGTTGCCACGTGAGTTTGCATGTTGACCAAACGTTTTGTTTAATAACTTTTTTGCTATTTAACGGATATATGATCAACACATTCTATGGGCATATTTGTTAGTTTAGTAAAAGCGCGAACTCATTCACATTTTGACAATATTTACATCTAAACTTCAATTTTAAGAATTTGAGGAAATTTGGGGCAAGTATCCAAAATAAAACAAAAATCGGAACTGCATAAAATACATATAAAGCTAAATATAAAAGTTGGTGTCTCTAGCTAAATTTCGATTATGTTTTTAATCGATAACATTTAATTGGGGATAGTTATCGATTATTTAAAACAAAATTGATCTGCGCGTGCTATACACGGACCTACATAAAAAATTTCAAGTCTCTAGCTTTTATATGTTCAGAAATCGGCGCGTTCAAACATACGGACGGATGGACGGGCAGACAGACAGACGGACAGGGCCAAATGGATTTCTCTTGTCGTCCTGATCAAGAATATACAGTGTACCAATAATGTCTTCGTACAGCAGCAACTTTTTTCTTTCTGAACGAATATAAGATATATATAGCAAGAAACTAGCCAAAGTTTAGATGCAGTTTTATTATCTTATTTATTAACCTTAATTTACAAAAAGAATTAAGTCTATATGTTGCTTAGTTTAGAAGCTATAACTAAAAAACCATCAAAAGACACGTTTTTGCTTCCAATAAAGTCTTCGTACAGTAAAACTAAAAAAATTAAAAAATAGTCATAAAGTCTTCATACACCGTACTTTCTTAGAATTTTAGCTGCAGACAGAAAACGAAAATGATAACGGTTGTTTTTCAATGTATGTATTTGCATGCTTGGGCATAATTTCGCAACATTTTGTAACAAATTTTCTTCAAATTGAATCGCTAAGTGGACAAATATTGATTAAAAATGCCGGGCAAATATTTAAGTATTGAAGAACGCCAAATAATTCTAAATATGCACGTTAGGCAGCAGAAATCATATTCGGAAATTGCAAATATATTGTCTCGCAGTCGTTCTACTATCCAATCCGTAATTGGACGGTTCAAATACGAAGGGCGAGTTGAGAACAAGCGAAAACCAGGAAGGCCGAGCATGCTAACAAACGGAGATCGGCTAAATATTAAGAGAATAGTGACGTCGGATCCATTTGTTAGTGCAAATACGATATGTAAACAGATTCTACAGTCCAAAAAAAAAGTTGTGCACCCAGAAACAGTTCGGAAGGCTATAGTAGCTACTGGGTATAAGTCGCGCACGCCAAGACGAAAGCCTTTTGTAAGCAGCGCTAATCGCAAAAAACGTCTAGAATTTGCAAAAGAGTACCAAAATGCGCCAATCGAGTTTTGGCGTAATGTACTTTTTTCTGATGAATCGAAGTACAACATATTTGGATCGGATGGGCGACTTCGTGTCTGGAGAAGAGCCGGAGAGGCATTCCAACCAAAACACACAATCAAGACAGTAAAGCATGGCGGTGGTGGTGTTATGGTATGGGGCTGTATGGCTGCTGCTGGTGTCGGAAATTTCGAGATAATTGATGGGGTGATGGATCATCAAAAATACATTGAAATTTTAAAAGCTAAGATTATCTAGATCTTATTTTTTCCAACATGACAATGACCCTAAACACATGGCTCATAATACCAAAATGTACTTGGCATATAATACGCCACATCTTTTAAAAACACCTCCCCAAAGTCCTGATCTAAATCCAATAGAGCATTGTTGGCATATGTTGGAAAAAAATATAAGGAAGCATCATATTTCTTCAAAACCCAAGCTTATTGAAGTTTTAAAAGAG
Organism: Drosophila pegasa; assembly: GCA_035046225.1. NCBI lineage: Eukaryota > Metazoa > Arthropoda > Insecta > Diptera > Drosophilidae > Drosophila > Drosophila pegasa. Next base: position 173,988 of record JAWNOD010000375.1, read on the forward strand.
GAGTGGGAAAAAATAGATAAGGATTACACAGAGAAATTAGTCTTATCAATGCCAAACCGATTGAAAGAGGTAATAAAGAATAAAGGTTACCCTACAAAATATTAAATATACCAAAAATAAACTTTCTGTTAGTTTTTAAGACTATTTTTTAATTTTTTAGTTTTACTGTACGAAGACTTTATTGGAAGCAAAAACGTGTCTTTTTATGGTTTTTTAGTTATAGCTTCTAAACTAAGCAACATATAGACTTAATTCTTTTTGTAAATTAAGGTTAATAAATAAGATAATAAAATTGCATCTAAACTTTGGCTAGTTTCTTGCTATATATATCTTATATTCGTTCAGAAAGAAAAAAGTTGCTGCTGTACGAAGACATTATTGGTACACTGTATATACTTTGTGGGTAGGATTGCCATCCGTCCTGCAATTCCGGGACATGTCCCGCTTTTGGAGGTAATGTCCCGGTGTCCCGACCTGACACGAAATTGTCCCGGTTTTCTACTGTTTCGATAAAAAAGTCGTAATTTTGACGAAATGTAACTCAAAAGAACAATTTCGAGTCTACTAGGTGAACTAATTAACTAGTGATTTTTGCCTTTTTCTCAGAAAAATGCCACCGTCTGTACTTCTATGATGCTGTGTAAATATGAAGAAACTGAAGTTAAAGTGGATTTCTTACAGTGATGTATTTTAATATGTGTATGCGTGGGGGAGCAATAAAAAAAATAAATAAATATTGGACCTCCTCTTATTCTGATACCTGATTCTTATCGAATCGGATCAGTATGTCGAATAATATCATAATAATATCATCAACAAACTACTGAGTACATATTTAAGGGCATTCAATATTCTATTCACCAATAGATTAATGCATTAATTATCCAAGTCATTATCTAGGCAACGGCGTCACATTTTTCACTTAGGCTTAGGACAAAGGTGCTAGAAAAGTTTTAAGGGACGAGCGTGAAAATTTCAACGCTTTTAACTTTTTCATTGCATCCGCAAATATGTTCACGCCCTGGCATTGAACCAATCCCTTCCCTTGCCCCGCCCTTTTCTTTCGTAGCAAAAATACGCAATACTTGCAACCTCATGTGTGGGAGAGGGATGGACGAATATAGAGAGAGACGACGGTTAAACGCAGGCGCTGATACAGAATTGGGCGGAGCTTACCGGTCAACCCCTATTATCCAAACATCTTAGCTAACGAGCCCAACCAAAACATTTACAATATTCAGATAAATCTACACTCAGCCCAGCTAGCTGTGGGATCTGGGATGATGACAGTGAAGTGAGTTTTAATTACAGATTCCTAATCGCAATGGACAGACGTTTTTATGAGAAATTCGGTGTTCCCATAGAGTGGTTTATTTTAATTTTTTTTTCGTTTTCGATGACCGATTTATATAAATAAACACATATGTATCACAAGTAAGAAAACTCTAGTCGGGTGTTTCCGACTAGAAGATACCCGTCGAAGCTGGATAAGTATACTCCATAGGTTAAATTTAGCGTAAACTTTTACAAATTTTCTGGATCGCACTTTCACAACAAAATATAACAACAAAGTCGCGTCATCGCTACTCCACTGCTTGAAAAAGCAGTTGCAAATGTGAACTAAAGTAGTAATTGAATAATTCAACGAAATTTAATCGCAATTTGCGATTCTTCGAGTAGGCTGCACGCATTGTGTGTGTGCACATGTATACAAAAAATGCGTGCGCTTAGCGCTGTTGCCACATACGTTTGCAAACGATTTGCTTGATAACATATTCTATGGACACATTTGTCAGTATAGTAAAAGTGCGAACTTTCATTTTGGCTATATTTGCCACGGAACTTTAATTTACAGAAATCGGGGTAATTTTGAGCTTATATTCAAAATTCAACAAAAAACAAAATTGCTTAAAATATATATCAAATGTAGTGTCTCTAGCTTTAAATATGGGCGAGATATAAAATAGTAACTGAATTTCGATCATGTTTTAAATCGAGGCCAATCAATTGGGGATAGTTGTTGATTATTTCGAACAAACTTGATCTGCGCGTGCTATACTCGGACCTACCAAAAATTTCAAGTCTCTAAAGATAGATTCGGATCTGAGATCGGCGCATTCAGACATACGGACTGACAGACAGACAGACGGACGGACAGACGGACATGACTAAGTCAATTTCTCTTGTCGTCCTGATCAAGAATATATATACTTTATGGGGTCTGCCACGCCTTCTTCTGCCTGTTACATACATTTTAACAAAACATTTATACCCAGAGCTAAGAGTATACAAATATATATAAGTTTAGTTAAGAGGTAAGCACATAATTTTGTAATGAGTAAATAAGTTCGGTATTGTTTTTATAAAAGGCTCTAGTGGGTTTTATTAAAACACTTTATTCGAACACCCGATTTTAACTGCTGGATACCGAACTTGACGAATGTAAGACTTATCTGAAGAACGTTCGTTATCCAAGAATTAGGCTTGACTGAGTACATATACTTATATTCTTAGTCAGATCATACTCGCTAATGACTACCGGCTAGGCTACCGGTATTCGGAGTCTACTAGAAATAAAATAGAAATACAATCAGTTTGTCCCTTTCCAACTTTGATCCTCTATAGATTTGTAAAGTGGAATACTTTCACTTTTGCGTATCCATTGAAGCTAAAGTCTTAGCCACAACTCACGGTGATAGTAATAAACACGTAAGAGAACTCTAGTCGGGCGTGACCGACTAGGGAATACCCTGAGCCCCGTCAAATCCGTGTTTTTCAATATTCTTATATTCAGCGTAAAATTATTAAAAATGTTTGATTTTTAACAACCAAATAGCATTTCTGTCAAAAAACTGGCATTTGCAGAGTTGAACCAAAGCCATTTACGCAACGCGCATCACCTCTTCCAATAACGCCACCTATTTTTTATTTTTTTTATAAAATAAAAAAATCAATAAATAACACGCGTCGCCTGGAATCGATCTCAGACCTTAACGTTTCGCATGCGCCGCTTCCACCAACGATGATGCGAGCGTTTCAATGTATGTATGCACATGCATAAAAAAAGTGCGTGAGCTTAGCGCTGCTGCCGCGTGCTTTTGCAAATTTCCCGAACGTTTTGTTTAATAACATTTTTTCTACATAACGGATTTCAATGAAATTTTCGGCATATAATCGATATATTCTATGGGCATATTTATCAGTTTAGTAAAAGCGCGAACTCAATCACATGTTTTCTATATTTGTAATTAAACTTAAATTTTAAGAATTTGGGGAAATTTAGGTGCGGTGTCCAAACGTTAACAAAATTAAAAGTTGCATAAAATACATATCAAGCTAAATATCAAATTTGGTGTCTCTAGCTAAAAAGATGGGCGAGATTTAATTGAATAATAATCGATAAAACTTAATTGGGAATAGTTATCTATCATTGAAAAACCAGTAAAAACAAGTAAGTATTAAGAGATACCATGAACCCTGTGAGAGCTGTTATTAAAATCATTTTACTCTTCTTTTATATATACATTGCGTAAAACGCATGCACACATAAATACACAGTTATGCGTTGACATAGAGGTGGCAATGTTACACATTTTTGTTACCTGCTGACCCTTTTAGAATCTGAAGTTGGTAGCGAAAAAAGGGCATAATTGGAATTTCCTAGTATTTATGCGTATCGCGGATATCGCACACAAAAACATAAACGAACTATGCGTACACACATACATACACAGTTATGCGTAGGCACGCGCTCTGCTTACTGCGCAGTTAACGCAGTGGTTGCGCTGGGGCTGCAATATGAGCATTACTATGGGAAATTGATTGTTGAATAACTTTTTTTCTGTTTGGACTTTCTTAATGAAACTTACAGAGTATAATAAGATGATACATATGTTTGTATTTGCCAAAGCACAAGTCTCTAGTATTTGATATACGACTTCTGGTGAAATTTGCAAATTTTGGTGAAAAGGGGGCCGGTATCCAAAATCGAACAAGTAAGAAAACTCTAGTCGGGCGTAACCGACTGGGGGATACCCTGAGCCCCGTCGAACCTGTGTTTTTCAATACACTTATATTATGCGTAAAATTATAAAAAAAATTCAAGCTTACTCTTTAACAACCAAAAAACTTTTTTATTAAAAAACTGACATTAGCGAGGTTCGAACCTACGTTAATTGCGCAACGTGCATCGTGTCTACCAACAACGTCACGTCATTTTTATAAAATTAAACAACTAAATAAATTTCTGGCGTCGCCTGGTCCCGAACCCAGGTCCTCATGTTTCGCGTGCATCGCTTCTACCAACGACGCCACTCCACCGCTTGTGAAAGCGGTGGCAAATGTAAACTACAGCAGCAGCTGATAATTAACAAAATTCAAACGTAATTTGCGATTCTTCGAATCGACTAGAATGCGAGCGTTTGTGTGTGTGTGTGCACAGCATGTGATCAACATATTCTATGGGCATATTTGTCAGTTTAGTAAAAGTGCCAACTCATTCCCATTTTGACAATATTTACTAGATGTAAACTTCAACTTTAAGAATTTGGGGAAATTTGGGACAAGTATCCAAAATAAAACAAAAATCGGAATTGGATAAAATACATATAAAGTTGACTATCAAATTTGGTGTCTCTAGCTTAAAAGATGGGCCAGAGATAATTAATAACTGAATATCGATTTTGTTTTTAATCGATAACAATAATTGGGGATAGTTATCGATTTTTAAAACAAACTTGATCTGCGCGTGCTATACACGGACCCACATAAAAAATTTCAAGTCTCTAGCTTTTATATGTTCAGAAATCGGCGCGTTCAAACATACGGACAGACGGATGGACGGACGGACGGACGGACAGGGCCAAATCGATTTCTCTTGTCGTCCTATTCAAGAATATACATACAGTGTTTCACAGCTTATTTCAACCTTAAAACCACTATCTATAAAATCTAAACTTTTGGGGATATCCACAAAATTTAAACGCAGGTTGTTAGTGTGGTGTTTAAACTAATACAAAATGAATTAATTTATTTTTTAAATATTTTTAATGCTTAAAAACTAAAAAAATGAGATCAAAACAGTTCCACAGCTTATTTCAACCACTTATAAAATAACAATATTATAGCTAAGTCTTTTTTTAATAACAAAAAATTAATATTTGGTGTGACCACCCTTTTGCTTAACTACCATTTTAAGCCTTTTTGGGATAGATTCCACCAACTTTTTGTGACTTCTGGAGTAATTTTTTCCTATTCCTCAACCAATGCAGCTTTTAGGTCAGATTGCCTTGATTTTTATACCCTGAACCCATTGAAAATGGGAATTCAGGGTATGATGGTTTTGTGAAAATGTATGTAACAGGCAGAAGGAGGCGTGGCAGACCCCATAAAGTATACATATTCTTGATCAGGACGACAAGAGAAATTGTTTAAGCCCTGTCCGTCTGTCCGTCCGTTCGTCCGTCCGTCCGTAGAAGCTCCTAGATCTCCTAAGCCACAAAAGCTAGAGACTTGAAATTTAACATGAATACTCGTGTATACCATACGCTTAACGAGTTTATCCTAAATTTTCGATAACTCATCCCGTTTTCTTATTATCGATAACAATCGATAATTTGACTTTGTTTTTCAAGCGTAACTCTGTAACCGTAAAAGCTAGATACTTCAGATTTGCGGTGTATATTACTGTAATGAATGCGCACATTTTGTCATTTTTCGATTTTGGATAGCGGCCTCCATTTCCCCAAAATTGGCAAATTTCTCTAGAAGTCGTATATCAAATACTAGAGACTTATGCTTCGGCAAATACAAACATATGTACCATCTTATTATATTTTGAAAGTTTTATTAAAAAAGTCGAAGCAGAAAAAAAGTTGTTCAACAATCAATTTCCCATAGTAATGCTCATATTGCAGCCCAAGCGCTGCCGCAGCGTCAACTGCGCAGTTAGCAGATCGCGTGCCTACGCATAACTGTGTATGTATGTGTGTACATAAGCGAACTTTATGTACTTGTGTGCTATCCACGATACGCATAAACACTAGGAAATTCCAATTATGCCCTTTTTTCGCTACCAACTTCAGATTTCTAAAAGGGTCAGCAGGTACCAAAAATTTGTCACATTCCCTCCCCTTAATGTGTGCATGCGTTATATGCGATGTATATATAAAATAAGCGTACAATGATTTTAGTAACAGCTCCCACAAGGTTCAGGGTATCTCTTAATCGAGCAGTCTCGATTAGAGCACTCTTACTTGTTTGTGTTTGCGAATGTTTTTTTCCAAGATCGACCACAAATTTTCGATAACATTTAAATCTGGTGACTGGGCTGGTGGTTTCATTACGTGCGGACAATTCCAGATCAGCCAAATCTGGACAATTCCCGCAGTGTGTATCGGGTCATTATCTTAGTAAAATCTGAAGTCCTCCTTTATGCCCAGTTTCCGAGCACTTTCAATCAAATTGGACCTCAAAACTTCAAGATAATTGTTTTTATCCATAGTAGTCTCTATGAACTCCAAGTTCCCAACGCCGGCTGCTGATATACAGGCCCAAACCATAACGTTGCCTCCGCCATGTTTTACTGTAGGCCTCAAATTTTTTTCGTCAAGCTCTGTGTTAGGCTTACGCCACACATATGAGGGCCCATCCGACCCAAACAAATTGAATTTGGACTCATCGCAAAATAAAAATTTTTTGCCGAATCCAATGTCCTTGTGCAAGTGATCCTGGGCAAATTTTAGGCGACACTTTTTGTTTTTGTCGCTTATAAAAGGCTTATTGCGTGGTACTCTGCCATTAAAATCATGTTCCCGAAGCACACGGCGAATACTTTCTGGGTGGCATGACTTGCCCAACTCCTCCTTAACGTCATTGGCCACTTGTCGAGCCGATTGCCTTGGGTTGTCCCGTATTTTTCTCACAATATAGCGCTCGTCCGAGGGATTAAAAATGTTGTTCGGAGCATTTCTACCTTTGTCGTGGGTTCTATTTTTACGGACGAATCGGTATATGATGCTTTGGACTGTAGAATCACTAAATCCAACCATCTCAGCAATTTTTCAACGAGAATGGTAATTTTTAAAGTGTTTTAGAACAAGTTCCCGCTACTCAATAGTTGTGCGTGGTCCCATTTCGCTAAAATTCACTTTTCTGCAACTTGAGCTCTTAAATTTTAATCACACTGCAAAAACAGTGCATACAGCATAGAACAAGAATCTACCGTTGCATTGCAAAATAACGGATCTTTGATCAGCTGCAAAGTTTGTGGTTGAAATAAGCTGTGGAACCGTTTTGATCTCATTTTTTAGTTTTAAAGCATTATAAAATGTTTTAAAAATATTTAAAAAATAAATTAATTCATTTTGTATTAGTTTAAACACCACACTAACAACCTGCGTTTAAATGTTGTGGATATCCCCAATAGTTTAGATTTTATAGACCAACAAACTTTTTTTAAGGTAGTGGTTGAAATAAGCTGTGAACCACTGTATATACTTTATGGGTTCTACCACGCCTCCTTCTGCCTTTTACATACATTCCAACATAACTAATATACCCTGATTTTCGATGTGTATAAAAATCATAGGCGATAAACCTCGGACACACCATAAACTAACATTTAGCAGGAAAATGTTTACTTCCAAATCAGATTCAGCTGCTTGACTCAGTTGGCCAGATAATAGAAACCTAGAAAAAGTCACACATCTGGTCTTCGTCAAAGCTAAAATTTTAAAAAGATATTCTATTCAAAATGGGCTTGACTTTCGCTGACTGTAAGAATATGCTGGCCACACTCTTCGAAAAGCTGTTCTCGTCTATTGTCGAATTCATCTTCAATTCGTGGATAAGGCTTATAGAATGGTATCGCAAGTTCTATGTCTGCATGTTCGTGTTCTCTATATCCTATTCTATTATGATTTACGAAATTCGCAAGCTGACCATGAGCTATGAGAGCATCGGTGGGCTGTACTTGCACGCCTTTATCGTGTCACTCTCGATGTCCTTTATGTTCTTCTACGCCGGGTTGGTTTTCGAAATATTTCGGAAGCAAATTCAAGGCCGGTTAGTAGTCAGCCGACGATCGAGAAAACTGAAGAAGCAGCAGAGAACTCTGTAACAGTCTTAGCACTTCATTGGTCTTAATAAATTAAATTCTGGGTCAATTATCCAACGGAATATATTGATTGAAGATTAACTTTTTTATATTACAGATCATATGTCCATGGCCATGTCCACCATGTCTTAAAGCCATTTACGACTTCCCAATGGCTATCATTCTGTTGTGAGACTCCAAACGCTTTAATAAATATTTATAAATCAGGGTATCATGTTTTTGTTAAAATGTATGTAACAGGCAGAAGAAGGCGTGGGAGACCCCATAAAGTATATACATATATTCTTGATCAGGACGACAAGATAAATTGACTTAGTCGTGTCCGTCTCTCCGTCCGTCCGTCTGCCTGTCCGTATGTCTGAATGTTCCGATTTCAGCTCCTATAAAAGCTAGACTTGACATTTTTTGGTAGGTCCGTGTATAGCACGCGCAGATCAAGTTTTTTTTATACCCTGAGCCCATTGAAAATGGGAAATCAGGGTATAATGTTTTTGTTGGATGTATGTAACAGGCAGAAGGAGGCGTGGCAGACCCCATAAAGTATATATATTCTTGATCAGGACGACAAGAGAAATCGATTGGGCCATGTCCGTCTGTCCGTCCGTCCGTCTGTCCGTATGTTTGAACGCGCCGATTTCAGCCCGTATAAGAGCTAGAGACTTGAATTTTTTTTGTAGGTCCGTGTATAGCACGCGCAGATCGAGTTTGTTTTAAAAAATCGATAACTATTCCCAATTAATTGTTATCGATTAAAAACAAAATCAAAATTCAGTTAAAAAATTCTATCTCGCCCATCTTTTACGCTAGAGACACCAAATTTTACATTTAGCTTTATATGTATTTTATGCAATTTCGAATTTTGTTATATTTTGGATACCGGCCCCAAATTTCCCCCAATTGAAGTTAAGTCTCAAATATAGCCAAAATGCGAATGAGTTGGCACTTTTACTAAACTGACAAATATGCCTATAGAATATGTTGATCGCATGCCGAAAATTTCATTGAAATCCGTTAAGTAGCAAAAAAGTTATTAAACAAAACGTTTGGCCACTTTGCAAACTCACGTGGCAGCAGCGCCAAGCGAACGCACTTGCACACACACATACAAACGCTCGCATTCTAGTCGATTCGAAGAATCGCAAATTATCAGCTGCTGCTTTAGTTTACATTTGCCACCGCTTTCTAAGACAGTGGAGTGGCATCGTTGGTAGAAGCGGCGCACGCGAAACATGAGGACTTGGGTTCGACACCAGGTGACGCCTGAAATTTATTTAGTTTTTTTATTTTATAAAAAATAGGTGGCGTTGTTGGTAGAGATGATACACGTTGCGTAATTAACGTAGGTTCAAACCTCGCCAATGTCAGTTTTTTGAAAAATGCTGTAAACTTGAAATTTTTGTATAATTTTACGCTAAGTATAAATGTATTGGAAAACACAGGTTCGACGAGGCTCAGGGTATACCCTAGTCGGTTACGCCCGACTAGAGTTTTCTTACTTGTTTATATTCGATAACTATTTTGAATTCAGTGTTATCGATTATTTTTAAATGAAATCTCGCCCATCTTTTAAGCTAGAGACACCAAAATTTAATGTTTAGCTTGATATGTATTTTAGGCAATTTTCAAATTAGTTATCTTTTGGATACCGAACTTAATTTCCCCAAATTTTTGAAATTGAAGTTTAATTTTAAATATAGCAACCATGTGAATGAGTTCTGTTTTACCAAACTGACAAATATACCCATAGAATATACTGATTATATGCCAAAAATTTCATTGAAATCCGATAAGTAGCAAAAATGTTATTAAACAAAATGTTTATACAATTTGCAAACTCACGTGGCAGCAGAGCTAAGCGAACGCACTTTTTCTAAGTATGTGTGTGCACACACACACACACACACACACACACACACACACACACACACACACACACACACACACACACACACACACACACACACACACACACACATAAAAATATATATATATATATATATATATATATATATATATATATATATATATATATATATATATATATATATATATATATATATATATATATATATATATATATATATATATATATATGTATGTATATACACAACACATACACATACACACATACCTACATACATACATACATACATACATACATACATACATACATACATACATACATACATACATAGAAACGCTCATATTCTAGTCGATTCGAAGAATCTGAAATTACGTTTGAATTTTGTAGAATCCTCAGCTGCTAATGCTTTACTTTGGGAGTGGAGTGGCGTCTGCAGTTTTTTTTTACAAAAATGCTATTTGGTTGTTAAAGAGAAAACCTGAACATTTTAATAATTTTACGCTATATATATTGAAAAGCACAGATTCGACAGGGCTCAGGGTATCCCCTAGTCGGTCACGTACGACTTGAGTTTTCTTACATGTTTTAATGTAATGCTTTAAATCTGGAAGTAACGTTAAGTAGAAATCACGGTAACAAGTCATCTACAACTTTAGTTTCAAATTGCTTAAATTGACCCGAGAAACGCTGGTTGGTTTCTAACAGCCTCTATGAAAATTAAAATGGACATTCTATGCAGTAGTTAAAGAATTTATAGACTATCTTTATTTGGATACGAATCCAGCTATACAACTACTATATACTATAACTACAATTTATAATACTCATTCTATAACTGCAAGTCTTCAATAACTGCTAACTCTATAACTATAACTACTAGTTCTCCTGTAGTTATTCACTCAACATCTCCTTCTCTGACTAGTACAACTACAACTACTCCTTTTGGGAATACTACGACTACTTCTACTATAGCTATAATTAATTACAACTACTATAGCTATAATTATTACTCCTTCGACTAATACTTCGGCCCCTCCTTCTATAGCTACTGCTTATAGGTCTTCTTCTCATTCTATAACTACATTTTAGTGTACAACGTAGGCATATCAATAAACATTGTACTATATCATTTGTTGAAGAAAAAAAGCTCTAAGTCTGATATTGTTGAGTTTCATTATCAATTTGATAATCTCATTACACATTCATATCAGTGATATCAATTCAACTGGCTTCAAGATGATCATAAGTTTGGGATTAGGCCACTCAGCCATTTGGGCATGAGAGCCCATGCCTAATCCAACTCACAGAAGGCGAGGCACAGCAACAGTCAACTATAAAAATGGAACAACAAACAACCCTCATGAGGCAATCAAATGAGAGACGCCCCAATGAGTCAACCGTCAACAGTCAACAGCTAACAGCATCAAAATCAAATTAGCAGCAGTTTGGTGGCTAATTTTGTTATCATTTGACTGCAGTTGCCGGTGTGTGCGTGTGTATCGATGGAAGGAATTGCTGTGGCACGTGTGCCTGGCCGATAAGACGCTAATGTCAACAAAACAACAGACACACGACCACACGTGACCCTGCATCCATAAGCTGAGATTGGGGTAGAGGCTGTGTTTCGAGTCTGCAGCTGTTAAAATATCGATTTACTTTGGCAAAATGCTGCCCGGCCACGTCCTCCGCCCAACGCCCAACGCTTGCCCGCTAGTCACACCTCTTTTGACACACAAGAGAGAAAGCAGTCGAAATGTGTGAATACGAGTCACATTCAATAAATTTCAATTACTCAAATGTGGTCGCAAACCCCGATAAGGATCCTTAATCCTTGCTGATGGAAATGAAGACGCAATTTACCCTTATGCATGCACCAACCATCAAATGTATCACGGGTACCGTTTTGACACGCAAATTCGGTAAATATGTGCTAGATCAGACAGAAAATATATAGAAACATTTATGGATTAATTGAAAATGTGAGTAAAGGATAGGGTGACCACATGAACCTCAGGCCACCCCCCCCCCCTCCCTCACGCATACACATATTAAAACAAGTAAGAGTGCTCTAATCGAGACGGCTCGATTAAGAGATACCCTGAACCCTGTGAGAGCTGTTACTAAAATCATTTTACGCCTCTTTTATATATACATTGCATATAACGCATGCACACATAAATACACAGTTATGCGTAGGCATAGGGGTGGGAATGTTACATATTTTTGGTACCAGCTGACCCTTTTAGAAATCTGAAGTTGGCAGCGACTTTCTTAATGAAACTTACCGAGTATAATAAGATGGTACATATGTTTGTATTTGCCAAAGCACAAGTCTCTAGTATTTGATATACGACTTCTGGTGAAATTTGCAAATTGTGGGGAAATGGGGGCCAGTATCCAAAATAAAAAAAAAAAACCAAATTTGTGCGCATTCATTACAGTAACATACACAACAAATCTGAGAGTTACGTTTGAAAAACAGAGTTACAGAGTTACGTTTGAAAAGTCAAATTATCGATTTTTATCGATAATAAGAAAATGGGGTGAGTTATCGAAAATTTATGATAAACTCGTTAAGCGTATGGTATACACAAGTATTCATGTTAAATTTCAGGGGCTTCTACGGACGGATGGACAGACGGACACAGCTCAAACAATTTCTCTTGTTGTCCTGATCAAGAATATATATACTTTATGGGGTCTGCCACGCCCCCTTCTGACTGTTACATACATCCAATGATTTTCAATGGGCTCAGGGTATAATAAGTAAGAGTGCTCTACACGGCTCGACTAAGAGATCCCTGAACCCTGTAGGAGCTGTTACTAAAATCATTTTACGCTTCTTTTATATGTACATTACATATAACGCATGCACACATAAATACACAGTTATGCGTAGGCACGCGCTCTGCTTACTGCGCAGTTTACGCAGCGGCTGCGCTTGGGCTGCAATATGAGCATTACTATGGGAAATTGATTGTTGAATAACTTTTTTCTGCGTGGACTTTCTTAATGAAACTTATAAGATCGTACATATGTTTGTATTTGCCAAAGCACAAGTCTCTAGTATTTGATATACGATTTTTGAGAAAATTTGCAAATTTTGGGCATATGGGGGCTGGTATCCAAAATCTAAGAAGTAACAAACTGTCCGTAAACATTACAGAAACATACACCGCAAATCTGAATTCTCTAGCTTTTACAGTAATTGATAAACTCAGTTTTTCTTCCTGATCAAGAATATATATACTTTAGGGTGTGTGGTACTCCTCCTTCTGCCTGCTACATACATTCCAACAAAACCATTATCTCCTTAATTCCCAATGGGTTCAGGTTATACAAAAACATTTTCCATTATTTGAGAAGTAGATTGTTTTGAACGTTAGCCTAATCGGACTTTTAGTATTTTATAAGCTTGCAATCTCTGAACCTATCGGCTGTTAACGAGTCCAACAGTGGATTAACAGTTTGCGTAATGTCATTGTCTGGCTAACCTAACAGCGGGCTATGCGATAGCTAAGAGTTGGTGGCCATTTTGAGTAAAGCATTCGATAGCTCAATGTAATATATCGTTTTTAATTTGACACCATTTTTAGTGATTCGCAGCAGGACGAACGTGTTATTTTTTTTCGCAATTAATATCGAAAATATTTTATAACAGGTAAGTTAATGTTTTCCATCAGCAAATGTAACGTAAGTTACATTGTCGCAAATGCGATGCTCGTTCTTTTCGAAGTGCTAAAAAACCTAGCGTCAGTCGCTCACACAATTACAAATCTACATAAGTGTATTTGTTTGTTCACACGCATGAAATAACCACGAGCGAATTCGCGAGTTACCACGGACAAGTTGAAGATATAAGCTAACGAAAATATTCATTTTTCTTTCATAACTTAAATGTGTACAACTGTGCGCAATTGCTGACTTTGTTTTTTTGTTGGTGCATTTTACACGAAATTGTCATGTAATTTATACGCCGGAATAGGCACCGGCACACAGCTAAATACATTCACCAAACATACACACACGTACGTTCACTTACACACATGTGATAATTTAAATCGGTTTAAATCCATTACGTTATTTTTATTGAAATATTTATTGAATTGAAAATGCAGAATTTTATATTATATATATGTATATATATATAATTATTTTTTTCACAACTTATTTTGAACTAAACAATTCGAAACTATAAACAAATGTGTTATGAATATGGTTAAATATCGGTTTATAAAATATATAACAACTTAAAATCTTTTTAAATAAGTTTAATTTACAATGTAAGTTTATAATGCTTTTATAGCTCTTTTCAAATTGATAGGACCTCTGAGTATGCTGGATCCATGTCCCATGTATGGTTACAGAGGTTTTGGTTAAAAATCTATTGCCCTTTACCTCTGCATTTATGATTCTTTAATCTGGAGTACATATTTAATTAAATTTAATGCACTTAACGTTTACATATTGTCAGGCAAAAGATGAGCTCGCCAGACGACGGCTTGGAAGAAGGCAGCAATAACTTTCGTTTAATGACATCACTGAGCAACAGGACGTCGGGCGATGATTCTGTACCTAGCAACGGTACCGATAATCATTCGGCTAACATGGATAAGTCCACTGACAATATCAACGGCTATGAGCCGCAGAGCAGTCAAATCGAGAAACAGGAGTCAGTTGAAATCGAGCCTGACATCTCACAACAGGCGATGGAACTGAATGCTGAGCAGAATAGTATGTCAAGTAGAGTAAAATTTGTTGAGCATTTTTAATACTTGAATTCTGTATTAGATGAGACCGTAAGCGTACGCAAGGCCAAAAAGCGTAAAGCCACGAAAAACAAACGGCGTCGCGGCTCAAAGGAGGTAGCTTTGATGGGTTGGAGTGGTGCCTTTCCTAATCTCTTATCCACCCACAGCTTAGAGAGTAATTCGGATGTGGACCAACAGGTAAGTACTCCTCAATAGTGGTTCAAGCAAAATATGGACACAAGTAGCGCTCTTGTTCCAGTTGCATCTGCTGCTTTTGCTCCAGTTTTGTTTTGTGATGTGCCAAAATTTTCTTATATTTCATTTTGCAATATAATATAACTATCTATCTACCTATGTATCTTTGTTTACTTTTACGTATGTATATTGTATGCAGCAGCTGCCCACTGACTTAAAGGCAATCTGTGCCACTGGGCTGAGCGTGTTTCCCAGAGAGGAAAAGGAGCAGAGGCCGCTGTCATCGTCGTCATCTTCTGATTCTACTTCCCTCTCGCCAATTTCCCAACATAAAACGTCTACAACAACTACAACAACAGCTTTAACAATTACTACAAATTCGACTAACCCAAGCCCAAAGCCTACGCAGACAACCAACAACAACAACGTCTTCAACAAAGACAACAATTCTGCGTCAATGTCAATTGCTACAAGTTGTCTTCGCTCAGAACCATCATCAGAGCCAGAAACAGAAGCAGATTCACAAGCTGATCTAGCCAAGCAGGTGGAATTTTAGGCTTAGTCTTCGAAGCTGCCATAGCTGGCCAACCCATGTATTCATCTTCTTACTCCATTTCTTTCTACCTGTCTCTTCCTTTCTACATAGAGGGCCAAGCGTCCAAAGAAAAGATCGTCCGATGCCGCTGCTGACATTGATGCCGTTGCCGGTTTGGTCGCTGGGAAGGCGTCAATTGCCTCCTCTAGTCCTTTACTAAATAAAAGCGGAGGAAAACGTATTTTTCCCAAGAGAGGAACACCTGACAAACAGGAGAACTTTCTAAAACGCACCAAGTCTTCTAATCAGAATTTGGGCTGCAGTTTCCGTACTCGCTCCAAGTCTTTGCACGATCCGAATCTGGATGTGCCACCACGTATAACACGAGCACGCAGCGTTTGTCTAGCTGCCGTGCGAAATCAAACCAGGGAGCCGATTGAAACAAAGACTCCGCCTCGCCGTCGTTCGGCCACAGCCAAACTGCCACCAACTGATGAATACTATTGCTTGCCGTTTAAGTACGGCTGGAGACGTGAGTTAGTGCTGCGCAGTAACGCATCCATGTCGCGTCAACGAGGCGACGTTATATTTATATCGCCTGGAGGGAAGAAGCTACGCTCTCGCGAGGATATAATTCCGCTGCTGAAGGGCGAGTTGACCATTGATCATTTTTGCTTTCAACGGCAGAGGCAGCAGGTCGGTGAGCAATACGAAACAGTGCGCCAGGCACAGTCTGCCCCGTTGCGCCGCAAATCGGGAACTAGAACCAAGCAACATATGACACCCAATAACATTATCCACCAGCTTCAGTCGGCGATTATACCTGTATCTGGCAAACGTGTGCCTAAGCCCAAGGTTCCAAAGGGCGCCAGCCCACCGCCAGAGGGTTGGACGTCCACGATGGCCGTGAAGGGCAATGCGCGTGTGTTGGCAACAAGCAATGGTAACAACAGTGCAGGTGGCGGCTCTGGATCTGGCAACAGCGCACGCAAACGAAGGTAGGCTAGCTAGTAGCTTAATGCTTATATCGATTATTTACTCTTAAACATATTTGTCTTAGCAGTAGTCATTCAAAGCAATCAGCTAAGACAGCGCAGGAACAACCAACTGTGCAGCTAAACCTTCAGATTCCGTCAGTTGTAGACAAGACGATGATCTGCGTATATTGCTTAAAGCAGATCAATGAGAAACAGCAGGCTTTTCCCATCGGTACAGCCTATGTTAACAGCTACATCTGTATGGTGAGAAACAGCTACTACAATTCAATACTAGTCAACACAGATTATATATGTACTCCTCTTAAAATCTAGCAATGCGCTAAGCCTAGCAGTAAATCAATCAATGTGCAGCAGGCAGCCAAAGCCGGACAACTACTTGGACAGGTCAACGGTATCAAAAAGCAAGAACTGATTGATAAGTATATAAGCACAAATAACAAATCTGCCACCGATGCCGCTGGAGAAAACACTTCGCCGTCTGAGCTAAACGTTAATGGCAATAGTAATAGCAATGGAAATGGAGCCCTGCTAGAAATCGGTGGAGAGATTGAACTGCCGGGCGCACTGCCACCCGACCAGTTGCTCAGGGATGAAGCTCCTGCAAGTCGGGCCGGTAACAAGATCACGCCCAAACCATTGGAGGTTGTTGTGATTAACGGTCGCAAAGCTCTGGCCATTGCGGGCGAGCCGCCGCGCCCTCGTTTACAAGTGTGAGTCCGAAACGAAGGCAAACTCATGTGAGGCCTTTCATCACTTCTGCTCTGTTCAGTTCGGTTCAGTTCCTGTTCTATTGTAATAATCTTACAATTTATCTAAATTATTCTTTGATCTGGATATAGATTATTTAATTAAATAATATGGGAGAATTTTAGGTGTAAAACTTTATTAGAAATACAAAATTGGCAAATACTGCTACCCTATCGAAGCTTTTAGTTCTAGTCACATCTATTCCGTAAGTGCAAACATATCTATATATGATAAGGATGACCATATATTAGATAAGTATTTCGTCAGTAAGAATACAAGTACAAGCCCTTGTCAAATGCGCCGGACATATACTCGATAGCTCGTATTGGAAAACCGACATTAGGACACCAGGGCTTGAACGAAACTACGCAACGCGTACATCATATTTGTAAAAACTAAAAGTACTATAAAGGCTGCGAGCTTAGGTAATTCAAGCTCAATTCAATCGCAATTACGGTTCCTCGAATAGACAACAATGCGTGCGCTTAGTGCTACATAGTTGGGGAAAAAAGGGCAAATGGACTATTTTCAGCATATGATATACATATTCTATGCAAATATTTGGCAGCTATGTAAGAAAAAAAAAACTATTTTACATATTGGCTATATGCAACTGAGCTTCAAATAAGCTAATAGTTTTGTGGGATATAAGTAGAACGAGAATAGTTGATCTGTGCGTGCCATAGACGAAGCCAAACAAAGAATATTATTATTGGTGTCCTTTATTTCCCTAAACATTTTTTAACAATAATTTAAAGCTTTTGATACAAATTTAGTTTTTACAAAGATTAGTTATCGCTTTTCAACTGAAATATCACATTTTCACATTTTTAATGGGTTCTGGGTATAATAATATACAATATTTACTTCAAAAGAGAAAAAGTAAGGGTTCTACTGCAATTAATATTATTCAATCTGTTTCATTTATTTGTAGCATACCACGAGAACCGGATTTGGAGATATATGAAAGACACTTTGTGAAGCGTAGCTCCAGGACCAAGGATAAGCGTCAACATTTCGTTGATTGTGTTTCAGTTGGAAACGTAAGCTGTCAGGTGATGTCAGCTGTTATGAAGACACTTGACATGCACGTAAGTCTCAATTGACATTAATATCAATGCCATTCACCTTAATAAATTAATTTTTTCTTCACAGGATCGTGTACGTATGTCTCATGTGTGCAAGACATGGGCAATGATAGCCCGTGATCGTGGTGTGTGGCGTACATTGAAGCTGCGCGATACACATATATCCAAATGGTTGTTCCTTTTGCGTGATATGGCGCGTTATCGCACGTACGAGCTGGATATGATGGGCGTTAAAATGGAGAATCCCAAAATGCGCATGGAGGGAGATATGCGCGTGCTAAAAGCACTACGTATTCTGCGCACTGATCCATGCGATGCGGAATTTATTCAGTCGGTTATTAAGCGCATACCACGTCTGCTGGAGCTGCGTACAACATGCATCAGTCGTGTACTCAATTTAGCTGATATGGAGAAGATGTTGGAATTGCGCGTGCTGCGCATACGCATGTTAGAGCCGAAGGCTGGTATTTTGTCTCTGCAGCCGCTACAAAATCTTGAACAATTGCGGGAGCTTAGTTTGCGTGGAATTAACAATATGGCTCAGCTAGAATTGTTGCATCTGCAAGGATTAAAGCAGCTCGAAACACTTGTGCTGGGTTCTTGTCGGGGCATGAAACTTGCTTCGTTCGGCCAACAAGTGCTACCGAGTTTGAAACGCATTCTCCACCTGCGCCTCGAAAATCACCACAGCAATCGCTCGTTTAACATTAATGAGATAATGGAGGGTCTTGCCGCTGGCGGCAGTGTAAAGCGTGTGGAGTTTATTAATGTCAATGTGAATGCTGACCTCAGTCGTCAGTTAGCGGCTTGTAAATCTGTGCAGGAACTGCTGCTTATGCCAAACTTTCACAATAATACGGCTTACATGATGTATTACATTATGCAGGCCATCAACGAAAACAGCGAACAACTTAAAGTTTTTCGATTGGGTTTGACGTACGAGCTGCTAAGCGTCACTCGCGCCTTGGCGATGAATCGAGAAAAGGATTGCATTCCTGTAGCATTGCCTATACCTGGTGTGCCAGACAATGATGTACTTAACGAGTCTGACGAGCCAATCGCTTACTTGCCGGTCGATCGCCTCGAGTCCATTCTACACCACATGATGCCACAGGCCTGGCTGACAGTCGCCAAGGTCGCCCAGGGCGAGACAACCAATCTTAAATTCCTTCCGGCTTTACTGACTGATGCAGCCGGAATTTCACACAATTAACTTTTATATATATATATATATATATATATATATATATATATATATATATATATATATATATATATATATACCGTACCGTTACGCTTATTACGCATCTGCCGGCCGGTTTATTAAGAGAAAATAGACTGAGTCTCAATTTCACCATCACACGCTTCACAAATATCTTGTGGCGCAAAACACAGAGTATTTTAAGGTATAGAAGCCTATATGATTTATGTATATATTGTTTTTATAATGAAAACGTTTTTATGGAAAAACGTTAAATACATAAATAAACAAGTAAGAGTGCTCTAATCGAGACGACTCGATTAAGAGATACCCTGAACCCTGTGGCAGCCGTTACTAAAATTATTGTTCGCTTCTTTTGTATATACATTGCATATAACGCATTCACACATGAATACACAGTTATGCGTAGGCATAGGGGTGGGAATGTTACATATTTTTGGTACCTGCTGACCCTTTTTGGAATTTCTTAGTGTTTATGCGTATCGCGGATATCGCACACAAATACATAAACGAACTATGCGTACGCACATACATACGCTCTGCTCACTGCGCAGTTGACGCTGCGGCAGCGCTTAAGCTGCAATATAAGCATTACTATGGGAAATTGATTGTTGAATAACATTTCTTCTACTTGGACTTCCTAATGAAACTTTTACAGTATAATGAGATAAACCATAAGTTTGTATTTGCCAAAGCACAAGTCTCTAGTATTTGATATACGACTTTTGGAGAAATTTGCAAATTTTGGGGAAATGGGGGCCGGTATCCAAAATCGAAAAATGACAAAATGTGCCGATTCATTACAGTAACATACACCGCAAATCTGTATATAGCTCTTACGGTTACAAAGTTACGTTTGAAAAACAAAGTCAAATTATCGATTTTATCGATAAAAAGAAAATTGGATGACTTTTCGATAATTTATGATAAACTCGTTAAGCGTATGGTATGCACGAGTATTCATGTTAAATTTCAAGTCTCTAGCTTTTGCCGTTTACGAGATCTAGGGGCTTACACGGACGGACAGGGCTTAAACAATTTCTCTGGTCGTGATCAAGAATATATATACTTTATGGGGCCTGCCACGCCTCCTTCTGCCTGTTACATACATTTTCACAAAACCATTATACCCTGAATTCCCATTTTCAATGGGTTCAGGGTATAAAAAAACCTGAGAAAATAGGTGTACAAAATGAAATCTTTTTATTTTTTTGTTACATATACATATATAAAAATATATCTAAGCCTTATATATTATTATTGAAATCGCAAAATTCCGTGAACTCTTTGTAAATATTTTGTAATAATCGCAAAGAAGGATGTAATTATTTTTTATTGATGCTAATGTCTTGTAAGACGCACAACGGGTTTTAGTTTTGTGCGTAGGTAAAAGTAAATACTTATTTAGATGTTAACGTGATGTCCTGACAATGGACTCGACTCAGCGTAGCACGCATATGCAATAAATTGATAATAATTATTCAAAAATTCAATTGTTATTTTTTTTTACTGATCGAAAAAAAAACGTTGAGTGATTTTAAAATAGTTCAGATAAAATGCTATATTAAATCTTAGGTTAGCAAGAAATAGAAGAGAATATAATAGAAAAAGAAAGAATTACAACTTTCGTTGAAGAGAAATGTTTTTAAACTTTAAAAAAAGGCAAACCTGTTCAGTTGGACGGCACTGTGCAAAATAAGCATATGTACAAAATATCCTAGAAAACGGGGATAGATTTGTTTTTGTTATCTTTTACTTTGTTCTTGATTCTAAGCCGAGTGTTATATATGACATATAAAACTATATTTATATTTACAAAAGGGGCAACAGACTGTATTTTAGTACTTGCGTAGGGTATATAATTTGTAAGTCCAAAGCAATCAGGATTGATTTTGTTTGTGTTACTTTTTAAAATCATGAGAAAGTATGTCGCTCATCTCTCATTCCTTATTAATCTTATAATAAATGCATATAATTAATGTATATTAATGCCGATTCTTGAGCCGAGTTAGATTGACAAGGGGATACGGAAGACTGTTTAAATCCCGTGTGAATGAAACAATATTGTATTGCCTTATGTGAATATGTAGTATATGTGTGGTGGCCTCCAGAGTAAATAATTGGTGTAGCAAACTGTTATTGATAATCATATCATATGATGATAGTGTGTTCGATGGGAAATTGTGATGCACTACAAGCGACGCTTGATACTTGTTGGTCTATATCAAAATCAAAATGTATATGGACATGGCGGCGTGACTTTAAAGCTAATATGTCATTGATACCGGTTTCAGTTGTATTCTGCCTTGGGAAAGTAATCGGGTACAAAGATATGTACAATGATGCCGGTAGTCATGAGGGCAAAGTAGAAGATAACAGCTATCCACCAAAGTATACGCTCCCAGCGACGCACCTCCAGGTTGCGCAGCACCCCGATGCCCACAAGAAGGCCAGCCAAGGCTCCAGACAAATGCGCAATATATCCAATCTGATCATGCTGGTCAGTTAAATGCCG
This sequence comes from Drosophila pegasa, assembly GCA_035046225.1. Classification (NCBI taxonomy): domain Eukaryota; kingdom Metazoa; phylum Arthropoda; class Insecta; order Diptera; family Drosophilidae; genus Drosophila; species Drosophila pegasa. The sequence continues at coordinate 196,019 of JAWNOD010000375.1, forward strand.
ATACACTGACGTGCCCAAATCGGTGAAGCAGAACACAAGGAAAGCAAGCAGCTGAACAATGGCGTACTCCATTTCTGTGTAGTTCTGTAAAAGTTAAATCTCGTTTTAAAAGAAGTTTGACTTTGGCACATTCCATGAAACTCACCATAATGATCGTGGCAATGTGGGCAGTGATTAATGCATAGACTCCGCCTGAGGCGCCTGCCAGAAAAATGCGTGGACTGGTCAGAGAGGTACCCATAGAGCCAGCCAGAACGCCGGCCAGGTAGACAAGCGCCACTCGCCACCAATGATGCACTAGCTCCAGAGCAATGCCAAGGAAGATCTGTATGATTAAGTTCATCATGAGATGCATGATGCCAACGTGCACAAACATGTAGCTAACAAAGCGCCACATTTCGTACCGCTTGTACGGGTTGTAAATGAAGAGCGTCGCCGCTGGTCCATTGGTGCTCTCGCCCAGGCGCTGGTTATTGTTTGGATCGTCCCTGTTGGCACAAAGTGAAAGTCATCAGCAAAACAATAAAAAATAATTTAGCACAATGAACTTACTGAAAGTAAATGATATCCAGCAGAAACATGATGATCTCAATTATAGAAAAAATGACCATGGTCAATGGCGGCGGGCAAATTGACATTTGCTTCTCGTACGCACCATCTGGCTCGTCGCCTTCCAGCGGCCGCGGCGGCGGCACCACATACCGACAATACCTGGTGAGCATATTGCGTATCATCCACTTGTGGCGCAGCGACATGCTATAGAACTCTTCAAAATCCAGATGACCATTGTTGTCCACATCACTGCGGTGTAGTATCTGCTCGGCAATGTATGCTGGTATATCGTGGCAACAGCCATTCGAAATTAGACCCTTCAGCTCGAGTATGTTAATTAGGCCATCCCGATCCGAGTCATGCTGCAATTCACAAGCCAATTTTAAAAGTTATTCATTGTTATACAATATTTGGCTCCATATATGTTAGCTATATATATATATATATATATATATATATATATATATATATATATATATATATATATATTCTTGATGTAAATAGTACTGAACAAGCTAACTAAAAAACTAGAGTCGGATATGGCCAAGTAAAAGATACCCTGACCCCCGCCGAACTGACATTAGGGCACCAGGACTCGAACCAACGCCAATTAACCAACGCGCATCGTCTTTATAAACACCGCCATCAGCAGGAAGTGTCAAATCTAAGCTATATTAGCAACTGACAATTAAAGTACAATTCAATCGCTATCGCGAATCATAGGATAGACAAGAATGCATATGTACATAAGTATAAGTAAAATTCGGGCATTTTGACACTTGCTTTTACAAATTACCCAAATTGGCGTATTAAATACTTCTGCGTTACTTAACGGATTTCAATGAAATTTTCAGGACATGATCTACATATTCTATGGGCATATTTGTCAATTTAGTAAAAATGCAAACCATTTCACATATTGGCCCTATTTGCAACTGAACTTAAGTATCTATATTACTATGAAAGAGTATCTAGTAATCAGTTAAAATTGATTGGAAAATAACCTACACCCAGGAGGTATGTCAGATGTGTGTATATTTTTGATTAGAAAGACGACCTAAGTCATAGCTATGGCCATGTCCGTATGTATACTTGTCTTTGTATTAACGCAGCTATCACATAGCGAACAAGCACTAGAGACTTGAAATATATTCCTGTTTGCCATACAATATTTTTGTTTATACCCTGAACCCATTGAAAATGGTTTTGTGATAATGTATGTAACAGGCATAAGGAGGCGTAGCAGACCCCATAAAGTACATATATTCTTGATCAGGAAGACACATCGAGTTGATATAGCACTGTCTATCTGTTCGTCCGTCCGTGTGACCACAGCGATCTCGTAAGCCACAAGAGCTAGAGACTTGAAATTTGAAATGAATACTCGTGTATACCCTTCCCTTATTATCGATAGCAATCGATAATTTGATTTTGTTTATCAAGCGTAAAATTCCACAAAATTTGCAAATTTATATCGTATATCAAATACTAGAGACTTGTGCTTTGGCAAATACAAACATATGGACCCCCTCAGTATACTCTTATGATTTCATTAAGTCCATGTAGAGAAAAAGTTATTCAATCAATATCCCATAGTAATGCTCATATTGCAGCCCAAGCGCAATCGCTGCGTAAACTGCGCAGTAAGTAGAGCGCGTGCTTACGCATAATTGTGTATGTATGTGTGAATGCGTTATATGTAATATATGTATATAAAAGAAGCGTAAAATGATTTAAGTATCAGCTCCCGCAGGGTTCAGGGTATCTCTTAGTAAAGACGTCTCGACTAGAGCACTCTTACTTTTTTTTAAGTCGGGAAATACTGTATCTGGTATGCCAGAAATTATTTTAAATGAAGATAAGACTTGAAAATTTTAAAATATATAGTGTATTTATCTTTTTTTACGGTTGTAGAGCACACTTACTCGATTTGTACCGCCCCTAGATATATATGTTTCAAATTGAAAGTCTTTCACAATTTAACTAATAGCGTTTCTGACCTGAATTTAGTAATTCCCATTTGCCAAGACCCTAGTGAGAGTATAAGGATAGACGGAAGAACAGCATATGAAAGTACGTCAATTACGCAACGCGCATCACCTCTATTTGAAATTAAAATTAAAAAAACTAAATAAATTGCACGCATCTGACTGGAGTCGTACGCAGGTCCTTACGTTTCGCGTGCGCCGCCTCTATTAACAACGCCACTCCACTGTTGGAAAAAGCGGTGGCAAATGTAAACTAAAGCATCAGCAGCAGCTGATAATTCAACAAAATTCAAACGTAATTTGCGATTCTTCGAATCGACTAGAATGCGAGCGTTTGTATGTGTGTGCAGATGCATAGAAAAAGTACACGCGTTTACATGTGTGTGTGCGCATGCATAGAAAAAAAGCGTTTGCTTGTCGCTGCTGCCACGTGAGTTTTCAAATTGTCCGCTACTTAACGGATTTCAATGAAATGTTCGGCATATGATCAACATATTCTATAGGCATATTGTCAGTTTAGTAAAAGTGCGAGCTCATTCACATTGTTTGCTATATTTGTGACTGAACTTCAATTTGGGAAAATTTGGGGCCAGTATCCAAAATATAACAAAATTCAAAAAAGCTTTAAAGATGGGTGAGATATAATTTAATAACTGAATTTCGATTATGTTTTTAATCGATAACAATAATTGGGGATAGTTATCGAATATTTAAAACAAACTAGATCTGCGCGTGCTATACACGTACCTAAAAAAAAATGCAAGTGTATAGCTCTTATAGGAGCTGAGAACAGACGGACATAGCCAAATTAATTGCTCTTGTCGTCCTGATCCATAATATATATAAATATCGAGCTTCGCCTGGAAGTGACCCCAGGATTGCTCGGCTGCAAGTCCCGCCTCTACTACCAATGACTCCACTCCACTGCTTGTTAGCTTCTGCTAACAATTCAACAAAATTCAATCACAATTTGCGATTCTTCGAACTGACCAGAATGCGCGCCAAACGTTTGTTTAATAACTTTTTTGAAATGCATACGGACCACCTTGAATATATCAAATATTAATTTCCGGCAATCTATATTTATATTTTACATAATTTTTAAAAGGCTCGATTTATGAAGAGTAGGCGAGGTTGAAGGGGATTACGAGAATTATGTCAGTTTCATTTATTAATAGTCATCTAAATTGTACGGAAAACATCTCGGAATAAAGCAAGGCCTCATTGTAGCCGAGTCGTGAGCTCTGCGCTTTGTTTGGGTAGCAAAAAAAAAGAAAATTATCCGTGTGAGTTTGGGGTTTTGCAATTCGCATGATTATTCTCATATATAAAAAGTTAAAATTTCCATAGGTCCCATATAGGTTTCAAGTTCCCGTTTGAAAATGTCGAAGGTGTGGCAGATGAGCAAAAATATGATGGGTTGGTGGTCGAGTCAGGAGGACGACCAGTGCAACTGTGACTACCACGACGACGATGAGAACGATCCACAGGAGTCTTCAGGCGTTGGGACCATCATAGTCATATATACGGCTCTAGCAGGAATCTTCATCGGAGCAAACATCATTCCCAGGCAGCTGACGCAGGGCTCACAAACGTTGCGTAACCGAGAGATGCGCAAAGAGCAGCAGCAACGGCGCCGCAGCAAGCAATTAGTGAAAGAGACAAACAAGAGATCGAGAAAGAAGCTTATGCTGGACAATTGGCAGGATGCAGTGCAGCCAACAGTCGAGGAGGAGGCCCAATTGAAAAACAGGACCGAACCGAGTACTAAGGAGCTCTACTCTGATCTGCCCGCCGACAATAGCGACGACGAATATTTTGTGGAGGCCAAGGATGAGTAGTGTCCATTAATATCTAAGACACAGATTTCCCAATCGCTTCCGAAGTCTTTTTTGTTTTCTCACTTTCCATATCCCGAATTTCAAATAAACGACACCAATTCACAAACATGTGGCCTCCGCTAATTTGGTAACAGTTAAAGCTTGATTGTGTAATTGCCACAGAAGCTGCACGAAACTGATGCAACAACTCAAGCCCCAAACACGGCCTAAACAAGGTGCCACAAAAGGTTGGTTGGGCAATTTGAGAATCGATCCAACAAATTCGACAAATATATTACAACGGCATTCGAATCGAGGCTATAGCAAACATTAGACTGGCAACCACTCGTTCAAACAGATAATATTTACTAAGCGAGTAGTTTCAGCTAAGTGTTAATAACCTTTTTATATCCTGAACCCATTGAAAATGGGAATTCAGGGTATAATGGTTTTGTGAAAATGTATGCAACAGGCAGAAGGAGGCGTGGCAGACCCCATAAAGTATATATATTCTTGATCAGGACGACAAGAGAAATTGTTTAAGCCCTGTCCGTCCGTATGAACGCATCGATTTCCTAAACTACTAAAGCTAGAGACTTGAAATTTAACATGAATACTCGTGTATACCATACGCTGAACAAGTTTATTTTTTTTATCGGTCATCCCATTTTCTTATTATCGATAACAATCGATAATTTGACTTCGTTTTTCAAGCGTAACTCTGTAACCGTAAAAGCTAGATACTTCAGATTAGCGGTGTATGTTACTGTAAGAAATGCGCACATTTTGTCATTTTTCGATTTTGGATACCGGCCACCCTTTCCCCAAAATCTGCAAATTTCTCCAGAAGTCGTATATCAAATACTAGAGACTTGTGCTTTGGCAAATACAAACATATGTACCATCTAATAATACTCTGAAAGTTTCATTAAGAACGTCCAAGCAGAAAAAAAATTATTCAACAATCAATTTCCCATAGTAATGCTCATATCCAAGCGCTGCCGCAGCGTCAACTGCGCAGTAAGCAGAGCGCGTGCCTACGCATAACTGTGTATGTATGTGTGTACGCATAGTTCGTTTGTGTTTGTGTGCGATATCATCGATACTCATAAGCACTGGGAAATTACAATTATTCCCTTCTTTCGCTACCAACTTCAGATTTCTAAAAGGGTCAGCAGGTACCAAAAATATGTAACATTCCCACCGCTAGGCCTACGCATAACTGTGTTTTTATGTGTGCATGCGTTATATGCAATGTATATATAAAAGAAGCGTACAATGGTTTTAGTAACAGCTCCCACAGGGTTCAGGGTATCTCTTAATCGAGCCGTCTTGATTAGAGCACTCTTGTTTTATTTTATAAAAGTTAGGTGCTGTTGTTGGTAGCGGTGATGCATGTTGTGAAATTGGTGTAGGCTCAACTCTGCATATGTCAGTTTTTTGAGTTCTTTGACAAAAATGCCACTTGACTGTTAAAGAGCAAACCTGAAAATTTTTGTAATTTAACGCTAAATAGAAGTATATTGAACAAGCAAGAAAGCTCTAGTCGGACGTAACCGACTAGGGGATACCCTGATCCCCGTCGAACCTGTGTTTTTCAATACACTTATATTTTGCGTAAAATTATAAAAAAAATCAAGTTTAATCTTTAACAACCAAAAAACTTTTTTATTAAAAAACTGAAATTGGCGAGATTCGAACCTACGTTAATTTCGCAACGTGCATCGTCTCTACCAACAACGCCACCTCATTTTTATAAAATTAAAAAACTAAATAATTTCTATGCGTCGCCTGGTTTCGAACCCAGGTCCTCATGTTTCGCGTGCGTCGCTTCTACCAACGACACCACTCCACTGTCTTAGAAAGTGGTGGCAAATGTAAACTAAAGCAGCAGCTGATAATTCAACAAAATTCAAACGTAATTTGCGATTCTTCGAATCGACTAGAATGCGAGCGTTTGTATGTGTGTGCTCATGCATAGAAAAAGTGCGTTTGCTTGGCGCTGCTGCCACGTGTTTTTGCAAAGTAGCCAAACGTTTTGCTTAATAACTTTTTTGCTATTTAACGGATTTCAATGAGTATTTCGGCATATGATCAACATATTCTATGGGCATATTTGTCGGTTTAGTAAAAGTGCCAACTCATTCGCATTTTGGCTATATTTGAGACTGAACTTTAATTGGGGAAATTTGGGGCCGGTATCCAAAATATAACAAAATTCGAAATTGCATAAAATACATATAAAGCTAAATATAAAATTTGGTCTAGCTTAAAAGATGGGCGAGATAGAATTTTATAGCTGAATTTCGATAATGTTTTTATTCGATAACGAATAAATTAATCGATTATCGAAAATAAACTCGATATGCGCGCTGTATATAGGGTACTACAAAAAAAATTTCAAGTCTCAGCTCTTCTGAGAGCTGAAATCGACGCGTTCATACATACGGACAGACGGACGGACGGACAGACGGACGGACGGACGGACGGACGGACAGACAGACGAACAGGGCCAAATCGATTTCTCTTGTCGTCCTGATCAAGAATATATATACTTTATGGGGTCTGCCACGCCTCCTTCTGCCTGTTACATACATCCAACAAAAACATTATACCCTGATTTCCCATTTTCAATGGGCTCAGGGTATAAAAACACAGATTCGACGGGACTCAGGGTTTCCCCTAGTCGGTCACGACCGACACGTCTGAAGTATTGATTGTCCTTAAAAGACGAAGTTAATAGGCTTAAGACACTATAACATAAATTTGTCTTCAAAGAACAGAGCTAATAGACTTCGTTGCTAAGCGCTGTTGGTCTGCGATAATGATTTAAGTCATTTCGGTTCTACAACATAGAGGTATGTCGAACTGTGAAGAGAGCTATATTAGTTGTGTGCAATGTTTCAGCTTGTGTTGACTTTTATGTAACGTTCTGAAAGAGCTCAGCGATTTGATTTGGAAAATACATAACTGAAAATAGTCGATTAAATACTCTGACTGTGAACTGTAACTGGTAACTATTGAAGCTGGAGAGTAAAAAACTGTTTCAGACCATTATTCATTTATTTCTAATAACTAAATGTTGTGTTGTACGTGTTTATAAGAAAGTGTTATAGTTATATTGTAATATGTACCCACACCTACTCATATATATATATATATATATATATATATATATATATATATATATATATATATATATATATAAGTCTGCGAGTGTGCGTGCTCGTGTACATATGGAGGCACATGTAAATAGATTTCTATAGAGTAATAGTAATAGTAAAAGAATAGAGTAATAGAATAACTTAATAAACTTATTGAATCAGAAATTGCAGTTTGTAGCAGCACTCGTGTGTTAAGTATGTCCAAACATTTCAGTGCAGACGCGTATTAAAATGTTTGGTGTATCGTTGGTTTGGCGTTATACTTATGGGTCCATAGTATTTTGAAATTGAATAGGGTTACCCAGAGTCTTGGCTATTTCACTAAAAAGAAAAGAGAGAGATAGAGAAAGAAAACAAACACAAAAGAATCAATCCAGTCTATGCTGACTGTCATACATGCCAAACACATACCAGATATTAACGAATAGATTATATTCACGACCTGGAAGCAACATCAATAGAAAACCCAGAAGAAGAATCACCTCAAACGTTTTAAGGTAAGGCAAAACTGATTAAATGCAATTTACGTCTTGTTCTTTTTGTCTCAGCTACCAGAGGGCGATGATCGAATGGGGGAGAAAATAAAGATATCGAATGAGGGATTGGAAGAGGGACATAAAGTGAGCAAATGTTTGGAATAGCAGGTGGAGAGAAGGGAAAATTTCACTCGAAGCCAACGAATAGAATGGACTGCTGATCAACAGAAAGAGAGACACGCCGCACAAAACAGAACCAAGTGAATAGTGCTCTAATCGCAAGTGCCCAACTAGAACATATCCCGAACATACCATTTGTAAATAAATAAAATTGTAGCCACTACGTTCATTATCATTATCAAGTCCAAAACTAAATCAGCAGTTGACAATTAAAGCAATGATCAATTTCTATGACATTTTTAGCACACGATCCCCATCGAACATCGGTTCAAAGTTCAAACTCTTTAACATATTGTATATTTTTGCCATTGTGCTTTCATTTCACTTATAATATACAAATAAATTCATATATTGGTGACTCGAGCTCCATTGACGTAAGGGATACAATTTATTAACTAACGTCTAAAAAAAACTTTCAAACGATATACATATAGACAGTGGTGAATTGTATAAAACAATATGAAAAGAAAAACAAAATAATAATAAATAAATAGCAATAGCGTTTTTGTGTAAGTGACTAAGCCACATCCACTTGTTGATAGTCAATAACGAAGGCGAATGCAACAACGACAAGCGACAAACGACGACAGTAATAATCACACTTATGGACGTATGTATGTACCTGTATGTATGCATGAACATGGAGACACATGGAAATGTACATATATTACCGTAAATAACATATAGAACCGGTTGGTTCTCCCTAAAATATATTCACGCGATAAGACGTTCGTCGGTCTTCCCCTTTGTTAGCTGTTGCTGTTGCTGTTTTTATACCCTGAACCCATTAAAAATGGGAATTCAGGGTATAATGGTTTTGTGAAAATGTATGTAACAGGCAGAAGGAGGCGTGGCAGACCCCATAAAGTATATATATTCTTGATCAGGACGACAAGAGAAATTGTTTAAGCCCTGTCCGTCTGTCCGTCCGTCCGTCCGTCCGTCCGTATGAACGCACCGATTTCCTAAACTACAAAAGCTAGACACTTGAAATTTAACATACCATACGCTGAACAAGTTTATACAAAATTATCGAAAAGTTTTTCGTTTTTCTTGTTATCGATAAAAATCGATAATTCGACTTTGTTTTCCAAACGTAACTCTGTAACCGTAAAAGCTAGAAACTTCAGATTTGTGTTGTATGTTACTGTAATGAATGCGCACATTTTGTCATTTTTCGATTTTGGATACCGGCCCCCATTTCCCCAAAATTTGCAAATTTCTCCAGAAGTCGTATATCAAATACTAGAGACTTGTGCTTTGGCAAATACACACATAAGTAACATCTAATTATACTCTAAAAGTTTCATCAAAAAAGTCCAAGCAGAATGCAGCACAAGCGCTGCCGCAGCGTCAACTGCGCAGTAAGCAGAGCGCGAGCCTACGCATAACTGTGTATGTATGTGTGTACGCATAGTTCGTTTATATATTTGTGTGCGATATCCGCGATACGCATAAACACTAGGAAATTCCAATTATGCCCTTTTTTCGCTACCAACTTCAGATTTCTAAAAGGGTCAGCAGGTACCAAAAATATGTAACATTCCCACCCTTATGCCGGCGCATAACTGTGTATTTATGTGTGCATGCATTATATGCAATGTATATATAAAAGCGTGCAATGATTTTAGTAACAGCTCCCATAGGGTTCAGGGTATCTCTTAGTCGAGCCGTCTCGATTAGAGCACTCTTACTTGTTATACCCTGAGCCCATTGAAAATGGGAAATCAGGGTATACTGTTTTTGTTGAATGTATGTAACAGGCAGAAGGAGGCGTGGCAGACCCCATAAAGTATATATATTCTTGATCAGGACGACAAGAGAAATCGATTTGGCCCTGTCCGTCTGTCTGTCTGTCCGTCCGTCCGTCCATCCGTATGTATGAACGCGTCGATTTCAGCTCTCATAAGAGCTAGAGACTTGAAATTTTTTTGTAGATCCCTATATACAGCGCGCATATCAAGTTTATTTTCGATAATCGATTAATATATTCGTTTATTTGTTATCGAAACATTATCGAAGTTCAGTTAAAAATTCTATCTCGCCCATCTTTTAAGCTAGAGACACCAGATTTTATATTTAGCTTTATATGTATTTTATACAATTTCGAATTTCGTTATATTTTGGATACCGGCCCCAAATTTCCCCCAATTGAAGTTCAGTCTCAAATATAGCCAAAGTGCGAATGAGTTGGCACTTTTACTAAACTGACAAATATGCCCATAGAATATGTTGATCAAATGCCGAAACTTTCATTGAAATTCGTTAAATAGCAAAAAAGTTATTAAGCAAAACGTTTGGCTACTTTGCAAAAACACGCTGCAGCAGCGCCAAGCACTTTTTCTATACATGAGCATACACATACAAACGCTCGCATTCTAGTCGATTCGAAGAATCGCATATTACGTTTGAATTTTGTTGAATTATCAGCTGCTGCTGTAGTTTACATTTGCCACCGCTTTCACAAGCGGTGGAGTGGCGTCGTTGGTAGAAGCGATGCACGCGAAACGTGAGGACCTGGGTTCGACACCAGGCAACGCCAAAAGTTTATATAGTTTTTTAATTTTATAAAAATGAGGTGGCGTTGTTGGTAGAGACGATGCACGTTGCGTAATTAACGTAGGTTCGAACCTCGCCAATGTCAGTTTTTTAATAAAAATGTTTTTTGGTTGTTAAAGAGTAAACTTGAAATTTTTTCCCCTAGTCGGTTACGCCCGACTAGAGTTTTCTTACTTGTTGTTGTTGCTGCTGTAATGTTAAGCAACAACAAACTGAGAGGAGCACATAACAAAATGCTAACGGCTTATTAGACTTGGAGACGTGACATTGATAAGATCACCAGCTCCCCCAATCCCACGTTTTACTAGGAGCAGAATTAACGCGCAGCCGCAGCGGCATTGACAGCAGAGATTTCAGTATATGTACATATATATGTATATTCTTATATATATATATATATATATATATATATATATATATATATGTGTGTGTGTGTGTGTGTGTGTGTGTGTGTGTGTGTGTGTGTGTGTGTGTGTGTGTGTGTGTGTGTGTGTGTGTGTGTGTGTGTGTGTGTGTGTGTGTGTGTGTGTGTGTGTGTGTGTGTGTGTGTGTGTGTGTGTGTGTGTGTGTGTGTGTGTGTGTGTGTGTGTGTGTGTGTGTGTGTGTGTGTGTGTGTGTGTAAAATCGTGACAATAAGTCATATACTTATATGAAACGCCAATTCGATGTGACTGGGCCGATAATTCATCCACATGTTTGGCACACACTGCTCGGTTAAACTTTCACCAAGTCCAAGGGAGACCGCGCACGGTCTGCCGTCATACACAACACAAGGATACAGCGTATATGCATACAGCGTATATCGCAAAGCGAAACCGGTAGAGTGAGCTTGAGAGCAGAAGCGAGAGTAAGCCAGAGGGCGACAGCGAGAGAGTGAAAGAGAGTGCGACGAAGGAATTCACTTCTTTTTATACCCTGAGCCCATTGAAAATGGGAAATCAGGGTATGTTTTTGTTGGATGTATGTAACAGACAGAAGGAGGCGTGGCAGACCCCATAAAGTATATATATTCTTGATCAGGACGACGAGAGAAATCGAGTGAGCCATGCCCGTCTGTCCGTATGTTTGAACGCGCCGATTTTAGCCCCCATAAGAGCTAGAGACTTGCAATTTTTTTTGTAGGTCCGTGTATAGCACACGCAGATCGAGTTTGTTTTAAAAAATCGATAACTATCCTTAATTAATTGTTATCGATTAAAAACAAAATCGAAAAATTATATCTCGTCCATCTTTTAAGCTAGAGACACAAAATTTTATATTTAGCTTTATAAGTATTTTATGCAATTTCGAATTTTGTTATATTTTGGATACCGGCCCAAATTTCCCCCAAATTCTATGAAAAACATAGATTCTACGGGGCTCAGGGTATACCCTAGTCGGTCACGCCCGACTAGAGTTTTCTTACTTGTTATACCCTGAGCCCATTGAAAATGGGAAATCAGGGTATAATGTTTTTGTTGGATGTATGTAACAGGCAGACAGCGTGGCAGACCCCATAAATATATATTCTTGATCAGGACGACAAGAGAAATTGATTTGGCCCTGTCCATCTGTCCGTATGTTTGAACGCGCCGATTTCCGCTTCTATAAGAGCTAGAGACTTTAAATTTTTTTTTAGGTCTTTGTATAGCACGAGCAGATCAAGTTTATTTTAAAAAATCGATAACCATCCCAATTAATTGTTATCGACAAAAACAAAATCGAAATTCAGTTAAAAAATTATATCTGGTCCATCTTTTAAGCTAAAGACACGAAATGTTATATTTAGCTTTATATGTATTTTATGCAATTTCGAATTTTGTTATATTTTGAATACCGGCCAAATTCCCCCAAATTCAATGAAAAACACAGATTCGACGGGGCTCAGGGTATCTCCTAGTCGGTCACGCCCGACTAGAGTTTTCTTACTTGTTTATACCCATTGAAAATTGGAAGTCAGGGTATAATGGTTTTGTGAAAATGTATGTAACAGGCAGAAGGAGGCGTGGCAGACCCCATAAAGTATATATATTCTTGATCAGGACGACAAGAGAAATTGGTTAAGAGACTTGAGACTTGAAATTTGACATGAATACTCGTGTATATCATACGCTGAACAAGTTTGTCTTTTTTATCGAAAAGTCATCCCATTTTCTTATCGATAAAAATCGATAATTTGACTTTGTTTTTCAAGCGTAACTCTGTAACCGTAAAAGCTAGATACTTCAGATTTGCGGTGTATGTTCCTGCAATGAATGCGCACATTTTGTCATTTTTCGATTTTGGATACAGGCTCCCCTTTCCCCAAAACTTGCAAATTTTACTAGAAGTCGTATATCAAATACTAGAGACGTGTGCTTTTGCAAATACAAACATATGTACCATCTAATAATACTCTGAAAGTTTCATTCAGAAAGTCCAAGCAGAAAAAAGTTATTCAACAACCAATTTCCCATAGTAATGCTCATATTGCAGCCCAAGCGATGCCGCAGCGTCAACTGCGCAGTAAGCAGAGCGCGTGAATACGCATAACTCTGTATGTATGTGTGTACGCATAGTTATACCCTGAGCCCATTGAAAATGGGAAATCAAGGTATAATGTTTTTGTTGGATGTATGTAACAGGCAGAAGGAGGCGTGGCAGACCCCATAAAGTATATATATTCTTGATCAGGACGACAAGAGAAATCGATTTGGCCCTGTCCGTCTGTCTGTCCGTCCGTCCGTCCGTCTGTCTGTCCGTCTGTCCGTATGTATGAACGCGTCGATCTCAGCTCTCAGAAGAGCTAGAGACTTGACATTTTTTTTTGTAGATCCCTATATACAGCGCGCATATCAAGTTTATTTTCGATAATCGATAAATATATTCGTTTTTTTGTTATCGAATAAAAACATTATCGAATTTCAGTAATAAAATTCTATCTCGCCCATCTTTTAAGCTAGAGATACCAAATTTTATATTTCGCCTAATATGTATTTTATGCAATTTCGAATTTTGTTATATTTTGGATACCGGCCCCAAATGTTCCCCAATCGAAGTTCAGTCTCAAATATAGCCAAAATGCGAATGAGTTGGCACTTTTACTAAACTGACAAATATGCCCATAGAATATGTTGATCATATGCCGAAAATTTCATTGAAATCCGTGAAGTAGCAAAAAAGTTATTATGCAAAACGTTTGGCTACTTTGCAAGAACACGTGGCAGCAGCGCCACAGGTTCGACGAGGCTCAGGGTATACCCTAGTCGGTTACGCCCGACTAGAGTTTTCTTACTTGTTTGTTTATGGTTTTGTGTGCGATATCCGCGATACTCATAAACACTAGGAAATTCCTATTATGCCCTTTTTTTCGCCACCAACTTCAGATTTCTAAAAGGGTCAACAGGTACCAAAAATATGTAAGATTCCCACCCCTTTGCCTACGCATAACTGTGTATTTATGTGTACATACGTTATATGCAATGTATATATAAAAGAAGCGTACAATGATTTTAGTAACAGCTCCAACAGGGTTCAGGTTCTTAATCGAGCCGTCTCGATTAGATCGCTCTTACTTGTTTATCGATTAAACTTTGGCTTACCTTTTCAAATATTTGCCTCATTTTTTGACGGTCTTCTGGTTCCTGCCGCGAATTTGACAGATTAAGAGGCACCTCCTCCATATCGATGGTGTCCTGGCGCAACGTTGGCGGCCGCACTGGACGTGTCGGCGATCGCCGGTCGAGCGGCATGTTCGGATAGAGGCCATTTACCATATCTCGCTGGTGCTGTTGCTGCAGCTGCTGAGCGGGCGTTTGGCTCTGCTGGCGCACTGACTTAACAGGCATTCTCCCTATATTTTACGGTGGGACAGTGGTGGATGACTAAATTCACAGCGAATATATTTTTGTAGTCAGTTGCTGCTGCTCTTTAGCGACTTCAATGTTGAGGCCACACAACCGGTTCAAATTCACTTAGCAATACTTTTTGCTTCGACTCATGCTTGCGATAAGATAATTATTTAACCATAAAATAGTCAGGCACGCACACACAGGCGAAAACAAAATGCAGTTTATTGTGACACCATAACCAAGCGCAAAAAAATTAAAAAAATAAAAGCCACAACAGTCGGCAAACAACACTAAAGCACGAACTGAGCTAACAAGTTCGCACAGACTGCTTGGTCTAATATAATGAGGGAGAAGAGGCAAGAAATAGAGTCAAGTAAATTAACTTTGTGCAGCAGAGCATGTTAACTCACAGTGCACTGTTAAGAACGATGGTCACACTGCTTGCGCAAATTGTGTTAAGTGAGGAGCAACTATGTTAGCCATCGTTGCCAGATGGCATACGAATGCAGCTTCTGGCAACGCTGTCCCTCCAAATAAACTGAAATTGACATATATTTATTTATTTATTTCTGCTTGCTTTCTATCATACATCATATTTATTAGATTTCTGTATTGCAATACGTATAAATAAAAACTTAGGCAAAATTTACTGCACACACATTTTTGTTGTATACCTTGCTGTCTAAGCATGTTTATTTTTCATTACCGTGCTTTAAAATCTTTGAAGTGTTCAACATTGTGTAACATAGTTAACTAATTTATTTACTTGACTTTTTTTGTTGCTTTTTGTTTTGTTTTAGCATGTCCTTAATAAAGTTGTTGTACATTCAACAAATTCGTTATAAATGTATTATATATATATTTTCATGTCTAAAATTTGCAACTAATTTTTGTTTAGACTTTCAGTTTTGCTCGGGGCTTTTTTTTTATTATGTTTTGCAATTTACTATTCGCATATTAGTAATTAATTACAACACTTATTTTATTTGTATCTTTTCATGTTGTCTGTTTTTTCCGATCTGTGTTTCGTTTAGTTTAATGCCTAGTTATCTTTTCAGTTGTTTAAATCTTTTTTTTATTTTTTTTTTAATACATTGTCTATTTTTTAAGATTTATTTCATACTATGTTTCTTGCTTGCTGGTGGAAAGTTTTTTGCTTTTATATTCATAATTGGTATATATATTATTATATGTATATTTCTTTTGCTTTATTTTGTAATGTCGTTCTGATCTCTTTCTTTGTTGTCATCTATTACTATCTCTATCGTTCGCATCTTTTGATACGCTCTTGTAGTTTGTTATTACAAATAATTTTATTTTTTTATTTTTTATTAATTTTGTTTTTTGTTTTTATACTATGTGTTTCTTAATGCATATATTAATATATGTATATGTATTTAAATAAAGTAAATAGATTACGAAATTATAACATTACTTGTTTCTGGCCTTTGCACTTCCATTCGCAACCTCTTCCTTCCTGCCGTTCTGGCATTTGGCAATGATATTGTTTCAGCTGTGTTGATTTACCTTATGAATGAATATTTTGAGTAGGAGATGGAATTTGATATCGTATCCGAGCTAGATTACAGATTAGGACGCGTTACGACAACTGAAACTCCTATATATTTTGCTTTATTTTACAATTGCAATTTTCCCTTCAAGTGCAAAACAAATGTTTCTTATAAATAAAAATACATAAAGAAAAATAAAAACAAGAATGCTCTAGTCGAGACGACTCGACTAAGAGATACTCTGAAACCTGCGGGATTTGACATTCAAATCATTTTACATTTCTTTTATATAAACGTTGCATATAACGCATGCACATATCAGAAGTCCGCAAATCAAAAGTCTCTAAGTTTTACGGTTATTAAGCTACGCTGGAAAAACGAAGTCAAATTATAGATTGTTATCGATAATAAGGCAATTGGATGAGTTATCGAAAAAAGAGACGGAAGGACGGACGGACAGACGGACATGGCAAAATCAACTCAGTTTGTCCTTCTGAGAATATATATACTTTATGGGGTCTGTCATGCTTTCTTCTGCCTGTTACATACATTTTCACAAAACCATTATACTCTGAATTCCCATTTTTAATGGGTTAAGGGTATATATATATATATATATATATATATATATATATTATTTAATAATTTAATAAATAATATATATATATATATATATATATATATATATATATATATATATATATATATATATATATATATATATTATTTATTAAATTATTAAATAATTAAAATGTTTTAAATGTATTTGCAACCGACAATATACACATACACATACATAAATAATAAGAGTATATGGGAGCGGCTAAAGTACAAAAGTAAATAAGAAGTTAAATGGGCACCCTATACATACATATACATATATGTATGCAGATACCCCACTCTGGATGGTACACATAGTGAAGGGTTTACCTGATCTGCTAACCCGTTGACCCGCTAATTTGCTAATCGGCAACTGCTGCACTTTCACATGACTGAATTGAAATGTATTTACAAAGCAACCGTTGACTGGCGCTCAGGATCTGGCTGGAGCTTGATCTGAATCTGGCTGTGGATCTGGGGTAGGAGTCGCAGCTGAAGATATTATGATTCGTCCCTATTGTTGTGCACCCACTGAGCGGGTACCCATTGAGGTTCGCGCTCGAGCGAATTGATCTCTGCCAGCAGTTGGTGATAAGCCCTTTCTGTATCGTTGTTGATAATGATCATATCGAACAGATGACCCCAGCGCGCCTCCATGTCTCGTGCGGTGGCGATGATGTCCTTTAACTCCTCCTCCTGTCAAACAGTAATTACAAATAATGTTTGATTTTGAATATGAGTTATCGAAAAAGCTCTATAAAGCCTATATTGTGAAAAGCAAAATTATAAAACTGAGAAGAATCGATCAAAATCAATCAAAATCGATCAAAAAATGCTTTCGATGACTGCAAAAAAGGTAAGAATAACTGAATTGCGTTAAGAGTTGCAATGCTAAAAGAACATTATCCAAGATGTTTTATAATAACGCCAACGATAACACACCTTAAAAGGTTCTCCGTTGCGCAGTTTCTTCTGTCGTAGCTTGTCGAGGCTAGGCGGTGCTACCAGCACCACATAGGGCTTCAGGTCGGACGCACGGAGCAGCTTCAAGCTCTGCGGATGCAAGTTCAGCACACAAATCTTACCACTGGAAACGACAGTGCGTATGGCTTCTAATGATGTGCCTGTAAGGAAAACGATTAAATTAATATATCCGGCACATGCTGGTCGTAGCAAACTTACCGTAGTAGGCTTTCTCGTATTCGCCATGCTCCACAAAGCGACGCGCCAGAATGTCCGCTTCGAAGGCTTGTCGCGTGATGAAATGATAGTCAACGCCGGGAACTTCGCCCTCACGCCGAGTACGTGATGTATCTGCATATGTGAGAGAGAGGAAGCTCAAATAAACAGATATTGATATGGAAACACAATAGTGCAAGGGTATTGAAGGAACTCTGTATAAAAAGCCAGCACTGAGTAAAGACGCATTCATAATATGAGAGGAATCGCAAATAGACTAATTCTTTCGATAGATTCCATTCGACTAATGTACGTTATATTCAGCAAAGTCGCACCAGAAAAAATTAAGGTAAATAACAGAAAAGCGGAGACCCAGTCTTCCTACAGATCCTCTATGTAACTGATGTGCTTTACTCTGTGTTAGGGTAATTCTAGCAATGCGCTGGGAATCAGTTGCGACTGCTTTACCCTTGGCTGCTGGCTTTAGTTTCTCCTCAAGCAAATAGAAAACTGCGAGAGAGAGTAAGATTAATTAGGACTAACAAGAATAAAGAGAGAGAGAGAAAGAGAGAGAGAAAAAAGAGCGCGCAGGGATAATGTAAGGCAGAACTATGATTAAGCCTCTACTTACGTGGCACTGCTGCCGAGAAACGCTCGGAGTCGGCCATCAAGCGCTGGCGTAGCTCGTGCCGGCCAATGTTGGGTGGGCCGATAAGGACAATGGGACGCTTGTGGGTGGCGCGGGGATAATAAAGGGCTACTTCTTCGTAGGTGAGTATCTCCTCGGGATCCGTTTCGTCGGGCGCAGTTGTCGCATACAGCGGATAGCTGTGATGGCAAAAGAATAAAATTAGAGTGTGTGCTATGTAGGAGTTTTGCTAGCTTGTCGACTTACCCTGCCTCGGAACTGGCCTTCTTCTTCTTCTTCCGACCTTTGCGAGCACAGAGGAGCGTTGCACCCTTGCTGACTCCACCTTCCTTGACACGAGAGCGAGCCAAACCAGCCTCCTCGGCAATGGCTAGCTTCATGGTCTCGCGCTGATGCTGGAAGGACTGACTAGGAATGAGGCCGGCTAGCGTTTGATCCTCCTCGCCCTCGCGATACGCCTGCCACCAGTTCGGATCCTCTCGGGATATCACATGCAGCACATCTCCCTTCTGGAAGCTAATGCCTAATTCCCGGCACGGTATGTACAGATCATCCTCTGGATCATAATCGAAATGGGCACGCACATGCAGCACAGCCGTATCACGATGCGCCATACCGCCTACATGATACATGCCCAGACCGCTGCAGATGCCACCACCTGGTGGCGGACTGCCAGCGGGCACAATCAAAAACGTGAGAGTGCCCTGCATGGCGCCTAATAGGGAGCATACATCATTTACCGTTTTGCCGCGCAGCTCTTGGCCGTTTACTTCCAGTATCTCGTCGCCCTCGTGCAGAAGGCCGGACTTCTCGGCGGCACCGCCACGTACAATGCGACCAATGACCACCGCCTCGCCCTCATTACGCACCGTTGCACCCAGCGGCTCTGTCGATTTCTCAATCTGTATGATGCGTATGTTGTCATTCTGATCGTTTAGTGTGCCAAAGCAGGCGCTCATGCCTGGCGGCGATTCGCCTAGCGCTGCTACCGCCACGGGTAATGGCATGGCTCCACGCTGCGCCACCGAGCTGGTCACTGGCGGCGTTACTGGTGGTAGTACCGCCATTACCGTTCTAGTGCTGGCCGTTGCCATTCCTGTTGCCTTGGTCCCAGTTACGGGACTGCTATGGCCGCTCAGTGTGGTGGCCGTTGCTGTCGGCGTTTGCGATGGCGTCGGCATTAGCGAGGGGGACGCGTCCGTATAGCTGGCAATGCGATCGTGAGCCAGCAGCAAACCCTCCATCTCGTGACTAGTCAGCAGATTGCCCAGCTCGATGGCTGTCGCTGTATTTGACTGCGTCAGCAGCTCCATCATCTCCTTCTGCAGACCCATAGCACCCGAAAGCACTGGCCCGGCCACCCGAGGTCGTCTGCGCTGCAACACTGCGCTCCTGGCGGTCAACACATGAGCCACACTGGCGCTAGCCAGCACATTATGCGCTGCCGACACTCGTCCAGCCAGGTTGCTCAGACCGCTGTTTTCTAGCTGGCTCTGAAGGCGAGTCAGCGCCGCAATTAGCTCCCCGTAGCCTGCAAGCAAAGTTCCGCGTGATTAGCTAGGTTCATCATAATAGCTATATATATTGATTGCTAACAACTGTTTCCTTATATAATTTATATATCTAGAAGCTTTGATATATCTTAACACATATGACCGAAAGATTGTCTGCTTATTTAATTTCTGTACATTGAGACCATATGTTGAGGAATGAATTGCCTTTAAAAATCAAAAATTTTCAATCTCGATTCTTCGGATAGATAGATAAAATGGCTGCGATGTTATTTAATTAACATTTTCAGCATATGATCCACTTGTTCTATGGAAATATTTATCAGTTTAGTAAAAATTCTAGCTCTTTATGTTAAATAAACTTGCAATACGTGCAAGATATGATTTAATAACTTAATTTCGATCATGTTTTCAATCAATAATAAGCAGAAATAGTTATCGGTTATTTGAAGTAAACGTTACCTGCGCGCTCTATATATACAAAATTTCAAGTCTTTATAGATTCCGAGATCGACGAGTTAATTCATACGGACAGAGAGACAGAGCTATGTATGTATGTGCATATCTTAAAGCAATATCTTTAAAAATCGATGGTTCTGGTAATCTTATAATCTTAGAAGCTCAACTAGAAATTAAAAGTAGCTTAAGAAAAAAAGTCTATTAGTTTCGATTTCTATAAAGAACTTTCTGGGAACTATCGATATCAAATGAAAAGTTAAAATCAATAAGTTTACATTAAGCTTTTTCTAATACACAATTTCAAGATAATTAACATACCCATATGTACAATATATACGACGCAGATAAACCTCCTACCAAATCAAATCTAAATAAAACAAGTAATATTGCTCTAATCGATTAAGAGATACCCTGAACCCTGTGGAAGCTGTTACTAAAATCATTTTACGCTTCTTTTATATATACATTGCATATAACGCATGCACTCATAAATACACAGTTATGCGTAGGCATAGGGGTGGGAATGTTACATAATTTTGGTACCTGCTGACCCTTTTAGAAATCTGAAGTTGGTAGCGAAAAAATGGCATAATTGGAATTTCCTAGTGTTTATGCGTATCGCGGATAAACACACAAATATATAAATGAACTATGCACTTTACGTAGCGCCATATACATATAATATTAGGCAATTTGCGGTTTTGTGCTGGATATCTGGACACTTTGCCCAGGCTGTGCAAAATATGCACTCGACTAAAGTTAATTACGTTATTGTTTTGAGTAAAACATTATGTCGATTTCAATTATCATATACATATTTTAGCTCTAGTCTATACATTTTCACGAGACAACAATATTCAATTTAAGTTTTATATTATAACTTAAAAACCTAAACACATTCACAAATTTGAGTCAACAAAAGTCACCGTGCTCTGCCTTTCGCTGAGCTGTCTGGCGCCAGCGTTCTTCTTAGAAGTAACGGGGATCTTTGAATTTGTATATGCGCCTATGTACATAGGCAGGCGTTCTGCTTGCTGCGCAGTTTGCGCAGCGACTGCGCTTGGGCTGCGATATGAGTATTACTATGGGAAATTGATTGTTGAATAACTTTTTTTCTGGATGGACTTTTTAAATGCAACTTTCTGAGTATAGTTAGACGGACCATATGTTCGTATTTGCCAAAGCACAAGTCTCCAGTATTTGATATACAGCTTTTGGGCAAATTTTGGGGAAATGGGGGCCAATATCTAAAATCAAAATATGACAAAATGTGCGCATTCATTACAGTAACATACACTGCAAATCTGAAGTATCTAGCTTTTACGGTTAACGAGTTACGTTTGAAAAACAAAGTCAAATTATCGATTTTTATCGATAATAAGAAAATGGGATGACTTTTCGATAATTTATGATAAATTCGTTAAGCGTATGGTATACACGAGTATTCATGTTAAATTTCAAGTCTCTAGCTTTTGTAGTTTAGGAAATCGGTATATATAATATATATACGTTATGGGGTCTGCCACGCCTTCTTCTGCCTGTTACATATATTTTCACAAAACCATTATACCCTGAATTCCCATTTTCAATGGGTTCAGGGTATAAAAACAAGTAAGAAAACTCTAGTCGGGCGTGACCGGCTAGGGGATACCCTGAGCCCCGTGCAATCTGTGCTTTTCAATATACTCATATTTAGCGTAAATTATTAAAATGTTCAGGGTTGCTCTTTAACAACCAAATAGCATTTTGTCGAAAAATGCCTGTCAACTTTTGGCACTTACCATCAAAGTGTTCCGCTCGCATTAGGTCCTCATCCGGTAGGTAGGCCTCGTTCTCAACGCCAGCAATTGTTGCCGTTATTGCCGCATGCTGCTGCTGGGCGAGCGCCTTGCCGGTAATGGGCGTGGCTGTAGCCGTATCCTGCAGCGCCTTGAGCTTGCGTGAGCCACGCAAGCTGTTGCGTAGAAACTCATTCTGTTGGGCGATCCGCTCCTCCTCATCGCGTCGACGTCGCAATTGCTCCTAAAAGAGACAGAGTGAAAGATAGCGTGTGAGATAGAGACAGGGAGAGAGAGAAAGGGTTTATTGTGGTCAGTTGAACTTTGAGGCTTCAGCTGGCGCACCTAATCCGCTTCGCGTGCCAGTTTTATGCTAATTGAATTAACAGTTTTTGTAAAGTCAGATGAAAAGGGAGAAAAAAAAAACAAAAAGCAAAGACAGTATGCATACCCTGCAAATTGTATGTACATGCATCAAATTCTTGACACCTGCCAAAAGCTGTGCGTGACTTGCCACGAATACCCAACAAGCAAGAGTTATATAGTCGAGACGGTTTGACTAAGAGATACTCTGAACCCTGCATGAGCTGATACATACATCCACGGTCATGCGTAGGCATTGCGTACCGCACAGTTAACGCAGAGACTACGCTTGGGCTGCAATGTGAGCATTACTATTACTTTTCTTCTATTTTGACTTTGTTAGTTAAACTCTCAGGGTATAGTGAGGGGGTCTATATTTTTGTATTTGCCAAAGCACAAGTCTCTAGTATTTTATATACAAAAAATCTACGAAATACAAATTGTCCGTAATCATTACAAGAACATACACCGCAAATCTGAAGTCTCTAGGCTTTATGGTTATTAAGTTACGTTTGAAAAACGAAGTCAAATTATGGATTGTTATCGATAATAAGGAAATGGGATGAGTTATCGAAAAAAAGATAAACTCGTTCAGCGTATGGTATACACGATTATTTATGGTAAATTATCTCTAGCTTTTGTGGTTTACAAGATCTCTGCGTTCATACGGAAGGACGGACGGACAGGGCTAAATTAACTGAGAAGCTGACAAGAGATTGTTGTCCTGATCAATAGTATATATACTTTATTGGGAGTGCCACGCCTCCTTCTGCCTGTTACGTACATTTCCACAAAACCATTATACCCTAAATTCCTGTTTTCAATAGGTTCAGGGTATAAAAACCATGAGCTATAACAAGAGCACAAAGTCTGCCTAGGGAAAGGGAGGGGAATGGAGGGTTTAATAAGACAGGGGTAACTGCTTAAAGAATCCAAGCAAGTGCTTGGGTTGCTTTGCAATCAGTTAGTGGGCAAACAATTCGACTCTTCCCCCTTCTGCATGTCAAACTGCGGAATGCATATGTCAAAGTGCTTATCCAACCTATAGTTGGAAGTTGAAAGCGAAAAATATTTATAAATTTAGAGAAAGATATAAAAATATGTGTATAAACTTAGATGTTATAATATATGTTTAGATAAGCAATTTATTGCATAAACTTAACTAGGTTAGGCTCAATATATGTTATAGCTAACTAAAAATGATTATTAAAGAATATCAGATATTTACCTTCTAGAATATAAGTGGGATAAGTCATATATTCCTTGTTTCGAGATATTTAGAGTTTTGCGTTTTAAAGAACATATTTTTGCATTATGGTATATAATTTTTCGACAGTAAAGTATTGCCAACATTCAAGCATTTGTTGTGGCTTGAAATTTATAACCATTTTTAAAAGGAAATGTGGTTTTGGAAGGTTCAAATGACTTATACCACGTCCAAAATTATCTGCATGACTTATGTCATCAAGAAACATTTTTATTAGGAATTAATATTTTATTCAAACTCATTCCATTGTAAGAAAGTAAACTTTATATTAGTATTTAGGGAAATAAAGTGTTTGTGAAAAATTGGTGGGATATAGGGTAGTAAATTCATCATATTCTTTTAGTTTTTTTTGTCGAACTGAAATCATTCTGAGCTATTTTTTCTACTAACAAGTAAGAGTGCTCCAATCGAGACGGCTCGATTAAGAGATACCCTGAACCCTGTGGGAGCTGATATTACAATCATTTTACTCTTCTTTTATATATACATTCACAGTTATGCGTAGGAACACGCTCTTCTTACTGTGCAGCGGTGGCACTTGGGCTGCAATATAAGCATTACTGTGGGAAATGATTGTTGAATAACTTTTTATACCCTGAACACATTGAAAATGGGAGTTCAGGGTATAATGGTTTGAAAACGTATGTAACAGACAGAAGGAGGAGTGCCACACCCTATAAAATATATATAGAGGTTCACAGCTTATTTCAACCACTACCTTAAAAAAAGTTTGTTGGGCTCAAAAATCTAAACTATTGGGGATATCCACAAAATTTAAACGCAGGTTGTTAGTGTGGTGTTTCAACTAATACAAAATGAATTCATTTATTTTTTAAATATTTTTAAAATATTTTATAATGCTTAAAAACTAAAAAATGAGATCAAAACAGTTCCACAGCTTATTTCAACCACATATAAAATAACAATATTAAAGCTAAGTGTTTTTTTAATAACAAAAAATTAATATTTGGTGTGACCTCCCTTTTGGTTAACTACCATTTTAAGCCTTTTTGGGATAGATTCCACCAACTTTTTGATGACTTCTGGAGTAATTTTTTCCCATTCCTCAACCAATGCGGCTTTTAGGTCAGATTTCTTTGATATTTTGTGTTTGCGAATGTTTTTTTCCAAGATCGACCACAAATTTTCGATAACATTTAAATTCCAGATCAGCCAAGGCTGGACAATTCCCGCAGTGTGTTTCGGGTCATTATCTTGGTAAAATCTGAAGTCCTCCTTTATGCCCAGTTTCCGAGCACTTTCAATTCAATTGGACTTCAAAACTTCAAGATAATTGTTTTTATCCATAGTAGTCTCTATGAACTCCAGGTTCCCAACGCCGGCTGCTGACATACAGGCCCAAACCATAACGTTGCCTCCGCCATGTTTTACTGTAGCCCTCCAATTTTTTTCGTCAAGCTCTGTGTTAGGCTTACGCCACACATATGGGGGTCCATCCGACCCAAACAAATTGAATTTGGACTCATCGCAAAATAAAATTTTTTTGCCGAATCCAATGTCCTTGTGCAAGTGCTCCTGGGCAAATTTTTGGCGACACTTTTTGTTTTTGTCGCTTATAAAAAGCATATTGCGTGGTACTCTAGCATTAAAATCATGTTCCCGAAGCACACGGCGAATACTTTCTGGGTGGCATGACGTCTATTTTCACTGACGAATCGGTATATGATGCTTTGGACTGTAGAATCACTAAATCCAACCATCTCAGCAATTATTCGACGAGAATGGCCATTTTTAAAGGGTTTTAGAACAAGTTCCCGCTGCTCAATAGTTGTGCGTGGTCCCATTTTGCTAAATTCACTTTTCTGCAACTTGAGCTCTTAAAATTCAATAAAAATTTATTTCATCATACTGCGAAAACAGTGCATAAAGCATAGAACAAGAATCTACCGTTGCATTGCAAAATAACGGATCTTTGATCAGCTGCAAAGTTTGTGGTTGAAATAAGCTGTGGAACTGTTTTGATCTCATTTTTTAGTTTTTAAGCATTATAAAATATTTTAAAAATATTTAAAAAATAAATGAATTCATTTTGTGTTAGTTGAAACACCACACTAACAACCTGCGTTTAAATTTTGTGGATATCCCCAATAATTTAGATTTTATAGCCCAACAAACTTTTTTTAAGGTAGTGGTTGAAATAAGCTGTGAACCACTGTATATTCTTGATCAGACAGACAAATCGAGTTGATATAGCACTGTCCGTTTGTTCGTCCGTCCGTGTGAAGGCAGCGATCTCCTAAACCACAAGAGCTAGAGACTTGATTTTTGAAATGAATACTCGTGTATACCATACGCTGAACAATTTTATCTTTTTTTTCGATAACTCATCCCATTTCCTTATTATCGATGGCAATAGATAATTTGTAAGTCAAACTAAGATTTTCAAGCGTAGCTTAATTACCGTCGAGACGGGGCGCTGCGACCCTGCGGGATACTAAAATCATTTTACATTTCTTTCATATATACGTTGCATATAACGCATGCACATATACAATTACTCTTATGTATAGGCACGCGCTCTGCTTACTGCGCAGTTTACGCAGCGGCTGCGCTTGGGCTGCAATATGAACATTACTATAGCAAATTGATTGTTGAATAACTTTTCTTCTACCTGGACCTTCTTTCATAAGAGCTCGAGATTTGAATTTTTTTGGTAGGTCCATGTATAGCACGCGCAGATCAAGTTTATTTTAAATAATCGATAACTATCCCCAATTAATTATTATCGATTAAAAACATAATCGAAATTCAGTTAATAAATCATATCTCGCCTATCTTAAGGGCTATAAACAACAAATTTTATATGTACTTTTATATTTATTTTATGATTTATATTTATTTCGAATTTTGATTTATTTTGGATACCGGCATCAAAGTTCCCCAAAGTTCCTCAAATTCATAAAATGTATGTTCAATTGTAAATGTAACTATATGTGAATGAGGTTGCACTTTTACTGAACTGACAAAAATGCCAATAGAATATGTTGATCAAATGCCAAAAATTTCATTGAAATGCAAAATTAAAAAAAAAAGTTATTATACAAACCGTTTGGAAAATTTGCAAATTCACTTGGAAGCAGCGCCAAGCACTTTTTCTATCTATATGCACACACACACAATCTCACGTACTTTTTCTGTGTATGTGCACACACACACTCAAACGCGCTTTTTTTTCTACACACACATACAAACACAGTCGATTCGAAGAATCCTAAATTACGTTTGAATTTTGTTGAATTATCAGCTGCTGCTTTAGTTTACATTTTCAACTGTTTGCTTAAGCAGTGGAGTGGCGTAACGACGCCACTGCTTAACCAACGGGTAAAGGCGGGGCATACGGAACGAGTTCAACTCCAGGAGGCGGTGCAGACCTCATAAAGTATCTTGATCAGAAAGACAAACTGAGTTGATATAGCCCTGTCTGTCAGTCAACGAACGCAGCGATCTCGTAAACCATAAAAGCTAGAGACTTGAAATTTGACATGAATACTCGTGTATGCCATACGCTAAACGAGTCAATCTTTTTTTTCATAACTCATCCTATTTGCCTATTATTGATAACAATCGATAACTTCGTTTTTCAAGCGTAACTTAATTGCCTTAAAAACTAGAGACTTCAGCTATGCAGGGTATGTTATGTAAAAGATGTGCACATTTTGTATTTTCGATACCCCCCAAAATTTGCTAATTTCCCCAAATGGCGTATATCAAATACTAGAGACTTGTGCTTTGGCAATTACAAACATATGTACCATCTTATAATACTCTGAAAGTTTCATTCAGAAAGTCCAAGCAGAAAAAAGTTATTCAACAACCAATTTCCCATAGTAATGCTCATATTGCAGCCCAAGCGATGCCGCAGCGTCAACTGCGCAGTAAGCAGAGCGCGTGAATACGCATAACTCTGTATGTATGTGTGTACGCATAGTTATACCCTGAGCCCATTGAAAATGGGAAATCAGGGTATAATGTTTTTGTTGGATGTATGTAACAGGCAGAAGGAGGCGTGGCAGACCCCATAAAGTATATATATTCTTGATCAGGATGACAAGAGAAATCGATTTGGCCCTGTCCGTCTGTCTGTCCGTCCTTCTGTCCGTCTGTCCGTATATATGAACGCGTCGATCTCAGCTCTCAGAAGAGCGAGAGACTTGAAATTTTGTTTGTCGATCCCTATATACAA
The DNA here is from genome assembly GCA_035046225.1 of Drosophila pegasa. NCBI lineage: Eukaryota > Metazoa > Arthropoda > Insecta > Diptera > Drosophilidae > Drosophila > Drosophila pegasa. The sequence continues at coordinate 224,088 of JAWNOD010000375.1, forward strand.
CGCGCATATCAAGTTTATTTTCGATAATCGATTAATATATTCGTTTTTTTGTTATCGAATAAAAACATTATCGAAATTCAGTTATAAAATTCTATCTCGCCCATCTTTTAAGCTAGAGATACCAAATTTTATATTTCGCCTAATATGTATTTTATGCAATTTCGAATTTTGTTATATTTTGGATACCGGCCCCAAATGTTCCCCAATCGAAGTTCAGTCTCAAATATAGCCAAAATGCGAATGAGTTGGCACTTTTACTAAACTGACAAATATGCCCATAGAATATGTTGATCATATGCCGAAAATTTCATTGAAATCCGTGAAGTAGCAAAAAAGTTATTATGCAAAACGTTTGGCTACTTTGCAAGAACACGTGGCAGCAGCGCCACAGGTTCGACGAGGCTCAGGGTATACCCTAGTCGGTTACGCCCGACTAGAGTTTTCTTACTTGTTTGTTTATGGTTTTGTGTGCGATATCCGCGATACTCATAAACACTAGGAAATTCCTATTATGCCCTTTTTTTCGCCACCAACTTCAGATTTCTAAAAGGGTCAACAGGTACCAAAAATATGTAAGATTCCCACCCCTTTGCCTACGCATAACTGTGTATTTATGTGTACATACGTTATATGCAATGTATATATAAAAGAAGCGTACAATGATTTTAGTAACAGCTCCCACAGGGTTCAGGGTATCTCTTAATTGAGCCGTCTCGATTATAGCACTCTTACTTGTTTTTTTTTCTAGAGTTACTTTGTCAAAGAAATCTCTACGCTAACGCTGAAAATCTGTTGCTGTTGTTGCCGAGCAACTACGTCAGCCTAGTTTAAAGTTGGTTGCTAGGGATCACAGATATATATATATATATATATATATATATATATATATATATATATATATATATATATATAAATATAAATGCTGCCATTTACAGGGAAACACAATGACGGCAGCAGCAGCAGCTGAAATTGCTATTGTTATGCCTTGCCACACTTGCCTGTTGTTGTCGCAAACGTATCGAAGAGCTCTGATGTTGTTGGTGCTGCCAGTGTTGTTCGTTGTTCGTTGCATTGCCATGTATATCAGTATATTTGTTTTTGTTGTTGTTCAAACTCAAGCATTTCGTGTCATTTTCCTTTTCAACTAACATTTGTGGAGGTTCTTTATTGTTGCTTCTTATGTTGTTCATAATTCGAATGCTGTTGCTGTTGCACAGTACATTTAATTTGTTGGGTATGATTGCTGCCTGTTGCCTGTTGCTGTTGCCGGACGTCAACAACATCGCTACCCACGCTTATGTGCAAAGTCGCCAAGATCAAGTTATGTCGAAGCGATATTTTCTTCTCTTGATAATAATTTCTATTCATCTGATATCTCACATTGTTTGTTGTTGTTGCTGTACTGTTGCAGGATAGTTTTTATACCCTGAACCCATTGAAAATGGAGCTAGAGACTTGAAATTTAACACGAATACTCGTGTATACCGTACGCTTAACGAGTTTTTCTTAAATTCTCGAAAAGTCATCCCATTTTCTTATTATCGATAAAAATCGATAATTCGACTTTGTTTTTCAAACTTAACTCTGTAGGCGTAAAAGCTAGATACTTCTGATTTGCAGTGTATGTTACTGTCATGAATGCGCACATTTTGTCGTTTTTCGATTTTGGATACCGGCCCACATTTCCCCAAAATTTGCCAATTTCCCCAAAAGCTGTATATCAAATACTAGAGACGTGTGCTTTGGCAAATACGAACATATGGTCCGTCTAACTATACTCTGAAAGTTTCATTTAAAAAGTCCATCCAGAAAAAAAGTTATTCAACAATCAATTTTTCATAGTAATGCTCATATCGCAGCCCAAGCGCGGTCGCTGCGCAAACTGCGCAGCAAGCAGAGCGCCTGCCTATGCACATAGGCGCATATACAAATTCAAAGATCCCCGTTACTTCTAAGAAGAACGCTGGCGCCAGACAGCTCAGCGCAAGGCAGAGCACGGTGACTTTTGTTGACTCAAATTTGTGAATGTGTTTAGGTTTTTAAGTTATAATATAAAACTTAAATTGAATATTGTTGTCTCGTGAAAATGTATAGACTAGAGCTAAAATATGTATATGATAATTGAAATCGACATAATGTTTTACTCAAAACAATAACGTAAATAACTTTAGTCGAGTGCATATTTTGCACAGCCTGGGCAAAGTGTCCAGATATCTAGCACAAACCCGCAAACTGCCTAATATTATATGTACATATGTATATGGCGCTACTTAAAGTGCATAGTTCATTTATGTATTTGTGTGCGATATCCGCGATACGCATAAACACTAGGAAATTCCAATTATGCCATTTTTTCGCTACCAACTTCAAATTTCTAAAAGGGTCAGCAGGTACCAAAAATATGTAAAATTCCCACCCCTATGCCTACGCATAACTGTGTATTTAAGTGTGCATGCGTTATATGCAATGTATATATAAAAGAAGCGTACAATGATTTTAGTAACAGCTCCCACAGGGTTCAGGGTATCTCTTAATTGAGCCGTCTCGATTATAGCACTCTTACTTGTTAGAATTAGTTCAACCCGCAACGCCCTAAATAGAAACTTCCCACTCCCCCTTTCACACCAAGCTTCTATGCAAATGCTAAAGCTCCACATTAATAGCTGCAACTCATAAGAAGTAAGAAAACTCTAGTCGGGCGTGACCGACTGAGGAATACCCTGAGCCCCCTAGAATCTGGGTTTTTCAATATACTTACGCTATTCTACTCTATACTTTAGCGTATAATTATAGAAATTTTCAGGTTTGCTCTTTAACAACCAAATAGTATTTTTGTCAAAGAAAAGTTGAGCCTACACCAGTTACACAGCACGCATCAAATAAAAAAAAACTACACAAATTTCATGCGTCACCTGGAGTTAAGAGCAGATCTTAACGTTTCGCAAGCGCCGCTTCAACCAACGACGTCACTCCACTGCATAAGTAAGCAGTTGCAAATATACTAAAGCAGCAGCTGATATTTCAACAAAATTCAAACATCATTTGCGATTCTTTGAATCGACTAGAAGCGCTTAAATGTGTGTGTGTACATGCATAGAGAAAGTGCGTACGCTTAGCGCTGCTGCCGCGTGCGGTTGCAAATTGGGTGAACGTTTTGTTTAATAATTTTATTACTACTTAACAGATTTCAATGAAATTTTCGGCATATGATCAACATATTGTCAGCTTAGTAAAAGTACGAATTTATTCAAATTTTGGGGACATTTGTGGCCGGTATCCAAAAAATAAAAGAAAATCAAAATTGCATAAAATAAATAAAAACCTAAAATAATAATTTGGTGTCTCTAGCTTTAAAGATGGGCGCAATATAATTAAAAACTGAATTTTGATTGTTTTTAATTGATAGCAATTAATTGGGGATAGTTATCGATTATTTTAAATAAACTTGATCTGCGCGTGCTCTTATAGGAGCTGAGATCGACGAGTTCAAACATACGGACAGACGCACGGACGGACGGACGGACGGACAGACAGACGGACAGGGCCAAATCGATTTCTCTTGTCGTCCTGATCAAGAATATATATACTTTATGGGGTCTGCAACGGCTCCTTCTGCATGTGACATACATTCCTATAACACCATTATTTCCCATTTTCAATGGACTTAGGGTATAAAAATAAGACTTATCAAAACTAGCTTCAATTTTTTCGTACTTTCTGCATATGTATAACTCGTAACTCATTTGTATAATGGGCATTTGAATGAAGTATGAAGTTTGCTGGCTTTAAAAAGAGAGAACGATAGAGATAACAAGTAAGAAAACTCTAGTCGGGCGTAACCGACTAGGGCATACCCTGAGCCCCGTCGAACCTGGTTTTTTCAATACGCTTATATTTTGCGTAAAATGATCACAAATTTCAAGTTTACTCTTTAACAACCAAAAAACTTTTTTATTAAAAAACTGACATTCGCGAGGTTCGAACCTACGTTAATTACGCAACGTGCATCGTCTCTACCAAAAACGCCACCTCATTTTTATAAAATTAAAAACTAAATAAATTTCTGGCGTCACCTGGTGTCGAACCCAGGTCCTCACATTTCACGTGTATCGCTTCTACCAACGACGCCACTCCACCGCTTGTGAAAGCGGTGGCAAATGTAAACTACAGCAGCAGCTGATAGTTCAACAAAATTCAAACGTAATTTGCGATTCTTCGAATCGACTAGAATGCGAACGTTTGTATGTGTGTGTGCACAGAACAGAAAAGTAGCCAAACGTTTTGCTTAATAACTTTTTTGCTATTTAACGGATTTCAATGAAATTTTCGGCATATGATCAACATATTCTTTGGGCATATTTGTCAGTTTACTAAAAGTGCCAACTCATTCGCACTTTGGCTATATTTGAGACTGAACTTCAATTGGGGGAAATTTGAGGCCGGTATCCAAAATATAAAATCCGAAATTGCATAAAATACATATAAAGCTAAATATAAAATTTGGTGTCTCTAGCTTAAAAGGTGGGCGAGATAAAATTTTATAGCTGAATTGCTCTAATCGAGACGGCTCGATTAAGAGATATCCTGAACCCTGTGGGAGCTGTTACTAAAATCATTGTACGCTTCTTGTATATATACATTGCATATAACACATGCACACATAAATACACAGTTAAGCGTAGGCATAGGGGTGGGAATGTTACATATTTTGGTACCTGCTGACCCTTTTAGAAATCTGAAGTTGGTAGCAAAAAAAGGGCATAATTGGAATTTCCTAGTGTATACGTATCGCGGATATCACACACAAATATATAAACGAACTATGCGTACACACATGCATACACAGTTATGCGTAGGAACGCGCTCTGCTTACTGCGCAGTTGACGCTGCGGCAGCGCTTGGGCTACAATATGAGCATTACTATGGGAAATTGATTGTTGAATAACTTTTTTTCTGCTTGGACGTTCGTAATGAAACTGTCAGAGTATAATAAGATGGTACATATGTTTGTATTTGCCAAAGCACAAGTCTCTAGTATTTGATATACGACTTCTGGAGGAAATGGGGGCCGGTATCCAAAATCGAAAAATTACAAAATATGCGCATTCGTTACAGTAACATACACCGCAAATCTGAAGTATCTAGCTTTTACGGTTACAGAGTTACGATTGAAAAAGGAAGTCAAATTATCTATTGTTATCGATAATAAGAAAACGGGATGAGTTATCGAAAATTTAGGAAAAACTCGTTAAGCGTATGGTATACACGAGTATTCATGTTAAATTTCAAGTCTCTAGCTTTTGCAGTTTAGGAAACCGGTGCGTTCATCCGGACGGACGGACGGACGGACAGACGGACGGACGGACGGACGGACAGACGGACGGACGGGCGGACAGGGATTAAACAATTTCTCTTGTCGTCCTGATCAAGAATATATATACTTTATGGGGTCTGCCACGCCTCCTTCTGCCTGTTAAATACATCCAACAAGAACATTATACCCTGATTTCCCATTTTCAATGGGCTCAGGATATAAAAATATATAGATAAGCATGAGAGAGAGAGAGAGAGAGAGAAAGAAAGAGAGAGAGAGAGAGAGAGAAAGAGAGAGAGAGAGAGAGAGAGACAGAGCGACAGTCAGAGAGGTAGAGAGAGAAAGGGGAAATTGCTTGCAGTATAGTTCCAATAGTTCTATTGCCAATCTGTCCTTCAACAGCAATACGAGCAGCAGCAGCATCAACATTTTTATGGACAGAGTCACAACTATACAAAAAGTTTTTACTTTTATGCATTTATTTATTATACCCTGACTCCATTGAAATGGGAATTCAGGGTATAATGGTTTTGTGAATGTGTATGTAACAGGCAGAAGGAGGCGTGGCAGACCCCATAGAGTATATATATTCTTGATCAGGACGACAAGAGAAATTGCTTAAGCCCTGTAAGTCAGTCCGTGTAAGCACCTAGATCTCGTAAACGACAAAAGCTAGAGACTTGAAATTTAACAAGAATATTTTTGTATACCATGCGCCTAACAAGTTTATCCTAAATTTTCGATAACTCATCCCGTTTTCTTCTTATCGATAATTTGACTTTGCTTTTCGGGAGTTATTCTGTAACCGTAAAAGCTAGATACTTCAGATTTGCGGTGTATGTTACTGTAATGAATGAGCACATTTTGTAATTTTTCGATTTTGGGTAACGCCCCCCCCCTTCCATCAAAATTTGCAAATTTCCCCAAAAGTCGTATAACATATGCTAGAGACTTAAGCTTTGGCAATTATAAACATATGTACCATCTTATTATACTCTGAAAGTTGCATTAAGAAAGTCTAAGCAGAAAAAAAGTTATTTAACAATCAATTTCTCACAGCCCAAGCGCAGCCGCTGCGGAAACTGTGCAGAAAGCAGAGCGCGTGCCTACGCATAACTATGTCTGTATGTGTGCATGCGTTATATGCAATTAATATAATTAATATTAATGATATTAATATTAATATAATTAATATAATATATAGAAACGTAAAAATATTCCTATACATATTTTCACGTTTCTTTATATATATTTATATAAGTTAACAACAAATAGCTTCCAAAATGTTCCGTTGCCGCGACAATAACAAAAACAACGTAACTCAAAAGAATCCAGCGGTAAGCCGAATTGGCAGTCTGCAGTTAAGCAGTCTGCAATTCAATAGAACTACTGTATCTCAACAATGTTGATACAGTTGCCAGCAGCACTGCCGCCGCTATAAGAACTCAGCTAGCCAGGGTGGAAAATTCAGTTTCAAATCAAAAATGTAACAATAAACAACATTCAAATTAAAACAAGTAAGAAAACTCTAGCCGGGAAACCCGGAACCCCGTCGAATCTGCGTTTTCCAAAACACTTATTTTTACCGTAAAATTATAAAATAATTCAAGCTTACTCTTTAACAGAATAGCATTTTTGTTAAAAAAACTGACATTCGCAGACTTGAACCTACGTCGCTTCATCTCTACCAACAACGCCACCTAATTTTTAAAAAATTAAAAAAGTTATATACATTTCACTCGTCGCCTGGTGTCGAACCCAGGTCCTCATGTTTCGCTTGCGTCGCTTCTACCAACGGTGCCACTCCACTGCGTGAGGAAGCAGTGGCAAATGTAAACTAAAGCAGTAGCAGCTGATAATTCAATAAAATTCAAACGTAATTTGCTATTCTTCTAATCGACTAGAATGCGATCGTTTGCATATGCATAGAAAAAGTACGCTCGTTTGAATGTGTGTGTGAACATGCATAGAAAAGGTACGCGCGTTTCAATGTGTGTATGCACATGCATAGGAAAATTGCGTTCGCTTAGCGCTGCTGCCGCGTGTTTTTGCAAAGTAGCCAAACGTTTTGTTTAATAACTTTTTTGCTATTTAACGGATTTCAATGAAATTTTCGGCATATGATCAACATATTCTATGGGTATATTTGTCAGTTTAGTAAAAGTGCGAACTCATTCACATTGTGGCTATATTTACAGCCTAAGCTTCAATTTTCAGAATTTGGAGAAATTTGGGGCTGGTATCCAAAATTTAACAACATTCGAAAATGAATTTCTATACACATAAAGCTAAATATAAAATTTGGTGTCTCTAGCTTTAAAGATGGCCGAGATATAATTTAATAGTTATCGATTATTTAAAACAAACGTGATCTGCTCGTGCTATACACGGACCAAGAATGTCAAGTCTTTAGCTCTTATAGGAGCCGAGATCGGAGCGTTCAAGCATACGAAGAGACAGATAGACGGGCGGACAGGGGTACAATGGGTTCAGGGTATAATAAGGATTGTGACTGCCAAGCAGACCCAAGAGCAATTCAGTATCAATTCTATTTGCTCATGAGGGAAACTTAACAAACGTTTTGATTAGAGTTTGTTTTAAGCCTATGAGCCAAGTTAAATAATTAAAGTTAATTAGCATTAAGCTTTCTAGATGCATTGGACTGGTTGAACTCTGGCAAAAGGCGAAACCTTGGGATTTGCCAGACGATGATGGAGTTAATAAATAACAAGTAAGAAAACTCTAGTCGGGCGTAACCGACTAGGGTATACCCTGAGCCTCGTCGAACCTGTGTTTTCCAATACACTTATATTTAGCGTAAAATTATACAAAAATTTCAGGTTTAAAGCTTTTTTTTTCAAAAAACTGACATTGGCGAGGTTTAAACCTACGTTAACTAAGCAACGCGCATCACCTCTACCAACACCGCCACTTCACTGTCTTAGAAAGCGATGGCAAATGTAAACTAAAGCAGCAGCTGATAATTCAATCGACTAAAATGCGAGCGTTTGTATGTGTGTGTGCAAGTGCGTTCGCTTGGCGCTGCTGCCGCGTGTTTTTGCAAAGTAGCCAAACGTTTTGTTTAATAACTTTTTTGCTTTTTAACGGATTTCAATGAAATTTTCGGCATATGATCAACATATTCTATGGGCATATTTGTCAGTTTAGTAAAAGTGCCAACTCATTCGCACTTTGGCTATATTTGAGACTGAACTTCAATTGGGAAAAATTTGGGGCCGGTATATATATAACAAAATTCGAAATTGCATAAAATACATATAAGGCTAAATATAAAATTTGGTATCTCTAGCTTAAAAGATGGGCGAGATATAATTTTTTAACTGAATTTCGATAATGTTTTTATTCGATAACAAAAAAACTAATGTATTTATCGAGTATCGAAAATAAACTTGATATGCGCGCTGTATATAGGGATCTACAAAAAAAATTTCAAGTCTCTAGCTCTTCTGAGAGCTGAGATCGACGCGTTCATACATACGGACAGACGGACGGACGGACGGACGGACAGACAGACGGACAGGGCCAAATCGATTTCTCTTGTCGTCCTGATCAAGAATATATATACTTTATGGGGTCTGCCACGCCTCCTTCTGCCTGTTACATACATCCAACAAAAACATTATACCCTGATTTCCCATTTTCAATGGGCTCAGGGTATAATAAGTAAGAAAACTCTAGTCTAGTAGCGTGACCGACTAGGGGATACCCTAAGCCCCGTCGAATCTGTGTTTTATCAATATACTTATACTTAACGTAAAATTATACAAATTTTAAAGTTTACACTTTAAAAACCAAATAGCATTTTTGTCAAAAAAATTACATAATCAGATGTGAACCTACGTTAATTACGCAACGCGCATCAACTCTTCCAACACCGCCACCCAATTTTTATAAAATTAACTAAACTAAATAATTTTTTTTTGCTATTAAACGGATTTTTATGAAATTTTCGGCATACGATCAGCATTTCTATGGGCATATTGCCAGTTTGTTAAAGTACGAACTCATTCACCCTTTGGCTATATTTACAACTAAACTTAAATTTTAAGAATTTGGGGCCGGTACCCAAAATATAACAAACCTCAAAATTGTATAAAATACATATAGACCCAAATATAAAATTTGGTGTCTCTAGCTTTAAATATGGGCGAGATATAATTTTTTAACTGAATTTCGATGTTTTTAATCGATAACAAAAAAAAACAACCAATATATTTATCGATTATTGGAAATAAACTTGACCAACCTGATTTCCCATTTTCAATGGGCTCAGGGTATAAACAATAGTTTTTGGTCTTTTAACTGACGCCCGAGCAGGGATCATCGCGCACGATAGAAGACACAGTTTCTAAGTGCGTAACAGGTACAACACTATAGCCCATTTGCCAATACCGTCGCTGGTTCAACTAATTCCTACAGTGAAGCTTCCATAAATAAATTTGTGGCCAAGCAGAAAGTGTCACGGCTAGAAGATCCGCTCCTAGCCAACCACTGGATTGAAGTGAAGAACCTCGAAACCTGAGTAGGACTCTGACGACCCAAAAAGGAGACTTTCGAACTTCCACAGAGGATGACCATAGCTGCTATCATAGTGTAAGATAATATAATAAAGAATATTTCATATCATATCACATAAGTAATTGAAAAATAGATATAGATAAGAGATACAAATTTAGCAAAAAGAAGCAAGTCATAGTGCTCTAATCGAGACGGTTCGTAAGAAATACCCTGAGTCCTGTGGGAGCTGTTACTAAAATCATTTTACGCTTCTTTTATATACATTGCTTATAACGCATGCACACATCGAAGCACAGTTATACGTAGGCACGCGTTCTGCTTACTGCGCAGTTGACGCAGCAGCTGCGCTTGGGCTGCAATATGAGCATTACTATGGGAAATTGATTGCCTCATAACTGCTTGGACTTTCTTAATGAAACTTTCAGAGTATTATTAAATGGTACATATGCTTGAATTTGCGAAAGCACAAGTCTCTAGTATTTGCTATACGACTTTTGGAGAAATATGCAAATTTTGGGAGAAGGAGGCTGATATCCAAAATCGAAAAATTACGAAATGTGCGCATTTAGTACAGAACATACACCGTAAATCTGAAGTCTCTAGCTTTTACGGTTATATAGTTACGCATGAAAAACTAAGTCAAAACTAACAAAGAGATGGGATGAGTTATCGAAATTTAAAAGCGTTAATCGTATGATGTACACGAGTATTTATGTTATATTTCAGATCTCTAGCTTGTGTGTGGATTACGATATCGGGGGGCTCACGGACGGACAGGGCTTAATCAATTTCTCTTGTCGTCCTGATCAAGAATATATACAGTGGCTCACAGCTTATTTCAACCACTACGTTAAAAAAAGTTTGTAGGTCTACAAAATCTAAACTTTTGGGGATATCCACAAAATTTAAACGCAGGTTGTTAGTGTGGTGTTTCAACTAATACAACATGAATTCATTTATTTTTTAAATATTTTTAAAATATTTTATAATGCTTAAAAACTAAAAAATGAGATCAAAACAGTTCCACAGCTTATTTCAACCACTTATAAAATAACAATATTAAAGCTAAGTGTTTTTTTAATAACAAAAAATTAATATTTGGTGTGACCTCCCTTTTGGTTAACTACCATTTTAAGCCTTTTTGGGATAGATTCCACCAACTTTTTGATGACTTCTGGAGTAATTTTTTCCCATTCCTCAACCAATGCAGCTTTTAGGTCAGATTTCTTTGGTATTTTGTGTTTGCGAATGTTTTTTTTTCCAAGATCGACCACAAATTTTCGATAACATTTAAATCTGGTGACTGGGCTGGTGGTTTCATTACGTGCGGAAAATTCCAGATCAGCCAAGTCTGGACAATTCACGCAGTGTGTTTCGGGTCATTATCTTGGTAAAATCTGAAGTCCTCCTTTATGCCCAGTTTTGTATTAGTTGAAACACCACACTAACAACCTGGGTTTAAATTTTGTGGATATCCCCAATAGTTTAGATTTTATAGCCCAACAAACTTTTTTTAAGGTAGTGGTTGAAATAAGCTGTGAACCACTGTATACTTTATGGTGTCTGCAACGCCTCCTTCTGCCTGTCACATAAATTCTCACAAAACAATTATACCCCGAATTTCCATTTTCAATGGGTACAGGGTATAAAAAGAACTAATTCATTTTACAACCAACAAAATATGCGACCATATAGCCAATATACTGAAGATTATATGATTTATCGCCCACACACACCCACACGCAGAAGCACCGTCTATACACACGCAAGGTTGCACGAAGAGCAAAAGCTGAAAATGCGGCCGATCGCAGAACGCGTAGAAAAACAACTAAAACGAAAACTGAAAAATCATACGCAAATGAGCGGCAAAGCGGCCCAGGCAAGCTTCATCTCCCTCTCTGCCTCTCTTTTGCAGTCGCTGAGCGGCCCCCTCGCTCAGCCGCATACAGGCAGTGCGCGGCGGGCGTATGAGTAATTGTAAAGTGAGCGCATGAGTAATTGGTTTCTGTTAGTGTGTGCGTCCGCGACTGTCTTGGACATGTGTGCGTGCATTGCGTCCATTGAAAATGGGAATTCAGGGTATATTGGTTTTGTGAAAATTTATGTAACAGGTAGAATGAGGCGTGGCAGCCCGTATAAAGTATATATATTCTTGATCAGGAAAACAATCTGAATTGATATAGACATGTCCGTCCGTCCATCCGTCGACTCGACGGACTAACTAGAGACTTAAAATTTGACATGAATACTCGTGTATACTATACACTGAACGAGCTTTTCATTTTTTGTGTGCTCATATGAGACATATGGACCACCTTATTATACTCTGAAAGTTTGATAAAGAGAACCCATGTAGCAGAAAAGTTATTCAAGAATCTATTTCCCATAGTAATGATAATATAGCAGTCCAAGCGCAGACGCTGCGTAAACTGCGCAGTAAGCAGAACGCGTGAATACGCATAACTGTATATAACTACGCATAATTACGCAAATGTATATATACAAGAAATGTAACAAGTAAGAAAACCCAAGTCGGGCGTGACCGACTAGGGGATACCCTAAGCCACGTCGAATCTGTGTTTTTCATAGAATTTGGGGAAATATGGGGCCGGTATCCAAAATAAAACAAAATTCAATATTACATAAAATACATATAAAGCTAAATATAAAATTTGGTGTCTCTAGCTTAAAAGATGGGCGAGATATAATTAAATTGAATTTCGATTTAGTTTTTAATCGATAACAATTAATTGGGAATAGTTATGGATTTTTATACCCTGAGCCCATTGAAAATGGGAAATCAGGGTATAATGTTTTTGTTGGATGTATGTAACAGGCAGAAGGAGGCGTGGCAGACCCCATAAAGTATATATATTCTTGATCAGGACGACAAGAGAAATTGATTTGGCCCTGTCCGTCTGTCTGTCCGTCCGTCCGTCTGTCCGTCTGTCCGTATGTATGAACGCGTCGATTTCAGCTCTCAGAAGAGCTAGAGACTTGAATTTTTTTTTGTAGATCCCTATATACAGCGCACATATCAAGTTTATTTTCGATAATCGATAAATATATTCGTTTTTTTGTTATCGAATAAAAACATTATCGAAATTCAGTTAAAAAATTATATCTCGCCCATCTTTTAAGCTAGAGATACCAAATTTTATATTTAGCCTTATATGTATTTTATGCAATTTCGAATTTTGGTCTATTTTTGATACCGGCCCCAAATTTTCCCCAATTGAAGTTCAGTCTCAAATATAGCCAAAATGCGAATGAGTTGGCACTTTTACTAAACCGACAAATATGCTCATAGAATATGTTGATCATATGCCGAAAATTTCATTGAAATCCGTTAAGTAGCAAAAAAGTTATTAAACAAAACGTTTGGCTACTTTGCAAAAACACGCTGCAGCAGCGCCAAGCGAACGCACTTGCACACACACATACAAACGCACACACACATTGAATTTTGTTGAATTATCAGCTGCTGCTTTAGTTTACATTTGCCATCGCTTTCTAAGACAGTGGAGTGGCGTTGTTGGTAGAGGTGATGCGCGTTGCTCAGTTAACGTAGGTTCAAACCTCGCCAATGTCAGTTTTTTGAAAAAAATGCTTTAAATTTGAAATTTATGTATAATTTTACGCTAAATATAAGTGTTTTGGAAAACACAGGTTCGACGAGGCTCAGGGTATACCCTAGTCGGTTACGCCCGACTAGAGTTTTCTTACTTGTTATACCCTGAGCCCATTGAAAATGGGAAATCAGGGTATAATGTTTTTGTTGGATGTATGTAACAGGCAGAAGGAGGCGTGGCAGACCCCATAAAGTATGTATATTCTTGATCAGGACGACAAGAGAAATCGATTTGGCCCTGTCCGTCTGTCTGTCTGTCCGTCTGTCCGTCCGTCCGTCTGTCCGTATGTATGAACGCGTCGATCTCAGCTCTCAGAAGAGCTAGAGACTTGAAATTTTTTTGTAGATCCCTATATACAGCGCACATATCAAGTTTATTTTTGATAATCGATAAATTTATTCGTTTTTTTGTTATCGAATAAAAACATTATCGAAATTCAGTTATAAAGTTCTATCTTGCCCATCTTTTAAGCTAGAGACACCAAATTTTATATTTCGCCTAATATGTATTTTATGCAATTTCGAATTTTGTTATATTTTGGATACCGGCCCCAAATGTTCCCCAATTAAAGTTCAGTCTCAAATATAGCCAAAATGCGAATGAGTTGGCACTGTTACTAAACTAACAAATATGCCCATAGAATATCTTGATCATATGCCGAAAATTTCATTGAAATCCGTTAAATAGCAAAAAAGTTATTAAACAAAACGTCTGGCTACTTAACAAACACACGTGGCAGCAGCGCCAAGCGAACACATTTTTTCTATTCTGTGCACACACACATACAAACGCTCGCATTCTAGTCGATTCGAAGAATCGCAAATTACGTTTGAATTTTGTTGAATTATCAGCTGCTGTTTTAGTTTACATTTGCCATCGCTTTCTAAGACAGTGGAGTGGCGTTGTTGGTAGAGGTGATGCGCGTTGCTTAGTTAACGTAGGTTCAAACCTCGCCAATGTCAGTTTTTTGAAAAAAAAAAAAGCTTTAAACCTGAAATTTTTGTATAATTTTACGCTAAATATAAGTGTATTGGAAAACACAGGTTCGACGAGGCTCAGGGTATACCCTAGTCGGTTACGCCCGACTAGAGTTTTCTTACTTGTTTAAGTTATAATATAAAACATAAATTGAATATTGTTATTATTTTAATGATAATGTGTAGCTAATAGATTTTGTTATCAACCTCCATTAAAACTTTTAATTTGATCACAAATTAGACGAAGTTAGAGCGTGTCTCGTGAAAATGTATAGACTAGAGCTGAAATATGTACATGATAATTGAAATCGACAAAATATTTTATTTTAAACAATAAATACCTTAATCGAGTGCATTTTACACAGCCTGGGCAAAGTGTCCAGATATCCAGCACAAAACCGCAAATTGCCTAATATTATATGTATATGGCGCTACGTAAAGTGCATAGTTCATTTATATATTTGTGTGTTTATCCGCGATACGCATAAACACTAGGAAATTCCAATTATGCCATTTTTTCGCTACCAACTTCAGATTTCTAAAAGGGTCAGCAGGTACCAAAAATATGTAACATTCCCACCCCTATGTCTACGCATAACTGTGTATTAATGTGTGCATGCGTTATATGCAATGTATTTATAAAAGAAGCTTAAAATGATTTTAGTAACAGCTCCCACAGGGCTCAGGGTATCTCTTAGTCGAGCCGCCTCGACTAGAGCACTCTTACTTGTTTTTTTAGTGGCATTTTTTTGTCGCTGTGGTGCGTCTAAGTGAGTGTGAGCCAAGTTTGCAGTCGCAGTAACAGCAGCGACAAGAGAGCTGACAAATGTGTTAAAATGCGACGAATCTTGCTGCTTATGATGTGTATATATGAGAAAAGAGTACGTAGGTGTGAGTGCCAATACTGCTTCAGCTAAACCTTACACACATACACAAGAGCTGCCAGCGTTGTCAAATCTAGCATAAATTAATGAAAAAACAGCTTAACTAATTTGTGTACTAGGGGCAAAGCAAATCAAAGCAAAACGTATTTGAGCAACAACTACAACAACAACAGCTACAACCCATTTTTTAACGCCATACCCGGCCCATTCGCAGATTACAATGAATCAATCAATATATAGATACGCCCAACAATCAACAAAAAAAAAAACGCAATTGTTTAATTTCTATTCAACTCCGTTAGCATGTCAAAAAGAAAATGTTTTAATATAGTATGCCCGTCTAACAGATACCCTGACCCCGTCGAATCTGCGTTTTTATACCTTGAGCCGCGTGGCAGACCCCATAAGGTATATATATTCTTGATCAGGACGACAAGAGAATTCCGTGTGAAGGCAGCGATCTCCTAAACCACAAAAGCCAGAGACTTGAAATTTGATATGAATACTCGTGTATACCATACGCTGAACGAGTTTATCTTTTTCGATAATAATCGGTCATTTGACTTAGTTTTTCAACCGTAACTAGACAACTGTAAAAGCTATAGACTTCAGATTTGCGGTGTATGTTACTGTAATGAATATTTTGTAATTCTTCGATTTTGGATACCGGCCCCATTTTTTCCCAAAAATTGCGAAACTCTCCAAAAGTGGTATATCAAATACTGCTTTGGCAAATACAAATATGTGAACTACCTTTTTGTACTCGGAAAGTTTCGTTAAAAAAGTCTGTCTACAAGAGAAGTTATTCAACAATCAATTTTGCAGCCCAAGCACAACCGCTGCGTAAACTGCGAAGTAAGCAGAGCGCGTGCCTCCGCATAACTGTGAATGTAAGTGTGCATGCGTTATATGCAATATACATATTTATAAAAGTAAATGATTTTAATATCAGCTCCCGCAGGGTTCAGGGTTTCTCTTATTCGACCCTATCGACTAGAGTACTTTTACTTATTTTTCATTGACGCATTCCATTTCCCTATTAACGATAAAATCGATAATTTGTCTTTAATTTTTGCTTAGATACCGTAACAGCTGGAGACTTCAGTTTTGCTATTTCGGTTTCAGTAATACATACACATATTTGGTATGTTTTGCATTTTCTTCCCATAAAATTAAAAGAGAGGTACGTTCTAAAAGTCCATTAAGAGAGTCCATCTTAGACAAAACGTAGGTGTTGTGTAAGCTATTTTTTAGCAGAGCGCGAACGATTACCTACTTGCACAAAGAAAAAGCCGTTTATTGTCGAACTCATAACTCCGCTGCTTAATCGAGAAGTTGCAAAACTAATCTAAATTTAACTACAACCAAATCGCAAAAGCCATTCATTGAATTTTTCGAATTCTAAAAAAAGACTTCTGTTCTTTATAAAATGCGTATGAATATATTTTGAGAATTAATAGATCTGATGACCTAAAATACTTTTTATACCCTGAACCTATTGAAAATGGGAATTCAGGGTATCATGGTTTTGTGAAAATGTATGTAACAGGCAGAAGGAGGCGTGGCAGACCCCATAAAGTATATATATTCTTGATCAGGATGACAAGAGAAATCGATTTGGCCCTGTCCGTCCTTCTGTCCGTCTGTCCGTATATATGAACGCGTCGATCTCAGCTCTCAGAAGAGCTAGAGACTTCAAATTTTGTTTGTAGATCCCTATATACAGCGCGCATATCAAGTTTATTTTCGATAATCGATTAATATATTCGTTTTTTTTTTATCACATAAAAACATTATCGAAATTCAGTTATAAAATTCTATCTCGCCCATCTTTTAAGCTAGAGACACCAAATTTTATATTTAGCTTTATATGTATTTTATACAATTTCGATTTTCGTTATATTTTGGATACCGGCCCCAAATTGACCCCAATTGAAGTTCAGTCTCAAATATAGCCAAAGTGCGAATGAGTTGGCACTTTTACTAAACTGACAAATATGCCCATAGAATATGTTGATCATATTCCGAAACTTTTATTAAAATCCGTTAAATAACAAAAAAGGTATTAAGCAAAACGTTTGGCTACTTTGCAAAAGCACGTGGCAGCAGCGCCAAGCGAACGCACTCTTTCTATTCATGAGCACACACATACAAACGCTCGTATTCTAGTCGATTCGAAGAATCGCAAATCACGTTTGAATTTTGTTGAATTCTCAGCTGCTGTTTAGATTACATTGCCACTGCTTTCTCAGACAGTGGAGTGGCGTCTTTGGTAGAAGCGGTTGTTAAAAAGCAAACCTGAAAATGTTTATAATTTTACGCTAAATATAATTGTATTGAAACACACACAGATTCGACGAGGCTCAGGGTATCCCCTAGTCGGTCACACCCGACTAGAGAGTTGCAGGTAATACATTACTTAAAAGGCCGCTGAACAGAGGAAATATGCAGTAATTAATTATGCAAGCTTTTAATCGATGTGTGTGCGGTAGTGGAACAACTGCTAGAGCAGCAGAAGAGAGAGGAGTGAGTTGAATTTCTAAACTGAATAATGAATATAGCTGACCAATATGTGAAATTTTGCTTACGAAGCATGAAATCTATTTGAAGTGACTTTACCTTAGAGCTAGAAATTACCTTTCTCACAATTGAAATAAGTTCTGAAGCACCGGTAGTGGATGCAACTATATAAGAGACCTTTGGCGACTCACGGGAAAGTTGTTAATAGACCTATAAGAGCTACAAAGAGCACTTCCCTAGCTAAAACATGTAACATTCGCAGTCCAGAGTTTGGCAAATAACTCTTTCTATAGCTGTAGTTTACATTGCCTATGAAAACTTCATTCACAAATAAAAACAAGTAAGAGTGCTCTAATCGAGACGGCTCGATTAAGAGATACCCTGAACCCTGTAAGAGCTGTTACTAAAATCATTTTAAGCTTCTTTTATATATACATTGCATATAACGCATGCACACATTAATACACAGTTATGCGTAGACATAGGGGTGGGAATGTTACATATTTTTGGTACCTGCTGACCCTTTTAGAAATCTGAAGTTGGTAGCGAAAAAAGGGCATAATTGGAATTTCCTAGTGTTTATGCGTATCGCGGATATCGCACACAAACACATAAACGAACTATGCGTACACACATACATACATAAGTAAGCATAATTTACTGCGCAGTTGACGCTGCGGCAGCGCTTGTACTGCATTATGAGCATTACTATGGGAAATTGATTGTTGAATAACTTTTTTCTGCTTGGACTTTTTTAATGAAACTTTCAGAGTATATTTAGATAGTTTATATGTTTGTATTTGCCAAAGCACAAGTCTCTAGTATTTGATATACGACTTCTGGAGAAATTTGCAAATTTTGGGGAAATGGGGGCCGGTATTTAAAATCGAAAAATGACAAAATGTGCGCATTCATTACAGTAACATACACCGCAAATCTAAAGTTTCTAGCTTTTACGGTTACAGAGTTACACTTGAAAAACAAAGTCGAATTATCGACAATTTCTCTTGTCGTCCTGATCAAGAATATATAAACTTTATGGGGTCTGTCACGCCTCCTTCTGCCTGTTACATACATTTTCACAAAACCATTATACCCTGAATTCCCATTTTCAATGGATTCAGGGTATAAAAATAACGCCAACTCATTTAACTACTTGTTCATGCTTGACGCTGTTCCACCCTCTCCACTTCGCCACTACCTCTGCCGTTTCTTTTCGCATTTAGTTAAAATAGTGGCGCACAGAAAAAGTTGTTTGGTAACTTTTGTTCATCCATTTCCCATCCCCAGCTATCCCCTTGGCCACCACCGCTTTCCATTGACCAGCGTGCTGTGCCTCGTTTGAATTAGCAGCTCCTCCTACGCAGGTGGTTGAGTTTTAATATCTAAAAGTTTGAGAGCTAAATCGCTTGGGCTTGCAACGCACTGGCGGCTCAGTGGTCAATGACCAATGGCATAAGAACAGCAATACAAATTAGCAGCAAAGTAGAAGCTGAAAGTGAATGCTGAACCGGAAGCGTTGCCATAGCTGTCGCTAATAGCTCCGTCCACTGTCGTCATGCAAACAAAGCTGCTGTCGAAGTGGGCGGGACAAGGGCCCCCGGACACCCGGGTCGTTCGAGCGGTTGATATTCAAAGGTGAGCGGGAGAGTGTGGAATACGGAGCTGTTGCCACTTGCTGAGCATTTTAAATGACGCCCTGCACTCGACCGTGACAACGCGTGTTCGATGTTTTCCAATTGCTGGGGTTTCTGTGTATGCGCACTACTGCTATATACTATATTCGTATACGAAAATCAGTATTTACGCTAGGATACACATAGCCACACATATGATTTATATTAGATTATTGTTATTAATGTGATTAGACTAATCAATACTAAATCTAAATTCGCCTTCTATCATAATTGATATTCATCGGTCCATGGAATATAAAGTATATTGCAGCTTCTAAACCTTTCGACAGTTCGATGAACTCAAATTATCTTGGATACAAAACTAATCGTTCTATGAACTGAATACACCAATTGGAAGCCACTTATAAGAGGTAATGAATAGTGTGACTTTCACAGATATAAAACACAAGATTTAGATTAGATTGTCGACTGCATAAGACTCTCTATGCTATAATAATAGTAGATAGATAATACATATGCCTTGTAAATAACTGAAACAAAATTTGCCAAATGTTTTTCCCTTTCCACTATATTCACATTATATTTATTTGTGTTCCTCACAAATTATCGTTTCATATTAAGACAGTTTCATTGCAAGTCATGTTTCACATGTTTTCTTATTAGAACAACACAAACCGCGCTGTTTGACAGCCACTAAACGATGTTATACTGTCTTGCTTATGTGATTTGCAAAGCAAATCGCAAACGGCGCAAAGCGAAAATCATTTTAAAATTTTCATATACAGTGGTTCACAGCTTATTTCAACCACTACCTTAAAAAAAGTTTGTTGGGCTATAAAATCTAAACTATTGGGGATATCCACAAAATTTAAACGCAGGTTGTTAGTGTGGTTTTTCAACTAATACAAAATTCAAAATTCATTTATTTTTTAAATATTTTTAAAATATTTTATAATGCTTAAAAACTCAAAAATGAGATCAAAACAGTTCCACAGCTTATTTCAACCACAAACTTTGCAACTGATCAAAGATCCGTTATTTTGCATTGCAACGGTAGATTCTTGTTCTATGCTTTATGCACTGTTTTCGCAGTATGATGAAATAAATTCTGATTGAATTTTAAGAGCTCAAGTTGCAGAAAAGTGAATTTAGCAAAATGGGACCACGCACAACTATTGAGCAGCGGGAACTTGTTCTAAAACACTTTAAAAATGGCCATTCTCGTCGAATAATTGCTGAGATGGTTGGATTTAGTGATTCTACAGTCCAAAGCATCATATACCGATTCGTCCGTGAAAATAGACGTCATGCCACCCAGAAAGTATTCGCCGTGTGCTTCGGGAACATGATTTTAATGCTAGAGTACCACGCAATATGCTTTTTATAAGCGACAAAAACAAAAAGTGTCGCCAAAAATTTGCCCAGGAGCACTTGCACAAGGACATTGGATTCGGCAAAAAATTTTTATTTTGCGATGAGTCCAAATTCAATTTGTTTGGGTCGGATGGACCCCCATATGTGTGGCGTAAGCCTAACACAGAGCTTGACGAAAAAAATTGGAGGGCTACAGTAAAACATGGCGGAGGCAACGTTATGGTTTGGGCCTGTATGTCAGCAGCCGGCGTTGGGAACTTGGAGTTCATAGCGACTAATATGGATAAAAACAATTATCTTGAAGTTTTAAAGTCCAATTTGATTGAAAGTGCTCGGAAACTGGGCATAAAGGAGGACTTCAGATTTTACCAAGATAATGACCCGAAACACACTGCGGGAATTGTCCAGACTTGGCTGATCTGGAATTGTCCGCACGTAATGAAACCACCAGCCCAGTCACCAGATTTAAATGTTATCGAAGATTTGTGGTCGATCTTGGAAAAAAAACATTCGCAAACACAAAATATCAAAGAAATCTGACCTAAAAACTGCATTGGTTGAGGAATGGGAAAAAATTACTCCAGAAGTCACCAAAAAGTTGGTGGAATCTATCCCAAAAAGGCTTAAAATGGTAGTTAACCAAAAGGGTGGTCACACCAAATATTAATTTTTTGTTATGAAAAAACACTTAGTTTTAATATTGTTATTTTATAAGTGGTTGAAATAAGCTGTGGAACTGTTTTGATCTCATTTTTTAGTTTTTAAGCATTATAAAATATTTTAAAAATATTTAAAAAATAAATGAATTCATTTTGTATTAGTTGAAACACAACACTAACAACCTGCGTTTAAATTTTGTGGATATCCCCAATAGTTTAGTGTTTATAGCCCAACAAACTTTTTTTAAGGTAGTGGTTGAAATAAGCTGTGAACCTCTGTATGTTTAATTTATATTTATTGAATATCATTCTTCACTCACCTGATATTTTCTAATACTGTCTAATTGCTCTAGAGTTGGCGCCACAACTTGAGCAATTTGCTGTTGTTGTTGTTGTTGCTGCATGTGCTGGTGCTGGTGCTGAATGGCGCTGCCAATGCTGGGTATTCGACGATCTGGCAACTGTGGCGCCGGCGCACAGTTAATGAGTCGTCCATCCTTCTCAACGCGCAGATGATCACGAGGCGGAGGCAAAGGCTTGGTATTGCCATTAATCTATAACGTTTGAGTGTGCGAGAGGGACAGCGAGGAGACAAAAGGGGTTGGGTGAGAGCAGATAAAATAAAAATGCGTTAGGATCTATACGTTTTTATACCCTGAACCTATTGAAAATGGGAATTCAGGGTATAATGGTTTTGTGAAAATGTATGTAACAGGCAGAAAGAGGCGTGGCAGACCCCATAAAGTATATATATTCTTGATTAGGACGACAAGAGAAATTGTTTAAGCCCTGTCCATCTGTCCGTCCGTCCGTCCATCCGTATGAAAGCACCGATTTCCTAAACTACAAAAGCTAGAGACTTGATACTTAACATGAATACTCGTGTATACCATACGCTGAACAAGTTTATCATAAATTATCGAAAAGTCATCCCATTTTCTTATTATCGATAAAAATCGATAATTCGACATTGTTTTCGGAACGTAACTCTGTAACCGTAAAAGCTAGAAACTTTAGATTTGCGGTGTATGTTACTGTAATGAATGCGCACATTTTGTCATTTTTCGATTTTAAATACCGGCCCCCATTTCCCCAAAATTTGCAAATTTCTCCAGAAGTCGTATATCAAATACTAGAGACTTGTGCTTTGGCAAATACACACATATGTACCATCTTATTATACTCTAAAAGTTTCATTAAAAAAATCCAAGCAGAAAAAAAGTTATTCAACAATCAATTTCCCATAGTAATGCTCATATTGCAGCACAAGCGCTGCCGCAGCGTCAACTGCGCAGTAAGCAGAGCGCGAGCCTACGCATAACTGTGTATGTATGTGTGTACGCATAGTTCGTTTATGTGCTTGTGTGCGATATCCGCGATACGCATAAACACTAGGAAATTCCAATTATGCCCTTTTTTCGCTACCAACTTCAGATTTCTAAAAGGGTCAGCAGGTACCAAAAATATGTAAAATTCCCACCCCTATGCCTACGCATAACTGTGTATTAATGTGTGCATGCGTTATATGCAATGTATATATAAAAGAAGCTTAACATGATTTTAGTAACAGCTCTTACAGGGTTCAGGGTATCTCTTAATCGAGCCGTCTCGATTAGAGCACTCTTACTTGTTTTTCTTTGTGACTATGTTGCATGTGTTGATGTATTGTATATATGGCTCTGTGTCTGTGTGTGTGTATGTATGAGAGAGAGCGAGAGTAATGCACTTTAATAAATGTTGTTATAGATGATGTAGTTGTCGCTCTTGTTAGGTGGCATTCTTCTTAATTGTAGCAGCCATTAGCCCAAGTCACGCCACTGATTATACGCAATATTTTTCTTTTCACAACTAAATATTGAGTTGTATTTCCTCTGATTATTTACCTTTGGCCACTTTTGCAATAATAATGTAGTATAATATATTAATAATAATAAGTTTATTATCTTTTGGAATATTGTATAAACTGTGCTTACTTTTATACACACACACACAAACATATATATATATATATATATACATACATATATATATATATATATATATATGTTTGTGTGTGTGTGTATAAAAGTAAGCACAGTTTATACAATATTCCAAAAGATAATAAATTTATTATTATTAACACTCCTAACACCGGTGTCACTTCACTTTTTAAGAAAGCAGTGGCAAATGTAAAATAAATCAGCAGCAGACAATTCAACAAAATTCAAACGTAATTTGTGATTCTGCGAATTAAGTAGATGCGAGCGTTTGTATGTGTGTGTGTGTACATGCATAGGAACGCGCCTTTGAATGTGTGTGTGCGCATGCATAGGAAAGTGCGTTCTCGCTTTGCGTTGCTGCCACGTTAATTTGCAAAGTAGTCAAGCGTTTTGTTTAATACCTTTTTAAGATTTCAATGAAATTTTCAGCAGTTTGTCAATTCAGTAAAAGTGCGAAGTGGAGAGAGAGAGAGAAAGAGGAGAGAGAGAAAGAGAGCCAGAGAGAGAGAGAGAGAGGGATAACTAATTTCTAATAGTTTTATAGCTTTAGAACTTTTGCGAAATACCTCATCACCAATACGCTTGGTAAGAAAAGTTCCAGCAGCAGTACCAATAGCAGCTGGCGTAGTAGCTGCAGCGCCCACTGAAGACAGTGTTGCTTGAGCTGTGGGCACATCGAGAGCTGTGGGCACATCGACGGCCACCTCGCGTTGCTCGGCTAGCAATAGCTGACTGATTACTAACTGATTACTGGCTGACTCGCAGCGATTCGGCACCCTACTCAAATCATTCAGCATCGCTGATCTGCTTGTAGTGGATGCTGCACCTCTGTTGATGTTGCTGCTGTTGCTGTTGCTACTGTTCTGTATGGAGCTCTTGCTACTGCTTCGAATGCTGCTCAAGCAGTTGATGTTTCTGTTGCTGTTTATATTGTTGGACGTGGCCGTTGCGCCAATGTTCCTCTTGCAATTGCTGCTGCTATGGCGATCGCTCGTCGTTTGCTTCTGCTGCAGCTGACCATATGGAATTGTCTCCAACGTTTCCAGCGTTCCTTTACTCAGCACATCATCGAAATTTTTCGAAGATGGCGAGCTGTCGTCCTTGCAATACATTTCATCCTTCACGCACAGCAATTCCTGAGCAACATTGTTGTTGCTGTTACTGCTGTTGTGACCGTTGCTACTGTCAAATGCAGTTGGTTTTTTGTAGCTGGGCATTTGCTGTTGCGCTGTCTGCGCATCTGTTGATGATACTGCTGCTGTTGCTGTCACTGTCCCTGCTGTCAGTTGCTGTTGCTGTTCCGTTTGCAGATCATTTTCATAGTTTTCGATTTGTTCCAATTTCGTTTGTTGTTTTTGATTGTACAAATTTTGTGTTGCCACATGAAGAGCAATTGTTGTTGTTTTTGATGCGTGTTGTTGATGATGATGGTGTTTTTGTTGTTGTTTATGTTGATGTGAAGAATGATATGCAACAAGTAACAATTTGTTAGCATGATCATTATTAGTTTTAATAGTGTTCTGGATGGTGTTGGTGGCGATGATGCTGGTGATTGTTGTGTGATTGGTGTCGGGTTTCTGTGTTGTGGATGATATGGGGTGCAGGTGGTATATGTGAGCAATGCAACGCGAAATGAAATGAATGGTTGTGTGGTTGAGTAAAATAGGCGCATGCATTTTGGATATGCTATGTATTTATTGTGGTTGTTATTGTTATTGTTGTCAGCAACTATTGTTAGTTGTTAGCGGTTGTTAATTTTGAAGTGCTTTTTCTTTTTATACCCTGAACCCATTGAAAATGAGAATTCAGGGTAAAATGGTTTTGTGAAAATGTATGTAACAGGCAGACGGAGGTGTGGCAGACCCCATTAAGTATATATATTCTTGATCCGGACGACAAGAGAAATTGTTAAAGCCCTGTCCGTCCGTCCGTCCGTATGAACGCACCGATTTCCTAAACGACAAAAGCTAGAGACTTGAAATTTAACATGAACACTCGTGTATACCATACTCTGAACAAGTTAATCTTTTTTTTATCGAAAAGTCATTCCATTTTCTTATTATCGATAACAATCGATAATTTGACTTCGTTTTTCAAGCGTAACTCTGTAACCTTAAGAGCTTTATACAGATTTGCGGTGTATGTTACTGTAATGAATGCGCACATTTTGTCATTTTTCGATTTTGGATACCAGCCCCCCTTTCCCAAAAATTTGCAAATTTCTCCAAATACTAGAGACTTGTGCTTTGGCAAATACAAACATATGTACCATCTAACAATACTCTGAAAGTTGCATTAAGAAAGTCCAAGCAGAAACAAGTAAGAAAACTCTAGTCGGGCGCAACCGACTAGGGGATACCCTGAGCCCCGTCGAACCTGTGTTTTTCAATACTCTTATATTTAAAATTATAAAAAAATTCAAGTTTACTCTTTAACAACCAAACAACTTTTTCATTAAAAACTGACATTGGCGAGGTTCGAACCTACGTTAATTACGCAACGTGCATCGTCTCTACCAACAACGCCACCTAACTTTTATAAAATTAAAAAACTAAATAAATTTTACGCGTCGCCTGGTTTCGTACCCAGGTCCTCATGTTTCGCGTCAGTCGCTTCTACCAACGACGCCACTCCACTGCCTTAGAAATCGGTGGCAAATGTAAACTAAAGCAGCAGCTGATAATTCAACAAAATTCAAACGTAATTTGCGATTTTTCGAATCGACTAGAATGCGAGCGTTTGTATGTGTGCGTCAAAGTGCGTTCGCTTGGCGCTGCTGCCGCGTGTTTTTGCAAAGTAGCCAAACGTTTTGCTTAATAACTTTTTTGCTACTTAACGGATTTCAATAAAATGTTCGGCATTTGATCAACATATTCTATGGGCATATTTGTCAGTTTAGTAAAAGTGCCACTCATTCGCATTTTGGCTATATTTGAGACTGAACTTCAATTGGGGGAAATTTGAGGCCGGTATCCAAAATATAACAAAATTCGAAATTGCATAAATACCATATAAAGCTAAATATAAAATTTGGTGTCTCTAGCTTAAAAGATAGGCGAGATAGAATTTTATAACTGAATTTCGATAATGTTTTTATTCGATAACAAAAAAACGAATATATTAATCGATTATCGAAAATAAACTTGATATGCGCGCTGTATATAGGGATCTGAGAGCTGAGATCGACGCGTTCATACATACGGACAGACGGACGGACAGACAGACGGACAGGGCCAAATCGATTTCTCTTGTCATCCTGATCAGGAATATATATACTTTATGGGGTCTGCCACGCCTCCTTCTGCCTGTTACATACATCCAACAAAAACATTATACCCTGATTTCCCATTTTCAATGGGCTCAGGGTATAACAAAATTATGAGGCAATCAATTTCCCATAGTAATGCTCATATTGTAGCCCAAGCGCAGCCGCTGCGTAAACTGCGCTGTAAGCAGAGCGCGTGCCTACGCATTACTGTGTATGTATGTGTGTACGCATAACTGTGTATGTATGTGTGTACGCATAGCTCGTTTATGTATTTGTGTGCGATATCCGCGATACGCATAAACACTGGGAAATTCCAATTATGGCCTTTTTCGCTACCAACTTCAGATTTCTAAAAGGGTCAGCAGGTATCAAAAATATGTAACATTCCCACCCCTATGCCTACGCATAACTGTGTATTTATGTGTGCATGCATTATATACAATGTATATATAAAAGAAGCGTACAATGATTTTAGTAACAGATCCCTCAGGGTTCAGGGTATCTCTAATAGAGCTGTTTCGATTAGAGCACTCTTACTTGTTAGTTTTGGTGATGGGTAGATGGCAGTGGGCGGTTTGCTTTGCTTACCTGTGGCGGACGGGGTGGCGGATATCTGGGTGGCGTCTTATTCCGCGCTATAAACGTATCAGGACAGTCGACGGCCATCTCGCGATGTGGACCTGCAGATGAATAAATCATTTGAATTTAATTAGCCAGCAAATGGTAAACGTAAAGCGGTAAGCTGCAGCTAACAGCTATTTGACAAGGTTGTTCAGCTTACCGTTATCTTGATTTACCGACAGCATGTTCAGCATGTCCTGATCAATCTCCCAAATATTACTTGACCGATAATGCGGCTGATGTTGCTGATGATGCAAATGATGGTGCTGTCCGCTAATGTAACCATCCGGCAGACATGGCTTCAGATCATCGCCATCAATAACCACAATACTGGAGCCGGAACGCCGACGTGGCCTTCAATGAAAGCAAAAAATCTAGTTATTTAACTTGCTTAAGAAAATGTAAAAAAAATGTAACGTAAAGAAAGGGTCTTCGGAACTAAATAGGTCAGCAAATCCCCTTCAATATCTATATATTTCTCACCCCCTAACGATGAAATTGTTTATACCCTGAACCCATTTAAAATTGGAATTCAGGGCATAATGATTTGTGAAAATGTATGTAACAGGCAGAAGGAGGCGTGGCAGACCCCATAAAGTATATATATTCTTGATCAGGACGACAAGAGAAATCGATTGGGCCCTGTCCGTCCGTCCGTCTGTCCGTCCGTCTGTCCGTATGTTTGAACGCGCCGATTTCAGCCCGTATAAGAGCTAGAGACTTGAATTTTTTTTGTAGGTCCGTGTATAGCACGCGCAGATCGAGTTTGTTTTAAACAATCGATAACTATCCCCAATTAATTGTTATCGATTAAAAACAAAATCGAAATTCAATTAAAAAATTCTATCTCGCCCATCTTTTAAGCTAGAGACGCCAAATTTTATATTTAGCTTTATATGTATTTTATGCAATTTCGAATTTTGTTACATTTTGGATACCGGCCCCAAATTTCCCCCAATTGAAGTTCAGTCTCAAATATAGCCAAAATGCGAATGAGTTGGCACTTTTACTAAACTGACAAATGTGCCCATGGAATATGTTGATCATATGCCGAAAATTTCATTGAAATCCGTTAAATAGCAAAAAAGTTATTAAACAAAACGTTTGGCTACTTTGCAAACTCACGTGGCAGCAGCGCCAAGCGAACGCACATGCACTCACACATACAAACGCTCGCATTCTAGTCGCTTCGAAGAATCGCAAATTACGTTTGAATTTTGTTGAATTATTAGCTGCTGCTTTAGTTTACATTTGGTGTCTCTAGCTTAAAAGATGGGCGAGATAGAATTTTATAACTGAATTTCGATAATGTTTTTATTCGATAACAAAAAAACGAATATATTAATCGATTATCGAAAATAAACTTGATATGCGCGTTGTATATAGGGATCGACAAACAAAATTTCAAGTCTCTCGCTCTTCTGAGAGCTGAGATCGACGCGTTCATATATACGGACAGACGGACAGAAGGACGGACAGACAGACGGACAGGGCCAAATCGATTTCTCTTGTCATCCTGATCAAGAATATATATACTTTATGGGGTCTGCCACGCCTCCTTCTGCCTGTTACATACATCCAACAAAAACATTATACCCTGATTTCCCATTTTCAATGGGCTCAGGGTATAAAAATAATTCAAATATAACATTTTATTTTTTAAAACGGGCAAGATACAATTTAATAACTGAATTTCTAGTGTTTTTAATCGATAACAATTGATATGGGGTAGTTATCGATTATTTAAAATAAACGCGATCTGAGTGTGCTATAAACGGACCTACAGACAAATTTCAAGTCTTTAGCTCTTATATGAGCTGAGTCGGCGTGTTCAAACATACGGACAGACGGACAGAAGGACGGATAGACTGCCTGTCCATCTATAAGATAAGACGGACAGGGCTCAATCAACTTATCTTGTCGAACTGATCAAGAATATATATACTTTATGGGGTCCGCAACGCCTCCTTCTGCATGTTACATACGTTCCAACAAAAAAGTATACCCTGATTTCCCATTTTCAATGGGCTCAGTGTATAAAAAATCGAATTTCAGTTTGCCTTAAAGTTTTTGTGAACGTGCGTAAGGCAGAGCAGGATAATCGGAGAGCATTCTCTTCATCAGTCAAGTCGAATAGGGAAATCAAAGTTAATTTAAGTATGCTTTGCTTGCCACAATCTGGGAAACGTTGTCAGCTGCTGAATTGTCAATTTCCTGGTTTCGGTTCATCGTATATCTCGACTTTTGCCTTTCTGCATTCGCTGGCAATCGACATTATCCCCAACGGCAAATCAATCAGCCAACCAACTCCATACACGTTGTCCGATGTTGCGGTCAAGTTTCGGTTTGGGTTTTGGTTTCGGCTTCGGTTTGTAGTTCAGATTTTTCACTCGGCCAACTGAAATTGCCATGTTGCAGGTAGATGCCGGGGCACTGTGGCAACAACTGATATGCCAATCATAGAACCTCGTCCCGTCTTCTACTTGCCGGCTAAATATTTTAAATGCAATGGTTGATGCGACCGCAAATTCTTTACCACATGCAAAATGAAATATGCATTAGCAGCTCATTTTTCTCTGCTTCCCTGCTCAACGTGAAAAATGTTTCTCATATTTTGTATTTGTCTTGTTTATGTAATGCATGCTTATATTTCTAGGGACGTGCGCACTTCAGTTTGCGGCACAGGCCACGAAATATATATATCTTCATGGTGTCACATTTTTTTGGCATACGAAATGGGAATTTGTGCATAACAATAGTCCGCGGCGAACGATGTTTCGATTACACAACCCGTCGAAATTAAGAAAGCAACAACAAGCAAGGCAACTTTGCCTATCATCGATTCTCTGAGATGATCGATATTTTCAGTACATTTTTGTAGATGATTTGGATTAATCTTATTTTATGGTATCTTATATCATCAATAAAATTGATAAAAATAAAATCCATGAACTTGTAGATATCTTGGAGCACTCGATATATAGTTAGCTTTAAAACAGTCAGTAAAACAAATTCTGTAACGGTAGCAACTTAAATTTTCGAGACTTTATATAACTGGTCGGTTTTGATCGATTTGATAGAATCGGTAATGGTTATCGATGATTTAACAAGACGACATGTTATACATGGATAGAGATAGAGAGATAGTGAGATAATCTTAGCTGTTATTGAAATATGATTTTATATTATATTTTGTATAAGGTTTCAATACAATTTTATAAATGATTTAAAGGCTTTTATACATATGTATGAAAGCTACAGATACAAATATATCTTTTGGTTAAAATGCAGTTAAATATTTGGATTCAAGCAGGAAATATTTATTATATAGAAATATCAAATCTTTGTCCATATACACTTCGACTCACCTTTGCTTTAGGATACGCATTTTGCTGTTTGTTCTTTGTATTGTTTATTTCGTGTAGTTGCTGTCGTTGTTATTGCTTGAGCGTTTGCTAAGTATGTTCTTAGCATGAACTCTAGTACATTGCAGTTATTTGAAGCGCTGTTCAAATAACAAGGCACACACAAAACAGAAAAAAAATGAAAATCGTTACAAAAAAAAGCAAAAAAAAAGGTTGCGATTAATCTGCGCATGCGCGCAATGCAATACGGGTAGCAGGAAAAAAACAACAAAAAATATAAGGTATGCATATATATCGCAGACCAAAAGCAATTGCATTGTGATTTTTTCTGTTGTTGTTGTTTATTGACCAAGGTATAAGTTACGACAACAATAAAAAACTTTAAAAAGTTGTTTAACCAATTTCTGAGCACTTTCGAATGAAGTTCTCGCTGTGTTTGCCACTCGTTGCTTCTACGGCTGCTGCAATAGCCAATGACGTTGCATCTGGGAAACACACACACACACACATGTTTGGCATGGCCAATGCTTTTCAATTAACAGCGAATCGCAAAAACAAAACAACAAATCATTGTTGGTAATGATTTGTCCCGCTTGTTTCAGGATGTTCTTTTTTGTCGGTCTGCAACAGTTTGTTGTTAATATTATTGTTGCTTGTTGTTTTTACTACGTGACGCGTCAACGAAACGTTTACCTCTCTCTGCGAACAAAGTCAGCTATAGACTGGAAAACTAAAACCGCGTCTGCGACTGCGAACTGAGCTGACTGAGAAACGAAACGCTGGCTCAAGCGCAAGCGAGTGAGACAGCGACTGCTGAGAGCAGAGACCACAGAGCGGCCAAGCATGTTGGTACGACAGGTAGTCAATAGCGCAACTCGGCCCAATGCAGCGCAAGTGCAGCGCACGCAAAACGGGAGTTTTTTTTTCATTAAACGAAACATATGCATCTACATATATGTATGTATATACACAGACAGACATAGACGCACATAATCACAAGGTGTGCACAAACAATGGGTTTGGCAAATTACGCTAGCTTCAAGAGCGCATACAGAGATGCAAAAGAATTTTGAGTAAAAGCAAAACAAGAAAATGAAGATGAGAAGAAAAAGCAGGCAACAGCAGCAATAACAACGGAACGAAAAAGCCGAACGTTAGGTAAAGCAATCGAGTAATTGACGCCGACGCCGACGCTGACGCAGAGGCTAACAGCAAAGGCAGGTACACATGCCCTTGTATATACACATACAAAAACACACACACACCTACATAATAGTGTTTGTGTGTTGCTTATCTGGTTGTTATTGCCCTGCAGAATACAACATAATTAAAGGTGTGTGTGTGTGTATGTGTATGTGTGCCGTGACTCAACAGGCATCTATGCATGCTTATATATCTCTAAGCTGTGACTGTGGCCGCTGCCCAAAGGAAATACAGCAGCAGGAAACAGCAACAACAATTGGGGCTTATTGGCGCGCCCAACTCTAAAGGCTGGGCTTACAATGTAAATCTGCGAGCCAACAAAAAAAAAATCTGCCCAAAACTGATATACACACGCATCTCTCTCAAATTGAGAGAGGGAGACAGTCAGAGAGAATGGGCGTCGGTACAGGTAAAACCAGTAAAAGTGCTCTTATCGAGACGGTTCGACTAAGAGATACCCTAAGCACTGCGGGAGCTGACATCGAATAATTTTACACTTTTATATTTTGTATATATTGCATATAACGCATGCACACATACATACACAGTTATGCGTAGGCACGCGATCTGCTTACTGCGCAGTTTATACGGCGGCTGCGCTTGGGCTGCAATATGAGCATTACTATGGCATAAGAAAAGTTATACAACAATAAATTTCCCATAGTACTTGCCCATAATGCTGCCCAAGCGCAGCCGCTATATAAACTACGCAGTCCGCTTACAGCGTGATACGTGCCTACGCATAACTGTGTCTGTATAAGTGCATCCGTAATTCGCAATGTATGTATGTATATATAAGCACGTAAGAAAACTTTAGTCGGCCGTGACCGACTAGGAGATACCCTGAGCCCTGTCGAATCTGTATTTTTATACCCTGAGCCCATTAAAAATGGGAAATCAGGGTATAATGTTTTTGTTGGATGTATGTAACAGGCAGAAGGAGGCGTGGCAGACCCCATAAAGTATATATATTCTTGATCAGGACGACAAGAGAAATCGATTGGGCCATGTCCGTCTGTCCGTCCGTCCGTCCGTCCGTCCGTCTGTCCGTCTGTCCGTCTGTCCGTATGTTTGAACGCGTCGAAATTTTTTTTGTAGGTCCGTGTATAGCACGCGAATTTTATATTTTGTCGAGGCGAATGATAAAATTATTAAGGTTCCAAAAAAACGCGACAGTTATGTTTCAGTGACTTGATTAATTATTTTTATTTAAAAAACAAAAGTACTATATATATTAACATTATGTGGTTTATTGTTGAATTATTGATGTCAAACTAAACTACTTCAGCCTGGCTGGCTGGGTTCTTATAGCGACAGCAGAGCTGCTGCCAACTTTAGCAACATTTCAATTTTGAGAATTGCAGACTGTTGATCCGGCGTACGGCATTCTTAGAATTGGTTGTCTGGACATAACTAGTGTTGCTGCCAACATTAGCAACATTTTCAATTTTGAGAATTGCAGACGGTTGATCCGACGTACGGCATTCTTAGAATTGGTTGTCTGGACATAACTAGTGTTTGCAATTGGTTTTAGTTGGTTGCCTGGACTTATACATAACTTGCGCAGATCGAGTTTGTTTTAAAAAATCGATAACTATCCCCAATTAATTGTTATCGATTAAAAACAAAATCGAAATTCAGTTAAAAAATTCTATCTCGCCCACCTTTTAAGCTAGAGACGCCAAATTTTATATTTAGCTTTATATGTATTTTATGTAATTTCGAATTTTGTTACATTTTGGATACCGGACCCAAATTTCCCCCAATTGAAGTTCAGTCTCAAATATAGCCAAAATGCGAATGAGTTTGCACTTTTACTAAACTGACAAATATGCCCATGGAATATGTTGATCATATGCCGAAAATTTCATTGAAATCCGTTAAATAGCAAAAAAGTTATTAAACAAAACGTTTGGCTACTTTGCAAACTCACGTGGCAGCAGCGCCAAGCGAACGCACTTGCGCACACACATACAAACGCTCGCATTCTAGTCGATTCGAAGAATCGCAAATTACGTTTGAATTTTGTTGAATTATTAGCTGCTGCTTTAGTTTACATTTGCCACAAATGCTTTAAACTTGAAATTTTTGTATAATTTTACGCTAAATATAAGTGTATTGGAAAACACAGGTTCGACGAGGCTCAGGGTATACCCTAGTCGGATACGCCCGACTAGAGTTTTCTTACTTGTTATACCCTGAGCCCATTGAAAATGGGAAATCAGGGTATAATGTTTTTTTTGGATGTATGTAACAGGCAGAAGGAGTCGTGGCAGACCCCATAAAGTATATATATTCTTGATCAGGACGACAAGAGAAATCGATTTGGCACTGTCCGTCTGTCTGTCCGTCCGTCCGTCCGTCCGTCCGTCCGTCCGTCTGTCCGTCTGTCCGTATGTAAGAACGCGTCGATCTCAGTTCTCAGAAGAGCTAGAGACTTGAAATTTTTTTTTTTGTAGATCCCTATATACAGCGCGCATATCGAGTTTGTTTTCGATAATCGATAAATTTATTCGTTTTTTTGTTATCGAATAAAAACAATATCGAAATTCAGTTATAAAATTCTATCTTGCCCATCTTTTAAGCTAGAGACACCAAATTTTATATTTAGCTTTATATGGTATTTATGCAATTTCGAATTTTGTTATATTTTGGATACCGGCCCCAAATTTTCGCCAATTAAAGTTCAGTCTCAAATATAGCCAAAATGCGAATGAGTTGGCACTTTTACTAAACTGACAAATATGCCCATAGAATATCTTGATCATATGCCGCAACTTTCATTAAAATCCGTTAAATAGCAAAAAAGTTATTAAGCAAAACGTTTGGCTACTTTGCAAAAACACGTGGCAGCAGCGCCAAGCAAACGCACTTTTTCTATGCATGAGCACACACATACAAACGCTCGCATTCTAGTCGATTCGAAGAATCGCAAATTACGTTTGAATTTTGTTGAATTATCAGCTGCTGCTTTAGTTTACATTTGCCACCGCTTTCTTAGACAGTGGAGTGGCGTCGTTGGTAGAAGCGACACACGCGAAATATGAGGACCTGGGTTCGACACCAGGCGACGTCGGAAATTGATTTAGTTTTTTAATTTTATAAAAATTAGGTGGCGTTGTTGGTAGAGATGATGCACGTTGCGAAATTAACGTAGGTTCGAACCTCGCCAATGTCAGTTTTTAATGAAAAAGTTGTTTGGTTGTTAAAGAGTAAACTTGAATTTTTTTATAATTTTAAATATAAGAGTATTGAAAAACACAGGTTCGACGGGGCTCAGGGTATCCCCTAGTCGGTTGCGCCCGACTAGAGTTTTCTTACTTGTTTCTGCTTGGACTTTCTTAACGAAACTCTCAGAGCATATTAAAATGGTACATATGTTTGTAAGTGCCAAAGCATTGTATTTAATATACCACTTATATACCACTTTTTGCAAATTTTGGGGGAATGGGGTCCTGTATTCAAAATCGAAAAATGACAAAATGTGCGCATTCATTACAGTGACATACACCGCAAATCTGAAATATCTAGCTATTACGGTTACAGAGTTACGCTTGAAAAACGAAGTCAAATTATCGATTGTTATCGACAATAAGAAAACTGGATGAGTTATCGAAAATTTATGATAAAGTCGTTAAGCGTATAGTATACACGAGTATTAATGTTAAATTTCAAGTCTCTAGCTTTTGCGGCTTAGGAAATCGGTGCGTTCACACGGACGGACGGACAGACGGACAGGGCTTAAACAATTTCTCTAGTCGTCCTGATCAAGAATATATATACTTTATGGGGCCTCCTGTTACATACATTTTCACAAAACCATTATATGGGACTCAGGGCATCCCCTAGACGGTGACGCCCGACTAGAGTTTTCTTACTTGTTACTACTTTATTCAGTGCTGCAGATCTGCGACAAGCGCAAAACGTAATTAGCTGGTCTATTCAATGTGCTGGTTAATCCGACGACTTGATACGTTCTACTATATTTTCTACTACGATTGATCCTTTCATAAGCTTAGGGCACTCCACTTGGCTGCAGCTGCAAGCAATTATTTATCTACTGCGCTATGCGTCTATGCCAAAAGCGACTAAAATTACAACAGGCACATATGCAGGCAAATGCAAACCAAGAGCAAAAGCAAAGCTAAACAAAGCAGAACGAAACAAAACGCTGCAGAACAAATAAAGTAAAGCAAAAGGCAAAGCATCTCCTAAAGATGCAATTAGCAGCAAAACACACACTTAAGGTGTGTGCATATGTATGCGAGTGTGTCAGTATCGTATATCACACATCCATGTGTTGCCTGTTGGGCATCACTCAGGCCACAGTAAATGGGCTCACGCAGAAAGGGCTGCGACTGTGACAGCGACTGCTACTGCGGCCTAGTTGTTCAGAGTTATAACGGATAACGGATTTATCTTAAGTTGCAAGCAGCAATGCACACACATGCACATACACCCACACGTACAAAGCCTACAAATATGATTTCATTTTACATTCTTTAAAGTTTTTGCTCTCTCTCTCTTTCTCTCTCTCCCCCTCTCTCTCTCACTCTCCCTCTCTCTCACGCTCTCTCTCTCTCTCTCTCTTTGCGCCTACTTTTGCCTCTCTGCTTGCCGTAATGTTTTATGCTGCCTGAATTCGACGTCGACGCAGCTGTCGCTGCCACAGTCACTCCCTCTGCCGCTGCACAGACGTTTGCTGCGTTGTTGTTGTTGCTAGCCTAAAATTTTTGTTTTATAACGACAGGGAATGAATATTTCAATTACACTGTCCGCTGAAAAAATTCAACATCTATTGTTGGATGTATGTAACTGGCAGAAGGAGGCGTGGCAGACCCCATCAAATATATGTCAGGACGACATCTGTATGCGTTTTACGCAATGTATATATAAAAGAAGAGTAAAATGATTTTAGTAACAGCTCTCAAAGGGTTCATGGTGTCTCTTAATCGAGCCGTCTCGATTAGAGCACTCTTACTTGTTTAACTGAATTTCGATAATGTTGTTAATCGATAACAATGAATTGGGGATAGTTAACAATTTTTTAAAATAAACTCGATCTTCGCGTGCTATACACGGACCTCCAAAAAAAATTTCAAGTCTCTAGCTCTTATACGGGATAAAATCGGCGCGTTCAAACATACGGACAGACAAACGGAAAGGGCCAAATCGATTTCTCTTGTCGTCCTGATCAAGAATATATATACTTTATTGGGTCTGCCACGCCTACTTCTGCCTGTTACATTCATCCAACAAAAACATTAAACCCTGATTTCCCATTTTCAATGGGCTCAGGGTATAACAAGTAAGAAAACTCTAGTCGGGCGTAATCGACTAGGGTATTCCCCTGAGCCTCGTCGAACCTGTGTTTTCCAATACACTTATATTAAGCGTAAAATTATACAAAAATTTCAAGTTTAAATCATTTTTTCAAAAAACTGACATTGGCGAGGTTTGAACCAACGTTAACTAAGCAACGCGCATCACCTCTACCAACAACGTCACTCCACTGTCTTAGAAAGCGATGGCAAATGTAAACTAAAGCAGCAGCTGATAATTCAAACAAGTAAGAGTGCTCTAATCGAGACGGCTCGATTAAGAGATACCCTGAACCCTGTGGGAGCTGTTACTAAAATCATTGTACGCTTCTTTTATATATACATTCCATATAACACATGCACACATAAATACACAGTTATGCGTAGGCATAGGGGTGGGAATGTTACATATTTTGGTACCTGCTGACCCTTTTAGAAATCTGAACTTGGTAGCAAAAAAAAGGGCTTAATTGGAATTTCCTAGTGTTTATGCGTGTCGCGGATATCGCACACAAACACATAAACGAACTATGCGTACACACATACATACACAGTTATGCGCAGGCTCGCGCTCTGCTTACTGCGCAGTTGACGCTGCGGCAGCGCTTGTGCTGCAATATAAGCATTACTATCGGAAATTGATTGTTGAACAACTTTTTTTCTGCTTGGACTTTTTTAATGAAACTTTTAGAGTATAATAAGATGGTATCTATGTGTGTATTTGCCAAAGCACAAGTCTCTAGTATTTGATATACGACTTCTGGAGAAATTTGCAAATTTTGGGGAAATGGGGGCCGGTATCCAAAATCGAAAAATGACAAAATGTGCGCATTCATTACAGTAACATACACCGCAAATCTGAAGCTTCTAGCTTTTACGGTTACAGAGTTACGTTTGGAAAGCAAAGTCGAATTATCGATTTTTATCGATAATAAGAAAATGGGATGACTTTTCGATAATTTATGATAAACTTGTTCAGCGTATGGTATACACGAGTATTCATGTCAAATTTCAAGTCTCTAGCTTTTGTAGTTTAGGAAATCGGTGCGTTCATACGGACGGACGGAGGGACGGACGGACGGACGGAGGGACGGACGGACGGACAGACGGACAGGGCTTAAACAATTTCTCTTGTCGTCCTGATCAAGAATATATATACTTTATGGGGTCTGCTACGCCTCCTTCTGCCTGTTACATACATTTTCACAAAACCATTATACCCTGAATTCCCATTTTCAATGGGTTCGGGGTATAAAAAATTCAAACGTAATTTGCGATTCTTCGAATCGACTAGAATGCGAGCGTTTGTATGTGTGTGTGCAAGTGCGTTCGCTTGACGCTGCTGCAGCGTGTTTTTGCAAAGTAGCCCAACCTTTTGCTTAATAACTT
Organism: Drosophila pegasa; assembly: GCA_035046225.1. NCBI lineage: Eukaryota > Metazoa > Arthropoda > Insecta > Diptera > Drosophilidae > Drosophila > Drosophila pegasa. The sequence continues at coordinate 262,770 of JAWNOD010000375.1, forward strand.
TTTTGCTTTTTAACGGATTTCAATGAAATTTTCGGCATATGTTCAACATATTCTATGGGCATATTTAACAGTTTAGTAAAAATGCCAACTCATTCGCATTTTGGCTATATTTGAGGCTGAACTTCAATTGGGGAAAATTTGGGGCCGGTATCCAAAATATAACAAAATTCGAAATTGCATAAAATACATATAAAGCTAAATATAAAATTTGGTATCTCTAGCTTCAAAGATGGGTGAGATAGAATTTTATAACTGAATTTCGATAATGTTTTTATTCGATAACAAAACAACGAATATATTTATCGATTATCGAAAATAAACTTGATATGCGCGCTGTATATAGGGATCTACAAAAAAATGTCAAGTCTCTAGCTCTTCTGAGAGCTGAGATCGACGCGTTCATACATACGGACAGTCGGACAGACGGACAGATAGACGGACAGTGCCAAATCGATTTCTCTTGTCGTCCTGATCAAGAATATATATACTTTATGGGGTCTGCCACGCCTCCTCCTGCCTGTTACATATATCCAACAAAAACATTATACCCTGATTTCCCATTTTCAATGGGCTCAGGGTATAAAAAGGGGTGGCAAGTATTGGGAATTCAGGGTGTAATGGTTTCGTGAAAATGTATGTAACAGTATAGATCTTTTTAATCAGGTGGACGAGCTGGGTCGATCTAGTCATATCTCGTAAGATACAAAAGCTTGAAATTTGAAATGTATACTTGGATATGCCATACGCAAGGAGTTTTTATTTTTTTGTTTGATAGCTCATCACATTTTCTTATTATCGATAAAAAAAATCGATCATTTCACTTAATAATTTAACAGCTGGAGACTTCATATTTACTGTGTATGTGAATTTGCTTATAGATGCTAAAAAAACCGAAATAATGGAATGCCGGCAGACTCCAATTGATTGTCACAACAGCACCAGCAGCCGTCGCGATCCTACCCCAACGGATTGTTTTGGGCATAGCTTCAAAAATTCTGCGCTTCCGCGTGCTTCGCATGCCAAGCACGCCTCGTAGCTCAATAACATGCTCAATACGGCTGGCATGCCAGAGTCCGAGAGATGGACGGAGACAGAAACAGAGGCAGGGGCAGTGGCAGAGATAGATATGGAGGTAGGGCCCCACAGTTGGCTGTTAAGACATGCGCAAAATGCAAAGTAACAGTTGGTCATTCACACCTTAGGCAGTACATGTTCGTTGCATGTGGCGCAATTACATTTATACGATTCCAGAAATCACACAATTCGCAATTGGCATTTTGTGTCTGCATTTCAATACTCTCTTAATCCGCTTCTTGAATACTAAACATGGCGTTCTATAATGAACGCGTCGATCACAGCCCCTGTAAGACCTAGTGTTTTAATTATCTGCCGCTACAATGTACGTTTTTTTTTGACAAAAATGCTATTTGGTTGTTAAAGAAGCTATGAGAAATATTGAAAAAACTTTTATGATATATATTATTATCAAACATTGGTTTCGAACTGTTTGGTCGGAAAATTACTTACTTTGAAACATTGGAGTAGTCCAGAAGCAAATCAGCACTAGCAACGACTTCAAAATGTCCTTGCTATGATGCATAATAAACTATTTAGAAATCAATAAAATATCCCTACAATATTTACTCTCAGTCAACCTGCAGCACACTCAGCCAAAGAAAAAGATGCAAAATACTCAGGAAAATTTAACGATCGCATTCACCGAATCGATTCATCTAACACTCACCTTAAAGATATACCGTCGTACTCTGTCTAAAAGAAAGCCCCACGAGAACAATAGCGTGTCTACTCTTAATTCTTGCAATAATATATATCAATAGTTAGAAAGTCAATGACTGTATACCTAATTCTAAACACTAACTAAAAAATTTAATTTAGGCAAAAATTAAAAACTCTTTTGGACATATAATAAAATGATCCTCACAAAGTTCCCAAGCGCATACAATTTATATTCAGATTTGGGCACTGTTCAATTATATATTGTAAAAGATTGAATGAGTGATTAAATGACTTTTTAATGCCAGTCGAAAAGCGTAAATTGGATAATTTTTAAATAATTAGTTAGGGTAATTTTAAAAGAAAACAATTAAGAAAACTTTAGTGGCGTGACCGACTAGGGGATACCCTGAGCTCCGTCGAATATGGGTTTTCAATATACTCCATAGAATTTTTGTCAAAAAACTCGAAAGATTAACATCAGCAGAGTTGAGCCTACGTAAATTACGAAACGCGCATCACCTCTACCAACAACGCCACCCATTTTTTTTACCATGAGCCAATTGAAATTGGGAAATCAGGAGGCGTAGCAGACACCATAAAGTATATATATTCTTGATCAGGACGACAAAAGAAATCGAGTTGGCCCTGTCCGTCTGTCCATAGTTTGAACGCGCCGATTTCAGCCCCCATAAGCTCTAGAGACTTGATATTTTTTTTGTAGAAAAAATCGATAATTGTCCTCAATTAATTGTTATCGATTAAAAACACAATCGAAATTCAGTTATTAAATTATATCTCGCCCATCTTTTAAGCTAGAGACACCATCTTTTATATTTAGCTTTATATTTATTTTATGCAATTTTGAATTTTGTTACGTTTTGGATACCGGCCCCGAATACCCCCAAAATTCTATGAAAAGTACAGAGCCGATGGGGCTCAGGGTATCCCCTAGTCGGTCACGCCCGACTAGAGTTTTCTTGTTTAAATTAAAAGAAACTAAATAAATTTCACGCGTCGCCTGATCTCAGGCGTTCACGTTTCGCGTGCGCCGCTTCTTCCAACGACGCCATTCCACTGCTTAAGTTGAAAATGTAAACTAAAGCAGCAGCTGATAATTCAACAAAGTTTAAACGTAATTTGCGATTCTTCGAATCGACTAGAATGCGAGTGTTTCAAAGTGTGTGTGCACATGCATAGCACAAGTGAACATTTTGGTACTATTTGCAACTGAACTTCAATTTTAGTTTGGAAAGTTTGGGGTGGGTATCCAAAACATAACGAAATTCAAAACTACATAAAACGTATGTAAAGCTAAGTATACAATTTGGTGTCTCTAGCTTTAAGGATGGGCGAGATATAATTTTTTATCTGAATTTCGATGTTTATAATCGATAACAAATAAACGAGAATAGTTATCGATTATCTGAAATTAGCAGGATCTGCGTGCCGTATATAGGGATCTACAACAAATTTCAAGTCTCTAGCTCTTATAGGGGCTGAGATCGACGCGTTCATACATACGGACAGAGGGACAGACAGACAGACGGACACGGCCAAATTTCTCTCGTCGTCCTGATCAAGAATATATATACTTTATGCGGTCTACCAATGTTCCACACACATTGCTTGCACACACTGTTAAGCGTAGGCTTAGGGGCGCGAATGTCACATATTTTTGGTACCTGTTGACCCTTTTAGAAATCTGTCGTTGGTAGTGAAAAAAGGGCATAATTAGAATTTACTAGTGCTTATGCAACTGTTTAACGGGTATCAAGAATATACATACTTTATGGGGCCTCCCACGCCTTCTTCTGCCTGTTATATATAATGTCACAAAACTATTATACCCTGAATTCCCATTTTCAATGGATTCATGGTATAACAAGTAAGAGTGTAATGAGATGTTTATATTTGCTAAAGCACATTGGGGAATTTTGGGAAAATGTGGGCCGGTATCCAAAACGCAAAAAATACAAAATGTCCGTAATAATAACTGGAATATACACCGCAAAGGTAAAATCTCAAGCTTTTACAGTAATTAAGTTACGATTCAAAAACGAAGACAAATTATCGATTGTTACCGATAATAAGGAAATAAGATAAGATATCGAAAAAAACGAAAGAAAACTCTAGTCGGTTGTGACCGACTAGGGGATGCCCTGAGCCCCGCGAATCTGTGTTTTTTTTTTTTCAATATACCTGTATGTAGCGTAAGTTTATAAAAACGTTCAGGTTTACTCTTTAGCAACCAAATAGCATTTTTCAAAACATTTCAAAAAACTGACACTGGCATTTCTGACATACCTGAATTTAGTAATTCCCATTTGCCAAACCCCTAGTGAGAGTATAAGGATAGACGGAAGAACAGCATATGAAAGTACGTCAATTACGCAACGCGCATCACCTCTATTTGAAATTGAAATTAAACAAGTAAGAGTGCTCTAATCGAGACGGCTCGATTAAGAGATACCCTGAACCCTGTGGGAGCTATGACTAAAATCATTTTACGCTTCTTTTATATATGCATTGCATATAACGCATGCACACATAAATACACAGTTATTCGTAGGCATAGGGGTGGGAATGTTACATATTTTTGGTACCTGCTGACCCTTTTAGAAATCTGAAGTTGGTAGCGAAAAAGGGCATAATTGGAATTTCCCAGTGTTTATGCGTATTGCGAATATCGCACACAAATACATTCCTATACATATTTTTACGCTTCTTTATATATACATTGCATATAACGCACACATACATACACAGTTATGCGTAGGCTCGCGCTCTGCTTATTGCGCAGTTTACGCATCGGCTGCGCTTGGGCTGCAATATGAGCATTACTAAGGGAAATTGATTGTTGAATAATTTTTTTTTTGTTTGGACTTTCTTAATGAAACTTTCAGAGTAGATTAAGATGGTACATATGTTTGTATTTGCAAAAGCACAAGTCTCTAGTATTTGATATACGACTTCTGGAGAAATTTGCAAATTGTGGGGAAATGGGGGCCAGTATCCAAAATCGAAAAATGACAAAATGTGTGCATTCATTACAGTAACATAAACCACAAATCTGAAGTATCTAGCTTCTACGGTTATAGAGTTACGCATGAAAAACTAAGTCAAATTATCGATTTTTATCGATAATAAGAAAACGGGATGAGTTATCGAAAATTTAAGATAAACTCACTAAGCTATGGTATACACGAGTATTCATGTTAAATTTCAAGTCTCTAGCTTTTGTAGTTTAGGAAATCGGTGCGTTCATACGGATGGACGGACGGACGGACGGACGGACGGACGGACGGACGGACAGACGGACGGACAGACGGACGGACAGACGGACAGGGCTTATACAATTTCTCTTGTCGTCCTGATCAAGAATATATATACTTTATGGGGTCTGCCACGCCTCCTTCTGCCTGTTACATACATCCAACAAAAACATTATACCCTGAATTCCCATTTTCAATGGGTTCAGGGTATAAAAAGTTTGTTGGGCTATAAAATCTAAACTATTGGGGATATCCACAAAATTTAAACGCAGGTTGTTAGTGTGGTGTTTCAACTAACACAACATGAATTCATTTATTTTTTAAATATTTTTAAAATATTTTATAATTCTTAAAAACTAAAATATGAGATCAAAACAGTTCCACAGCTTATTTCAACCACTTATAAAATAACAATATTAAAGCTAAGTGTTTTTTTTTTAATAACAAAAAATTAATATTTGGTGTGACCACCCTTTTGGTTAACTACCATTTTAAGCCTTTTTGGGATAGATTCCACCAACTTTTTGGTGACTTCTGGAGTAATTTTTTCCCATTCCTCAACCAATGCAGTTTTTAGGTCAGATTTCTTTGATATTTTGTGTTTGCGAATGTTTTTTTCCAAGATCGACCACAAATTTTCGATAACATTTAAATTCCAGATCAGCCAAGGCTGGACAATTCCCGCAGTGTGTTTCGGGTCATTATCTTGGTAAAATCTGAAGTCCTCCTTTATGCCCAGTTTCCGAGCACTTTCAATCAAATTGGACTTTAAAACTTCAAGATAATTGTTTTTATCCATATTAGTCGCTATGAACTCCAAGTTCCCAACGCCGGCTGCTGACATACAGGCCCAAACCATAACGTTGCCTCCGCCATGTTTTACTGTAGCCCTCCAATTTTTTTCGTCAAGCTCTGTGTTAGGCTTACGCCACACATATGGGGGTCCATCCGACCCAAACAAATTGAATTTGGACTCATCGCAAAATAAAAATTTTTTGCCGAATCCAATGTCCTTGTGCAAGTGCTCCTGGGCAAATTTTTGGCGACACTTTTTGTTTTTGTCGCTTATAAAAAGCATATTGCGTGGTACTCTAGCATTAAAATCATGTTCCCGAAGCACACGGCGAATACTTTCTGGGTGGCATGACGTCTATTTTCACGGACGAATCGGTATATGATGCTTTGGACTGTAGAATCACTAAATCCAACCATCTCAGCAATTATTCGACGAGAATGGCCATGTTTTAGAACAAGTTCCCGCTGCTCAATAGTTGTGCGTGGTCCCATTTTGCTAAATTCACTTTTCTGCAACTTGAGCTCTTAAAATTCAATCAAAATTTATTTCATCATACTGCGAAAACAGTGCATAAAGCATAGAACAAGAATCTACCGTTGCAATGCAAAATAACGGATCTTTGATCAGCTGCAAAATTTGTGGTTGAAACAAGCTGTGGAACTGTTTTGATCTCATTTTTTAGTTTTTAAGCATTATAAAATATTTTAAAAATATTAAAAAAATAAATGAATTCATTTTGTATTAGTTGAAACACCACACTAACAACCTGCGTTTAAATTTTGTGGATATCCCCAATAGTTTAGATTTTATAGCCCAACAAACTTTTTATACCCTGAGCCCATTGAAAATGGGAATTCAGGGTATAATGTTTTTGTTGGATGTATGTAACAGGCAGAAGGAGGCGTGGCAGACCCCATAAAGTATATATATTCTTGATCAGGACGACAAGAGAAATCGATTTGGTTAGAGACTTGAATTTTTTTGGTAGATCCGTATATACAGCGCGCATATCAAGTTTATTTCCGATAATCGATCAATTTATTCGTTTTTTTGTTGTCGAATAAAAACATTATCGAAATTCAGTTATAAAATTCTTTCTCGCCCATCTTTTAAGTTAGAGACACCAAATTTTATATTTAGCTTTATATGTATTTTATGCACTTTCGAATTTTGTTATATTTTGGATACCGGCCCCAAATTTCCCCCAACTGAAGTTCAGTCTCAAATATAGCCAAAATGCGAATGAGTTGGCACTTTCACTAAACTGACAAATATGCCCATAGAATATGTTAATCATATGCCGAATGTTTCATTGAAATCCGTTAAATAGCAAAAAAGTTATTAAACAAAACGTTTGGCTACTTTGCAAACTCACGTGGCAGCAGCGCCAAGCGAACGCACTTTTTCTATTCATGAGCGCACGCATACACAACGCTCGCATTCTAGTCGATTCGAAGAATCGCAAATTACGTTTGAATTTTGTTGAATTATCAGCTGCTGCTTTAGTTTACATTTGCCACAAATGCTTTAAACTTGAAATTTTTGTATAATTTTACGCTAAATATAAGTGTATTGGAAGACACAGGTGCGACGAGGCTCAGGGTATACCCTAGTCGGTTACGCCCGACTAGAGTTTTCTTACTTGTTTTAAGGTAGTGGTTGAAATAAGCTGTGAACCACTGTATATAAAGCTAAACATAAAATTTGGTGTGTCTAGCGCCGACACACAGAATAGAAGCTGATGCAACATGATGAAATTATCATTATTGTTAAACAACAACAACCATATACAACAACCACATACATACACATACAAACTTAGTACGCACCGACACGGCCATCATGACTTGAACACATTTAGTTTCTGTATAACTCATTCCCATAATGTCTCTTTCAACAGTTTCATTTCCATACTGTCTCTTTTATATTGTCTCTTTCAACAGTTTCACTTCAATCATTCAATCATTCACAACTTTCTAATTCAGTTGGTACATACCCATCAATCAACTTCCTTATATCCTCGTGAGCGTACTTATACTTTCTATTATTTGTCAATAACCTGAGGATATACATATGTACATATCTATCTCAATCTAATAATTCAGCTATTTGCAAAGGTCCTCTACACTTTGGACTTAACTCGTTTGTAGCCTTTCTTCATTTTTCAATGACACAAAATCTCATACTTCGTATCTAACAACCTGAGCCTTGGTTTTATCAAATTTTTCCTTGCTATATGTTGCCGCCGCTGAAATATTTTGCACTGCTCGAGCTCTTGATAATGCCAAATTATCCTCATGTGCCATGCCACATGGAGGAAGCAACCCCAATGGTCGAGCGACCATGCCAATAAACAATTCCAAAGGACTTGCCTTTGTCACTCGACTTGCTGTACAATTTGAAGCAAACTGCTTCAGTTGCTAGTCTCAACTTATTAGTTGTTTTGTTCTACTTGCACCTGTCGCGAACTTATTTTCTGCTTCGTACAAAACTCACTGAACTTCGAGCTGGCACAACACCTACCCTAGTCTGCTATCATACGGTTTGGTACTCCAAACAAGGATATAGCTGATGTCATAGCACCTATGCAATTGTCAGCATCAATCTTAAGTGTGTATGTTAAATAAACAAATTTAGTAAAAGCATCTACTTGGACAATAACATACTCTTTTTGGTCAGACTTCCAACTTAACTTCCCCGTTATGTCAATGTGTATCGTGTGCCAAGGTAGATCCACTTTTGGTATTGAATGAAGTCCTGCCTGAATTTTACTTGAGGATGCATTTTACATTATGCAAGTAATGCAGTTTTCAACAAATTTTTGTACATACTTGTACATGTCATCGAACCACTAATAGTCATAGGCCTTATCCAATGTTTTCTTCCAACCTAAATGCATAATTGACTCATGAATTTGATTTATTAAAGACCATCTAAATGCTCTTGGAATAGTTGGCAAATATCGAGTTCATCCGTTTCTCTGAATTTTTCGATAAATTATTCCGGCCCTTAACTCATAAGTTCTTGTAATATCCTCGGTAAGAGAATTTTCCTTTGGATTATTCACAATATTAACTATTTCAGCTAAGTATTTGCAATGCACTACAAATACTGCCGTTGCCAATACATTTCAACATTAGTACTTTGTTAATTCTTTTACCAATTAACTTGACACTTACCTTCTGTTTAATGAATGAACATTCCAATCAAGAATCAAACGTTGTCAAAACGTGTTTCTACACTGGCAAACCGTTGAACCAAAAGTTCTTCAAACTCGGACCAATTTGTATCAGGGTAACATATTTGTGAGATCCACTGCAACGGACTACCTTGCAATGCTGCACACATCGCATCTTTAATGCCATTTTGCGCCAGAATTATATTTACTGTAGCGCACCAAGCCGCCGCGTCGACAACACTACTACTTTACTATTTGTTTTTATACCCTGAACCCATTGAAAATGGGAATTCAGGATATAATGGTTTTGTGAAAATGTATGTAACAGGCAGAGGGAGGCGTGGCAGACCCCATAAAGTACATATATTCTTGATCAGGACGACAAGAGAAATTGTTTAAGCCCTGTCCCTTCGTCCGTCCGTCCGTAGAAGCCCCTAGATCTCCTAAGCCACAAAAGCTAGAGACTTGAAATTTAACACGAATACTCGTGTATACCATACGCTTAACGGGTTTTTCTTAAATTTTCGATAACTCATCCCATTTTCTAATTATCGATAACAATCGATAATTTGACTTTGTTTTTCAAGATACTTCAGATTTGCGGTGTATGTTACTGTGTATTCGCGGTGTATTCGCGATACGCATAAACACTGGGAAATTCCAATTATGCCCTTTTTTCGCTACCAACTTCAGATTTCTAAAAGGGTCAGCAAGTACCAAAAATATGTAACATTCCCACCCCTATGCCTAACGCATAACTGTGTTTTAATGTGTGCATGCGTTATATGCAATGTATATATAAAAGAAGCGCAAAATGATTTTAGTAACAGCTCCCACAGGGTTCAGGGTATCTCTTAATCGAGCCGTCTCGATTAGAGCACTCTTACTTGTTATACCCTAAGCCCATTGAAAATGGGAAATCAGGGTATAATGGTTTTGATGGATGTGTGTAACAGGCAGAAGGAGGCGTGACAGACCCCATAAAGTATATATATTCTTGATCAGGACGACAAGAGAAATCGACTTGGCCCTGTCCGTCAGTCTGTCCGTCCGTTCGTCTGTCTGCCTGTCCGTCCATCCGTTTGTCTGTATGCTTGAACGCGCCGATCTCAGAACATATAAGAGCTAGAGACTTGAAATTTTTTTGTAGGTCCGTGTATAGCACGCGCAGATCAAGTTTGTTTCAATTTATCGATAAATATCCCCAATTAATTCGTTTCGATTAAAAACACAATCGAAATTCCGTTATTAATATAGATCTCACGCATCTTTTAAGCTAAAGACACAAAATTTAATAGTTGGCTTTGTATGGATGTTAAGAAATTTTGATTTTTGCTTTATTTTCGATACCGGCCCCAAATGCCCCCAAATTCTGTAAATTTAAGTTCAGTCGAAAATATAGCCAAAATGTGAATATGTTCGCACTTCTACTAAACTGACAAAAAGGCACATAGAATAGTTGATCATATGCCGAAAATTTCATTGAAATCCGCATGTGTATACACACATTGAACCGCTCGTACTTTTTCTTTGCATGTGCACACACACATCTAAATGCTCGAATTCTAGTCGATTCGAAGAATCGGAAATTACGTTTGAGTTTTGTTGAATTGTCTGCTGCTGCTTTCTCAAAAAGTGGAGTATCGCCGTTGGTAAAAGCGACGCACGAGAAACATGACGACCTGGGTTCGACTCCAAGTAGACGCGTGAAATTTATTTAGCTTTTTTAATTTTATAAAAATGATGTGGCGTTGTTTGTAGAAGTGTTGCACGTTGCGTAACTGACTTAGGTTCAAATCTGTTAATATTAGTTTTTTGAGTTCATTGACAAAAATGTTATTTGGTTGTTAAAGAGTAATTCTGAACATTTTTATAATCTTACGCTAAACATAAGTATATTGAACAACACAGATTCGACGGGGCTCAGGGTATCCCCTAGTCGGTCACACCCGACTAGAGTTTTCTTACGCATGTTCTAACTTTTCTTTTGCGCACATAAACTAAGTTAAGGGCTGCATAATTGTTTGGGAAAAGTTTATATTTTAACTTACCTTGATTCTTGCCGCAACAATTGATCACCAAGTAAGAGTTCAGTTCTTCCTTTTGATATGCTACTAGTGGGACTATTTAACTGCCGTTGTTCTTGCAGCTGTTGTTGTTGCGGTTCACAGGGCAACTGCTGCTGGCTAGAGCTGCTGATGCCAGCTATTGGCAGTGCTGCAGTTGGCTGGCAATCGCTGGACTGATGCACAATGATGTCATCGTTACGAGTAGCTAGTAACTACAATAGAGAGAGCGACAGGGAGGAAGATTGCGGCACAAAGAGAGAGCGCATTAGATTACGAATTAAACACATAAATCAAACTAAACAAATCATAAATAAATAAGAAGCCAGGGCTCATGCAATAGTAACTAAAGCACCAGCAGCGGTTGCTGTCGCTCGCTCACCTCTCGTCGCGGTGGATACAAATTATTGGATATTAGTAGATCACAATTTTTTGTAGCGAACGCTCCAATGGCACTGCTGCTGTAGCTGCCGATGTTGCTTAATGTAACGCAATGATTGCTATTATTGTTGTTGCTTAAAAGTAAATGCTGCTGCTGTTGGCAGGCAATTCTGCTGTTGTTGCTCATGTTGTTACTGTGTTGCTGGAAGTCAGCAAAGGCCTGCTGCAACTGTCCACTGGATATGGCCGTGGAATATTCCGTTTTGGGTGTAGTCGACCCATGCATATGGCTATGTCCATGTGTTGGCAAGGTAATTTCAGCCGCTGTCACAATGCTGGTCGCTCCTGTAGCTAGCGGCGATGTTGACGTTTGTGCATCGATGAAATAAGCACCGCCAGCAGCGGCACCAGCAACAGCATCGCTGCCCTGCTGCAACTGCAACGGCCTGTGCGTTTGCTGGATCTCTGTTTGCGTTTTTGTTTGCGACTTTCGCTTCTGATGTATTGCCGCCGTATTTGACAGCGTTGCGGCTATAGCGGGCAGAGTTGTTGTTGCTGGCAGCGTTGTTGTCGGCAACTGGGCGTGTTTGTTGTTATAGCTAATGTAGGTAATCCCGCAATAGTTGGCACCATCCACATCATCATCGTCGTCGTCCATATCCTCATCGTCCACCTCCTCGGCCAAGTGCTGCAAGCTACTTGCGAGCAATGATTTCGCCTGCAAGGGTTTTCCAGCGGCAGCAGCCGCTGCCAATTGCTGTTGCAGTTGCTGTAACTGTTGCTGCTGTGCTTGGCTTGTCTGATAGATGTGGCCAGTCGCACTGCTAGTCTTATTGCACGCTGGCGGGTGCTTGAGCGCTGCCGCCGCAGCAGCTGCTGTTGCACCAACAATTGCCGCTGTCGTCGAGCTGCTCTCAGGATTGCGTTCGGCATTAGCCGCCGCCGTCATCAGTGCAGTCGATGGCGCTGCTGTTGGCGTTGACGTCGTTGCCGTCGCTGTGGTCGGCGCCAACGAGGGGGCGCTGATGGGGCCGCCAGCTGTGGCTGTTGTCATCGTGCCGCTACTACAAGTAATTTGATTGCTGCTAAAGGACGTCACATAGATGGGCGTTGATTCATTCAGGAAGCTGAGATCCTGCTTTTGGCTAGTTGTGGTGCCACTTTTCGATTGCTGCAGCTGCGTATGCGATGCCGAAATGGATTAATAGCGACAGATGGAAATCAAGCACCAATTGAGAGTGTTTAGATAATTTAATGATTGATAAGAGCAAAGAGTTATGTAACTCAGAACAGAGAGAGAGAGAGAGGGAGGAAAAGAAAGGGCAAGAGACAGAAATATTCAGAAAAATATAGGGGAAAAGCATACAGATAGAGAGTCAAGAGCAAGACATGTGGGAAAAAACAGAAAGAGGAAGCAATAAATGGTAAGAGAGAGATAGAAGGACAGATACAAAAAGTAACAAGTAAGAAAACTCAAGTCGGGCGTAACCGACTAGGGTATACCCTGAGCCCCGTCGAACCTGTGTTTTTCAATACATTTATATTTAGCGTAAAATTATACAAAAATTTCAATTTTTAAAAAAACTGACATTGGCGAGGCGTCGCCTGGTGTCGAACCCAGGACCTCATGTTTCGCGTGCGTCGCTTCTACCAACGACGCCACTCCACTATTTAAGAAAGCAGAGGCAAATGTAAACTAAAGCAGCAGCTGATAATTCAACAAAATTTAAACGTAATTTGCGATTCTTCGAATCGACTAGAATGCGAGAGTTTGTATATGTGTGTGCACAGAATAGAAAAAGTGCGTTCGCTTGGCGCTGCTGCCGCCTGTTTTTGCAAAGTAGCCAAACGTTGTGTTTAATAACTTTTTTGCTATTTAACGGATTTTAATGAAATTTTCGACATATGATCAACATATTCCATGGGCACATTTGTCAGTTTAGTAAAAGTGCCGACTCATTCCCACTTTGGCTATACTTGAGACTGAACTTCAATTGGGGGAAATATTAAATTTGGTGTCTCTAACTTAAAAGATGGGCGAGAAAGAATTTTATAACTGAATTTCGATAATGTTTTTATTCGACAACAAAAAAACGAATAAATTGATCGATTATCGGAAATAAACTTGATATGCGCGCTGTATATACGGATCTACCAAAAAAATTCAAGTCTCTAACCAAATCGATTTCTCTTGTCGTCCTGATCAAGAATATATATACTTTACGGGGTCTGCCACGCCTTCTTCTGCCTGTTACATACATCCAACAAAAATATTATACCCTGATTTCCCATTTTCAATGGGCTCAGGGTATAAAAAGTATAAATAAAGTGACAGAAAGAGAGGGATACATATAGAGAGGAAGAAGAGAGGATGCAAGATAGATAACATAGAGAAATAGATAAAAAAAAATAGACAGATAGAGAGAGAGCATTTTTTGTAGAAATTAATCCATCTAATATCCACCGATTTTTGTATAAATATATATACATAACTAGCAGTTCTCCGTTCACTATGTCGTTTTCAAACAAAACAATGAATATCGATTTAGCTTAGTAGACGTAAAATCTTTGAAAAAATCAATTCCCTTATTGGGAAATTCTACGCCATGCCCTCCCATACTCAAATTTTCCATTCCATAGACGATATAAGTTCCCATAACTATATTATATTTGGGTATATACATAACACATACATAACTATATTAATTGTTCCTGTGATTCTTTGTTCGCAAACGCAACTCGATCCCATTTCATTAAAATGAAGCCAGCTAAAAAATTACAAAAAGCAAAAGTGTCTGAGCCCACGCATTAGCTTTCGCATTGGCTTTGTGTATGTCCCAGGGCTCTAAATTTAACAGTCATTCATAATGTACACATACAGTAATGGTCTTCTATAATGACATCAAATCAATATTTAAATTCTGTAATTGAGCAGATTAAAGGTATTTTCTTCTAATATCACGAATTATAATTGACATATCGTCTGTTAGCCATTTGGTAGTCCTCTCAGCCTTAGTGTAACAACATTGAACGAAATGGAATAAGCCTAAATAATGGATCATTGCAAAATTGATTTAAGCAACGGTAGAAACAGCAAGTAAGAAAACTCTAGTCGAGCGTGATCGACTAGGGGATACCCTTAGCCCCGTCGAAGCTGTGTTTTTAAAATACTTATATTTAGCGCGAAATACTACAAATTTTCAGGATTGCTTTTTTTGTGTCAAACAACTGACATTAGCAGAGTTGAACCTAAGTCAAATACGCATCGAGCATCACCTGTATCAACAACGTCCTCTAATTTTTATAACATTAATATAACCATATACATTTCACGCGTCGCCTGGAGTTGATCCCAGGTCCTCACGTTTCGTGAGTAGAAGCGTCTACCAACGACGCCATTCCACTGTCTGAGAAAGCAGTGGCAAATGTAAACTAAAGCAGCAGCAGCACATGCATAGAAAAAGTACGCGCGTTTGAGTGTGTGTGTGCACATGCATAGAAAAAGTACGTTCGCTTGGCGCTCCTGCCACGTGAGATTGCAACTTGTCCAAACGTTTTGTTTAATAACCTTTTTGCTACTTAACGGATTTCAATGAAATTTTCGACATATGATCAACACATTCTATGGGCATATTTGTCAGCTTAGTAAAAGTGCCAACTCATTCGCATTTTGGCTATATTTGAGACTGAACTTCAATTGGGGAAAATTTGGGGCCGGTATCTTTAGCTTTAAAGATGGGCGAGATATAATTTTTGAATTTAATTTCGATAATGTTTTTAATTGATAATAAACAAGTAAGAGTGCTCTAATCGAGACGGCTCGATTAAGAGATACCCTGAACCCTGTAAGAGCTGTTACTAAAATCATTTTACGCTTCTTTTGTATATACATTGCATAAAACGCATGCACACACATGCAAATACACACTTATGCGTAGGCATAGGGGTGGGAATGTTACATATTTTTGGTACCTGCTGACCCTTTTAGAAATCTGAAGTTGGCAGCGAAAAAAATGGCTTAATTGGAATTTCCTAGTGTTTATGCGTGTCGCGGATATCGCACACAAACACATAAACGAACTATGCGTACACACATACATACACAGTTATGCGTAGGCTCGCGCTCTGATTACTGCGCAGTTGACGCTGCGGCAGCGATTGTGCTGCAATACAAGCATTACTATGGGAAATTGATTGTTGAATAACTTTTTTTCTACTTGGACGTTCGTAATGAAACTTTCAGAGTATAATCAGATGGTACATATGTTTGTATTTGCCAAAGCACAAGTCTCTAGTATTTGATATACAACTTCTGGAGAAATTTGCAAATTTTGGGGAAATGGGGGCCGGTATCCAAAATCGAAAAATGCCAAAATGTGCGCATTCATTACAGTAACATACACCGCAAATCTGAAGTTTCTAGCTTTTACGGTTACAGAGTTACGTTTCGAAAACAAAGTCGAATTATCGATTTTTATCGATAATAAGAAAATGGGATGACTTTTCGATAATTTATGATAAAATTGTTCAGCGTATGGTATACACGAGTATTCATGTTAAATTTCAAGTCTCTAGCTTTTGTAGTTTAGGAAATCGGTGCGTTCATACGGACGGACGGAGGGACGGACGGACAGACGGACAGGGCTTAAACAATTTCTCTTGTCGTCCTGATCAAGAATATATATACTTTATGGGGTCTGCCACGCCACCTTCTGCCTGTTACATACATTTTCACAAAACCATTATACCCTGAATTCCCATTTTCAATGGGTTCAGGGTATGACAAGTAAGAAAACTCTAGTCGGGCGTAACCGACTAGGGCATACCCTGAGCCTCGTCGAACCTGTGTTTTCCAATACACTTATATTTAGCGTAAAATTATACAAAAATTTCAAGTTTAAAGCATTTGTGGCAAATGTAAACTAAAGCAGCAGCTAATAATTCAACAAAATTCAAACGTAATTTGCGATTCTTCGAATCGACTAGAATGCGAGCGTTTGTATGTGTGTGTGTAAGTGCGTTCGCTTGGCGCTGCTGCCGCGTGGTTTTGCAAAGTAGCCAAACGTTTTGTTTAATAACTTTTTTGCTATTTAACGGATTTCAATGAAATTTTCGGCATATGATCAATATATTCTATGGGCATAATTGTCAGTTTAGTAAAAGTTCCAACTCCTTCGCATTTTGGCTATATTAGAGACTGAACTTCAATTGGGGAAATTTTGGGGCCGGTATCCAAAATATAACAAAATTCGAAATTGCATAAAATTTCAAGTCTCTAGCTCTTATACGGGCTGAAATCGACGCGTTCAAACATACGGACAGACGGACGGACGGACAGACGGACAGGGCCAAATCGATTTCTCTTGTCGTCCTGATCAAGAATATATATACTTTATGGGGTCTGCCACGCCTCCTTCTGCCTGTTACATACATCCAACAAAAACATTATACCCTGATTTCCCATTTTCAATGGGCTCAGGGTATAACAAGTAAGAAAACTCTAGTCGGGCGTAACCGACTAGGGTATACCCTAAGCCTCGTCGAACCTGTGTTTTCCAATACATTTATATTTTGCGTAAAATTATACAAAAATTTCAAGTTAAAAGCATTTGTGGCAAATGTAAACTAAAGCAGTAGCTAATAATTCAACAAAATTCAAACGTAATTTGCGATTCTTCGAATCGACTAGAATGCGAGCGTTTGTATGTGTGCGCTCACGCATAGAAAAAGTGCGTTCGCTTGGCGCTGCTGCCACGTGTTTTTGCAAAGTAGCCAAACGTTTTGCTTAATAACTTTTTTGCTATTTAACGGATTTCAATGAAATTTTCGGCATATGATCAATATATTCTATGGGCATATTTATCAGTTTAGTAAAAGTGCCAACTCATTCGCACTTTGGCTATATTTGAGACTGAAGTTCAATTGGGGGAAATTTGGGGCCGGTATCCAAAATATAACAAAATTCGAAATTGCATAAAATACATATAAAGCTAAATATAAAATTTGGTGTCTCTAGCTTAAAAGATGGGCGAGATAGAATTTTTTAATTGAATTTCGATTTTGTTTTTAATCGATAACAATTAATTGGGGATAGTTATCGATTTTTTAAAACAAACTCGATCTGCGCGTGCTATACACGGACCTACAAAAAAAATTTCAAGTCTCTAGCTCTTATACGGGCTGAAATCGACACGTTCAAGCATACGGACAGACGGACAGACGGACGGACGGACAGACGGACGGACGGACAGACGGACAGGGCCAAATCGATTTCTCTTGTCGTCCTGGTCAAGAATATATATACTTTATGGGATCTGCCACGCCTCCTTCTGCCTGTTACATACATCCAACAAAAACATTATACCCTGATTTCCCATTTTCAATGGGCTCAGGGTATAAAAACGAGATTTGGAGATTTTTTTGCCGTTCTTCCAATAGGGCCGTTTTGAGGTCATTTTTATTGAATATTGATCTTTTCCGAATGGCCATGTTTAATATTGACCATATGCGGACAGTTCCAGATCAACCAGGACTGGATGTATGCACCAAAATTGACGGCGATTTATGTTTTAGGTCATTATCCTGATAAAATCGGAATCGCACTTTGGAGCAAACGGACGGACGGACAGACGGACAGGGCTTGAACAATTTCTCTTGTTGTCCTGATCAAGAATATATATACTTTATGGGGTCAGCCACGCCTCCTTCTGCCTGTTACATACATTTTCACAAAACCATTATACCCTGAATTCCCATTTTCAATGGGCTCAGGGTATAAAAACACAGCTTCGACGGGGCTCAGAGTATCCCCTAGTCGGTCACACCCGACTAGAGTTTTATTACTTGTTTGAAATAAATTTTTTTCTGCTTTACGGATTTCAATAAAATTGTTGGCATATGATCAACATATTCTATGGGCATATTTGTCAGTTTGATAAAACTGCAACCTCATTCAGATTTTGACTATATTTACAACTAAACTTCACTTTTAAGAATTTAGGGAATTTTTTGGATGGTATCCAAAATATAACATAATTCGAAATAAATATAAAGCATATATTAAACATTAAAGTAACCATGAAACTTGGTGTCTCTAGCCTTAAATATGGGCGAGATATATGTACTTTTATAACTGAATTTCGATTTTGTTTTTAATCGATAACAATTAATGGGGGATAGTTATCGATTATTTGAAACAAACTCGATCTGAGCGGGACGAACATATAATGAAAATTTCAAGTCTATAGCTCTTAGGAGCTGAGATCAGCGCGTTCAAACATACAGACAGACGGACGGACAAACAGACGGCCAGGGCTAAATTAACTTCTCTTGTCGTCCTGATCAAGAATATGTATACTTTATGGGGTCTGATACGCCTCCTTCTGCCTGTTACATACATTCCAACAAAATAATCATACCCAGATTTCCCATTTTCAATGGGCTCAGGGTATAACAAAGTTGAGTGAAAATATTCTTCCTCAACAATTGCAAAACACGTTGAGACTTTAATGTTATATAATCTTGTTGTTAGCTGAAATATGTGCCTTGTCTGAAATGGCTAAATATGTTCTTGGATCTTACCTTTTTCGAGAGCTGAGTTATATCCACGGGCGTGACACGATTTAAGGCAGCCAAACGCTGTAGACGCTCCCTCGCGTGCTCCTCGACGGCAATGACAAACGCGTCCTGTACGGAGTTACCAATATCCCACGCTAAAAGAAAGAAAGAGAGGGAGAGAGAGTGGATGAAAATACAGCAAATGGTTTGGAGAGCTGCCACAGTCAAACAGCGAAGGCCGCAAACTGCGAACCACCAACCACAGCAGCAGTAGCAACAATAACAACAAATGGGAGAAAGCAAACATAACAAGTAAGAATGCTCTAATCGATACGGCTCGATTAAGAGATACCCTGAACACTGTAGGAGCTGTTACTAAAACCATTTTACGCTTCTTTTATACATATATTGCATATAACGCATGCACACATACCTACACAGTTTACGCAGCGGCTACGCCTGGGCTGCAATAAGAGCATTACTATGGGAAATTGATTGTTATACCCTGAACCCATTGAAAATGGTAATTCAGGGTAAAATGGCTTTATGAAAATTTATGTAACAGGCAGAAGGAGGCGTGGCAGACCCCATAAAGTATATATATTATTGATCAGGACGACAAGAGAAATTGTTTAAGCCCTGTCCGTCTGTCCGTCCGTCCGTCCGTCCGTGTGAACGCACCGATTTCCTAAACTACAAAAGCTAGAGACTTTAAATTTAACATGAATACTCGTGTATACCATACGCTTAACGAGTTTATCATAAATTATCGAAAAGTCATCCAATTTTCTTTTTATCGATAAAAATCGATAATTTTACTTTGTTTTTCAAACGTAACTCTGTAACCGTAAAAGCTAGATATTTCAGATTTGCAGTGTATGTTACTGTAATAATTGCGCACATTTTGTCATTTTTCGATTTTGATACCGGCCCCCATTTACCCAAAATTTGCCAATTTCCCCAAAAGCGGTATATCAAATACTAGAGACTTGTGCTTTAGCAAAAACAAGCATATGGTCCGTCTCACTATACTCTGAAAGTTTCATTTAAAAAGCCATCCAGAAAAAACGTTATTCAACAGTTGCTGTGCAAACTGCGCAGCAAGCAGAGCGCCTGCCTATGTGCATAGGCGCTTATACAAATACAAAGATCCCCGTTACTTCTAAGAAGAACGCTGGCGCCAGACATGAATGTTTTTATACCCTGAACCCATTGAAAATGGGAAATCAGGGTATAATGTTTTTGTTGGATGTATGTAACAGGCAGAAGAAGGCGTGGCAGACCCCATAAAGTATATATATTCTTGATCATAATAATAATATGCCCAGAGAATATGTTGATCATATGCCGAAAATTTCATTGAAATCCGTCAAATAGCAAAAAAGTTATTAAGCAAAACGTTTGGCTACTTTGCAAAAACACGTGGCAGCAGCGCCAAGCGAACGCACTTTTTCTATTCATGAGCGCACACATACAAACGCTCGTATTCTAGTCGATTCGAAGAATCGCAAATTACGTTTGAATTTTGTTGAACTATCAGCTGCTGCTGTAGTTTACTTTTGCCACTGCTTACTCAGACAGTGGAGTGGCGTCGTTGCTAGAAGCGCCGCACGCGAAACATGAGGACCTGGGTTCGACACCAGACGACGCCAGAAATTTATTTAATTAGGTGGCGTTATTGGTAGAGGTGATGCACGTTGCGCAATTAACGTAGGTTCGAACCTCGCCAATGTCAGTTTTTTAATAAAAAAGTTTTTTGGTTGTTAAAGAGTAAACTTGAAATTTTGTTATAAATTTACGCTAAATATAAGTGTATTGAAAAACACATGTTCGACGGGGCTCAGGGTATCCCCTAGTCGGTTACGTCCGACTAGAGTTTTCTTACTTGTTAGTTTTTAAAGTTATAATATAAAACTTATATTGTTATTATTTTTATGATAAGGTGTAGCTAATAGATTTTGTTATCAACCTCCATTAAAACTTTAAATTTTATCACAAATTAGACGAATTAATTGTTATCGATTAAAAACAAAATCAAAATTCAGTTAAAAATTTATATCTCGCCCATCTTTTAAGCTAGAGACACAATTTTATATTTAGCTTTATATGTATTTTATGCACTATTGAATTTTGTTACATTTTGTATACCGGCCCCAAATTCCTCCAAATTCTATGAAAAACACAGATTCGACGGGGCTCAGGGTATCCCCTAGTCAGTCACGCCCTCTGTATTCAGCTTCAGATCTGGTGTAAGGTAGAGCCGCGCACATACCAGGGACAGTTTGTGATTTGCCGCAATACCAGATTTTGCAGGACCTGTATGCGTTGTAGTTACCCCAAATCTGCACACCATTGAGCAAATCGGGGCTCTACAGTGGACATAAACAGCTCTCTTAGCTGTCAGTGACATGGTGCTTCGTCTGGAGTAGAGCAGCGGGCCTAGCACGCTACCCTGTGGGACTCCAGCTCTCACACAAGGAGTCGAATAGATGCTCCTGACTCTAACCATAAACTGTCGTCATTCTACTAAATATCTTTGGCTGTAAGCGCGAAGTGCGTTGATGAAGTGCCTTTCCTCAATCCTGACTCTTGGAGGGCAGTAAATGGCGCTGAACTCCACGTCTCCCAGGACCGTAGCTACTTTTACTGTTGACATTTGTATGTTACGCGTCTGAATGAGGGAATTGGCGTAATGGTCTGAAAGCTGGATAGCAGGCACATCCATGTATTTTTATAGCGTCTCCACGCTTAATCCTGATCTCCGTTAAAAGAAGAATGTCAACGCTGTTGTTGTGTGCGTAGTGCTCAACTTCTTTTGCTTTTGATGATATGCCGTTAGCGTTCCAGATAAGTAACTTTAGAGGATTCATTGCGAATCTGCAACGTTGCTTTGAAACTGAAGATTTGGTCTTTCCCCAGTCCAATTCTTAATCATATTGGTCAACTCAAGTACTATATTCTCAAGCTTTCCAATACGTTGGTTTACTTGCCTGTTACTTTGCTGCTGTTCTTATTGCTGCTGCTGCAACCACATAAGAAACTGTTGTTGTTGTTGTTAAAGCTGCTGTTGCCATTGCTAAAACTGTTCCTGCTGTTGTTGCAACACTAGTTGGATTTCATAAGCGCTCTGTAGAAGATTATTCGATCTATGTTGCTGAGGAATTTGGAAATTATGGAGACGGTTCTGAGTAGGTCCATCTTTGCAATGTGTTGCAATGGAATTTCTTTTGACTATTGCAGCATAAGAGACTTCTGTATTGTTTCCTGTGCCTATCGTTGGCTGGTGTTGAGTTGGCTGCGGTTGTTGCTGTGTTATCTGTCCTTTAGCCCCTTGTTTACGACCAGACCTCAAGATAGGAAATTGCTGATGCACTGTGGGAAGTGCAGGATAGTATGCATAAGTCTTCTGTACATTTAAGGGAAAATGTCTTGACCTATTAGGATTATTCTCCCTCCTTGCAGGCCCCATAGATTGGCGAAGAAATTCTTGATACCATTCGCATCCTTTATAGCTAGCCATGTGGCTGCCAGAGTAGTGTATGCATTTGGGCTGTGCATCTGGGGGGCATGTGCATTGTATTGTTTGGTGGTTTTCCCCACATTGGGCACAATGGGGCTGTCGACGGCAGTATTTAGCTGTGTGGCCGCTGTGTGGTAATCCTGGCATCGGCGCCATTGTGTCCTAATTTCAATTCAATCCAAATTTTTTGGCGGCAAAGGGTCTTAACTTGATAGATGTCATTAATCTTTGCACACGGCTTTATATTAATGAAAAAAATATTAAGTTTTTCGTCTCTATTTATCCTTGAGCTTGGATTATGTATGTTGAGAACCTCGAAACCCAACCTTTTAAAATCGGCAGTGATGTCTTTATTTCGAGTGCTGTAGTGTAGATCCCTTACAGCTACTCTGTGTGGCTTTTCCGACTTTGGTATGTGTGGAATTCTATTCCCGTTTCTTCCAGTCGACCCACAATGGCTCTGTAGGTGTCACTGTCATTAGGGAAGATTCTGACCATTTCCCCTTGGTTAGTTTTGACAGTAACTTTGTTCAAGCTTGCCTCTCCGCTTATAAGCTCAAAAAGGTCATTTAGATTACTAATATTGATTGATTAATAGATTACTAATTTGAGGTGGCTTTGAGGGTCCCTAAAGCTGCTTATCACAGTCGGTTACTTCTGACTTCGTTTGTATTGTTGTTGTGAACGTCTGCATCTCCATGCATCATGTCTACTTCTTCCTCTTCACCACTTTTGATGTCCATGTCGAGAGTGGAAAATCTATTGGAGTTGGCTTGTCGTCTTGTGGTTGGGAGAGCGTGCCGAATTCTAGCTAGAAGTAAGTTAACATAGGCTTGTCATTTTTTCTTTTACTTGACCGCCGCCGATTTTGTGCGTCCAACAATCTTTCGACGGCGATTTATTGTATGGAAATAACTACTTATTGCCATTTTTTGCCATTGTGGAATTGGTGATGCTGGAGGCACTGGTAAATGTTACCGTTGTTGTTGTTGTGCAGTTGCTTTGGGTTACGGGTTATGATGCGCGTTGAAATTCTGAGAAACACTCAGATCGGATCACAGCAGGTATTTTTCTTACAATTAAAAACTTTTCTCATAACCAATCGACTTATTGCTAAGCCAAGAGTCAGAGAGAATATTCTCATCCATTGTTTCAATTTATAAATAAATCGTAATATTCTTTACCTAGTTTACGCAACAAAATGTCTTTTAAACGGTTCGCAGAAAATCAACTCTACTGATAAGAACAGCTTTTATTGCCCCTCTTGCGCGAGGAGAGGGGCCACAGAATGCAGTTGTACTGCAGTTCTCTTGGTGTTTTTGCTTTTGTCCAATTGCCGACGCCGCGCAAAGCAGCGTCCGAATTTTATGATTGCGAATGCGCGGGTATAGCAGAATAGATACAACAATTTTGCATGCGCGACACAACCGATCTCTTTGAAAGTAAATTAGCGACTCATAATAAGATGGTACTTATGTTTGTATTTGCCAAAGCACAAGTCTTTAGTATTGGATATACGACTTTTGGAGAAATTTACAAATTTTGGGGAAAGGGGGTATCCAAAATCCAAAAATTACAAAGTGTGCGCATTAATTTCAGTAACATACACCGCAAATCTAAAGTATCTAGCTTATACAGATACAGAGTTACGCTTGAAAAACAAAGTCAAATTATCAATTGTTACCGATAATAAGAAAATAGGATGACTTTTCGAAAAAAAAAGATAAACTCGGTAAGGTATGGTATGGTATACATGTTAAATGGTATACATGTTAAATTTCAAATCTCTAGCTTTTGTAGTTTAGGAGATCGTTGCGTTCACACGGACGGACGAACGGACGGACAGACGGACAGGGCTTAAACAATTTCTCTTGTCGTACTGATCAAGAATATATATACTATATACATTTTCACAAAACCTTATACCCTGAATTCCCATTTTCAATGAGTTCTGGGTATAAACATGTACATGCAGTGACACCCAAAAATACACGACAGTCCTTAAATTTGTATGGCATTATTCGCACTTATAAGGGTATTGCCGAATAAAGCATGTTAAACAAACAAGAGTGCTCTAGTCGAGACTGCTCGACTAAGAGATACCCTGAACCCTGTGGGAGTTGTTACTAAAATCATTTTGCGCCTCTTTTATATATATTGGATATAACGTATGCACACATATATATACAGTTATGTGTAGAATGTTACATATTTATGGTACCTATTGACCCTTTTAGAAATCTGAAGTTGGTAATGAACAAAGGGCATAATTGGAATTTCCTAGTGCTTAAGCAAGTGCTTAACGGGCATCGCGAACAAATTCCTAAACGAACAATGCAGTTTACGCAGCGTCATATACATACATATATTATTAGGCAATTTGCGGTTTTATGTTGGGTATCTGGCCACTTTGTCTGTACATAAGATGTACTCGACTTAAGTTATTTAGGTTATGGTCTTGAGTAAAGCATTTCGTTGATTTCAAATATCCTACACATATTATAGCCTCTAGTTGTGTACATATATATGTACATACATTTTCACGAAACACGATGTAACTTTATCAAATTTGTGATAAAATTAAAAGTTTTGATGGGAGCTGATAAAATAATCTATTGGCTACTTGGGAAATTGATTGTTGAATAACTTTATTTCAGCATAGACTGTCCTAATCAAAGTTTCAGAGTATTATGAGATGGACCATATGTTTGTATTTGACAAAGCACAATTCTCTAGTATTTGATATACGGTTTTTAGGGAAATGTGCAAATTTTGGGGAAAGGGAGGCCGGTATCCCAATCAAAAAAAAAAAAAATTGTCCGTAGCTTTTAAGTAACGCTTGAAAAACGAAGTAAATTTATTGCTATCAATTATAAGAAAAAAAAAGATAAAATCGTTTAGCGTATGGTATACCCGAGTATTCATGTCAAATTTCAAGTCTCTAGAATTTTTGGTTTACGAGATCGCTGCGTTCATCGGGATCTAGTATAGGGCTAAATCAACTTCTCTTGTCGTCCTGATCAAGAATATATACACTTATATCCTGAATTCCCATTTTCAATGGGTTCACGGTATAAAAAGTTGCATTTAATATATGCGGAATGCATGTAGCTTAAGATCCATTATAATCTTGGATTGATATCCATTCACCAAAGCAATCGATACTTTCAATGGTCGATTACTGTCATAATCGACGAGTTTGACACATGCAGCAATTTGGATAAAGAATTCTTAGAACAGATTTGGCGATAATTAGACTATAGATTATCAGACACATATATATACATATATGATGTATATGCTTCAATTTTTCGACATTAAGTTTCTTATACTTAGAGCTCAAAAATACTTTAGCGATATCGCAAAGTTTCTCTTAACGCACATAAAGCGTGAAAGAGTGAAAGAGCTCGAGCGGGAAGATAGTAAAACAGCGAGATAGATATATAGACCGATAAAAACCCAGATTTATATGTTTGTCATTTCTTATTCATGCGTAAGCAAATAAATCTGTCAAAAGACAGAAAAAACCTACAGAAAGAGACAGAGAGAGAGAGAGAGAGGGACAGAGATATAGTGGGGAATTACGTAAGATATAAAACGAAACAAGTTTTTTGTCGACTTTCTTATGGCAAACAAAAGTGAAGGCATAACAGGCCGCAATTTCCATATTACTTTCCATTTTCACATACAAAGACTGCCAAATATGCGCAATTTAATAATTTACTGTTCACACACACACGCAGAGAACAGATATGCAAACGCGCTAACTGTTCCAAGTAACAGCTTCTGTTCTCTCGCTGTGGCCAGCATTTGAAGAGCTGCAGAAAGTTCACGGCCTAACTTACATTATCTAGCGGTTACAAAGCCCGCGCACATGCTACGTAGATAAAGAGATAAGGGATAAAGATAAAGATAAGCAAAACAAGTAAGAACAAGTAAGAGTGCTCTATCGAGACGGCTCGATTAAGAGATACCCTGAACCCTGTGGGAGCTGTTACTAAAATCATTTTACGTTTCTTTTATAAATACATTGCATATAACGCATGCACACACATGCAAATACACACTTATGCGTAGGCATAGGTGTGGGAATGTTACATATTTTTGGTACCTGCTGACCCTTTTAGAAATCTGAATTTGGTAGCGAAAAAAGGCATAATTGGAATTTCCTAGTGTCTATGCGTATCGCGGATATCGCACACAAATACATAAACGAACTATGCGTACACACATACATACACAGTTATGCGTAGGCACGCGCTCTGCTTACAGCGCAGTTGACGCAGCGGCTGCGCTTGGGCTGTAATATGAGCATTACTATGGGAAATTGATTGTTGAATAACTTTTTTTCTGCTTGGACTTTAATAATGAAACTTTCAGAGTATTATAAAATGGTACATATCTTTGCATTTGCTAAAGCACAAGTCTCTAGTTTTTGATTTACGACTTCTGGAGAATTCTGCAAATTTTGGGGAAAGGGGAGCCGGTATCCAAAATCAAAAAATGACAAAATGTGCGCATTCATTACAGTAACATACACCGCAAATCTGAAGTATCTTGAAAAACAAAGTCAAATTATCGATTGTTATCGATAATAAGAAAATGGGATGAGTTATCGAAAATTTAAGAAAAACTCGTTAAGCGTATGGTATACACGAGTATTCGTGTTAAATTTCAAGTCTCTAGCTTTTGTGGCTTAGGAGTTCTAGGGGCTTCTACGGACGGACGGACGGACGGACAGGGCTTAAACAATTTCTCTTGTCGTCCTGATCAAGAATATATGTACTTTATGGGGTCTGCCACGTCTCCTTCTGCCTGTTACATACATTTTCACAAAACCATTATACCCTGAATTCCCATTGAAAATCTTACCCATTTGCGTATTGCCATTATAATAAATACAACTATAAATATCTACGTCCGTCTGAAAATTGCCAACACGTTTTGCTTAATAATAATTTTTTGCTATTTATCGGATTTCGATTAAATTTTCAGCATATGATCAACATATTCTATGGGTATATTTGTCAGCTTAGGAAAAGTGCAAACTCATTCATATTTTGGCTATATTTGCGACTAAAGTTAAATTTACAGAATTTAGGGAAATTTGGAGCCGGTATCCAAAATAAAGCAAACATCAAAATTGCTTAAAATCCATCCAAAGCCAAATATTAAATTTGGTGTCTTTAGCTTAAAAGATGTGCGAGATCTATATTAATAACTGAATTTCGATTGTTTTTTAAATCGAAACGAATTAATTGGGGATATTTATCGATAACAAACTTGATCTGCGCGTGCTATAAACGGACCTACCAAAAAGTGTCGCTAGCTCTTACATATTTGGAGATCGATCAGGGTATAACAAGTAAGAAAACTCTAGTCGGGTGTGACAGACTAAGAGATACTCTGATGGTGCTGATATTTAAATCATATTACGTTTCCTGTATATATACATGCATTGGCACGCGCTCGGATTACTGCGCAGATTACGCAGCGGCTACGCATAAGCGGCAATATGAGCATTGATTGTTGAATAGCTCTTCTTCTACATAGACTTTCTTAATGAAACTTTCTGAGTATAATGAGGTGGTCCACATGTATTTGCCAAAGCATATGTCTCTAGTATTTGATATACGTTTTTTGTGGAAAGTTTCATTTACAACTTTTTTGGGAAAGGAGGGCCGGTATTCAAAATCCGAAGATTACAAAATGTGAGCATTTATCACAGTTACATACACCGCAGATCTTAAGTCTATAGATCTTACAGTTATTAAGTTAACCTCAAATTGTCGATTGCTATCAATAATAAGGAACTTTGATGAGCTATAGAAATGAAAAGAAAAGCTCGTTCATCGTATGGTAGACACGAATATTTATTCCAAATTTCAAGTCTCTAGCTTATGTGGTTTACGAGATCGCTGCGTTCACACAGACGGAAGAACGGACGGACCGATGGACACACGGACATGACTATATCAACTCAGTTTGTTCCCCTGATCAAGAACGTAATTACTTGTTTTGCGCCTCCTTCAGTTATAACGAAATCCCATTTTCAATAGATTCAGGGTATGAAAAAATAGTGTTTTAAATGCTCTAAAAAAACGAAACGACTTAGGTCCTTGCCTTGTTGGAAATAGAAATCTGACCCTATCCCAGGTTTTATGCACTACTGTTCATTTGAGGATGTCAATGTAGTTATATATGTATGTATATCCATCTCTTCATCAATAAACTCAAAAATTCCAACGCCCGATTCAGGTGTGCGACCCCAAAACATAAGGTCACCAAAACATCTTTTTTGTAGTTTTTTGATAAGAGCCTCTCCAGGTCGTTTCGAACTGCGTAGGCGTCCATTCGAGACAAAGGGAAGATCACGTCTCCCTCAAATTCATCTGGCTACATTCGCTCTAACGAACTCCACACGTACCTTTCTATTTATTAAATTTACTTAGGGCTTATTGTGAGAAGTGTAGGACTTAAAGTCGTATTATTTGATGGCCCTACGAGCAGTTTCCCGGTGTACATTCTTTTGAGTACTGAGGCTTCGTTATTGCATCTGATGCAATGTTCATACTGCTAGAATATGGGTCCTTGTTTACCAAATGCCAAACCAAACTTGTCTCAAACCGAAAGTGCAGATGGTCGACCAGATCTGGTGGTATTTTTAATAAGCCCTCGTATTTTAAACGCTCAATTAGTGTTTGAATGGTTGGTTTGGCGCTGGACATTAGTTTGACTATCTCAGCATACGACTTTTGCTCTCTTGTGCGGCGATGGAAGATCCACCACCTTCTTAAAGAGTTAACTTTTAACGGGTCACTTTTACGACAGAATTTGCAGTTTTTGTCCAACACAAGTAATCCACACTAAGTAACATTAATTTTGAAGCAGTTGCACACATTTTTAAAAAACCCCCGTTACGTCTAAGAATAACGTTGGTGCCAGACAGTTGCGCGCAAAGCAGAGAACGGTGGACTTTGTTGACTCAAACTTGTGAATGATCAGGACGACAAAAAAGTCCGTCCGTCCGTCCGCCCGTCCGTGTGAACGCACCGATCTCGTAAACCACACCACCAAAATTTGGCATGAATACTCGTGTATGCCATATGCTGAACGAGCATATATATTTTTTTCGATATCCCATTTCCTTCTTATCGATAACAATCGTTAATTTGAGTTCGTTTTTCAAACGTAACTTAATAACTGTAAAACCTAGAGACTTCCGATTTGCGGTGTCTGTTATTGCAATAAAAGCGCACATTTTGTATTTTGTGAATTTTGGATACCAGCCCCCTGCCCCTAAAATTTGCAAATGTATTCAAAAGTCGTATATCAAATAATAGAAACTTACGCTTTATCAAATACAAAAATTTGAAGCACTTCAATATATTCTAAAAGTTTTATCAAGAAAGTCCATCTAGAAGAAAAGTTATTCAACAATCAATTTCCCATAGCAATGCTAATGTTGCAGCCCAAGCGCAGCCGCTGCGTTAACTGCACAGTAGGCAGAGCGCGCGCCTACGCATAACTGTGAATGTATGAGTGCATGCGTTGTATACAATGTATATATAAAAGAAGCGTAAATGATTTTAGTAACAGCTCTCCACAGGGCTCAGGGTATATTTTAGTCGATCCGTGTCGACTAGAGTACTCTTCTTGTTATTTAAATAATTATTTTATCAAAACTTTTAATTTGATAACAAATTTGACGAAGTTACAGCGTGTTTTGTGAAAAATTTTAGAGGGTACGGTTACTTAATTGGCACACTGTATATATGTGTGTGTGTGTTTATGCGAGTGCCTCTTATCAATTCGCTTATCAGGCAGAAACACAACGCAAACAAGAAATTGTTTAATTGTTCGCATTGCCATTGGCTCTGTGACATGCCAATTGGGCGGGGGTACAGGTAACTGGTGGGGGTGGGAGTTCGGGTGTGTAAGCGTTGGTGGTATGTGTGTGTGTGCATGGGAGGGGTTTGAGGTCAGAGAGGCAGCTGTTAGCTGATGTTCGGTCGCTACATTAAATGCTTTTATTATGGCACTGAGAGCGAATGCTGTGCTAGAAGAAAAGCAATGTAAGGCAGCCAGCGAAAAGGGTACACTTGTTCTATATGTGTGTCTTCACCTCTATTGGTCTTACTCACTACGTGTGTGTGTGTTTGCCTTTTATGCATTTTCAACTTTTTAAATTGAATTCATTTTGAGTTGGTGATAACGACCCTGCTGACTGCCTGCGTGTTGGCATTTTCAGTTTCAGTTGTTTAGAGTTGTTCTTTTTGAAACCCTGAACCCATTCAAAATGGGAATTCAGGGTATAATGGTTTTGTGAAAATGTATGTAACAGGCAGAAGGAGACGTGGCAGACCCCATAAAGTATATATATTCTTGATCAGGTCGACAAGAGAAGCCCTGTTGTTTAAGCCCTGTCCGTCCGTCCTGATGAACGCACCGATATCCTAAACCGTAGAAGCTAAAGACTTGAAATTTAACACGAATACTCGTGTATACCGTACGCTTAACGAGTTTTTCTTAAATTTTCGATAACTCATCCCATTTTCTTGTTATCGATAACAATCGATAATTTGACTTGGTTTTCAAGCGTAACTCTGTAACCGTAAAAGCTAGATACTTCAGATTTGCGGTGTATGTTACTGTAATGAATGCGCACATTTTGTCATTTTTTGATTTTGGATACCGGCTCCCCTTTCCCCAAAATTTGCAAATTTCTCCAGAAGTCGTATATCAAATACTAGAGACTTGTGCTTTGGCAAATACAAAGATATGTACCATCTAATAATACTAAGAAATTTTCATTATTAAAGTCCAAGCAGAAACAAGTTAGAAATCTCTAGTCAGGCGTAACCCACTAGGGGATACCCGGAGCCCCGTCGAACCTGTGTTTTTTCAATACACTTATAGTTTGCCTAAAATTATAAAAAAATTCAAGTTTACTCTTTAACAATTTTTATAAAATTAGAAAACTAAATAAATTTCCGACGTAACCTGGTGTCGAACCCAGGTCCTCATGTTTGCGATTCTTCGAATCGACTAGAATGCGAGCGTTTGTATGTGTATGCTCATGCATAGAAAAAGTGCTTGGCGCTGCTGCCGCGTGTTTTTGCAAAGTAGCCAAACGTTTTGTTTAATAACTTTTTTGTTATTTAACGGATTTCAATTAAAGTTTCGGCATATGATCAACATATTCTATGGGCATATTTGTCAGTTTAGTAAAAGTGCCAACTCATTCGCACTTTGGCTATATTTGAGACTGAACTTCAATTGGGGGAAATTTGGGGCCGGTATCCAAAATATAACAAAATTCGAAATTGCATGAAATACATATAAAGCTAAATATAATATAATTTGGTGTCTCTAGCTTAAAAGACGGGCGAGATAGAATTTTATAACTGAATTTCGATAATGTTTTTATTTGATAACCAAAAAACGAATATATTAATCGATTATCGAAAATAAAATTGATATGCGCGCTGTATATAGGGATCTACAAAAAAAATTAAAGTCTCTAGCTCTTCTGAGAGCTGAAATCGACGCGTTCATATATACGGACAGACGGACGGACGGACAGACAGACGGACAGGGCCAAATAGATTTCTCTTGTCGTCCTGAACAAGAATATATATACTTTATGGGGTCTGCCACGCCTCCTTCTGCCTGTTACATACATCCAACAAAAACATTACACCCTGATTTCCCAGGGTAAACGCTTAACGAGTTTATCATAAATTATCGAAAAGTCATCCCATTTTCTTATTATCGATAAGAATCGATAATTTGGCTTTGTTTTTCAAACGTAACTCTGTAACCGTAAAATCTAGGTACTTCAGATTTGCAGTGTATGTCACTGTAATGAATGCGCACATTTTGTCATTTTTCGATTTTGGATATTGGCCCCCATTTCCCCAAAATTTGCAAATTTCTCTAGAAGTCGTAGATCAAATACTAGAGACTTGTGCTTTTGCAAATACGAACATATGGTCTGTCTAACTATACTCTGAAAGTTTCATTTAAAAAGTCCCTCCAGAAAAAAAGTTATTCCACAATCAATTTCCCATAGTAATGCTCATATCGCAGCCCAAGCGCAGTCGCTGCGCAGCAAGCAGAGCGCCCGCCTATGTACATAGGCGCATAACAAATTCAAAGATCCCCGTTACTTCTAAGAAGAACGCTGGCGCCAGACAGCTCAGCGCAAGGCAGAGCACGGCGACTTTTGTTGACTCAAATTTGTGAATGTGTTTAGTTTTTATACCCTGAGCCCATTGAAAATGGGAAATCAGGGTATAATGTTTTTGTTGGATGTATGTAACATGCAGAAGGAGGCGTTACAGACCCCATAAAGTATATATATTCTTGATCAGGACGACAAGAGAAATCGATTTGGTCCTGTCCGTCTGTCCGTCCGTCCGTCTGTCCGTATGTTTGAACGCGTCGATTTCAGCCCGTATAAGAGCTAGAGACTTGAAATTTTTTTTGTAGGTCCGTGTATAGCACGCGCAGATCGAGTTTGTTTTAAAAAATCGATAACTATCCCCAATTAATTGTTATCGATTAAAAACATTATCGAAATTCAATTAAAAAATTCTATCTCGCCCATCTTTTAAGCTAGAGACGCCAAATTTTATATTTAGCTTTATATGTATTTTATGCAATTTCGAATTTTGTTACATTTTGGATACCGGCCCCAAATTTCCCCCAATTGAAGTTCAGTTTCAAATATAGCCAAAATGCGAATGAGTTGGCACTTTTACTAAACTGACAAATATGCCCATAGAATATGTTGATCATATGCCGAAAATTTCATTGAAATCCGTTAAATAGCAAAAAAGTTATTAAACAAAACGTTTGGCTACTTTGCAAACACACGTGGCAGCAGCGCCAAGCGAACGCACTTGCACACACACATACAAACGCTTGCATTCTAGTCGATTCGAAGAATCGCAAATGACGGTTGAATTTTGTTGAATTATTAGCTGCTGCTTTAGTTTACATTTGCCACAAATGCTTTAAACTTGAAATTTTTGTATAATTTTACGCTAAATATA
This sequence comes from Drosophila pegasa, assembly GCA_035046225.1. Taxonomy (NCBI): domain Eukaryota; kingdom Metazoa; phylum Arthropoda; class Insecta; order Diptera; family Drosophilidae; genus Drosophila; species Drosophila pegasa. The sequence goes on from JAWNOD010000375.1 coordinate 296,337, forward strand.
AGTGTATTGGAAAACACAGGTTCGACGAGGCTCAGGGTATGCCCTAGTCGGTTACGCCCGACTAGAGTTTTCTTACTTGTTTAAGTTATAATATAAAACTTAAATTGAATATTGTTGTCTCGTGAAAATGTATAGACTAGAGCTAAAATATGTATATAATAATTGAAATCGACATAATGTTTTACTTAAAATAATAACGTAAATAACTTTAGTCGAATGCGATATCCAGCACAAAACCGCAAATTGCCTAATATTATATGTATATGGCGCTACGTAAAGTGCATAGTTCATTTATGTATTTGTGTGCGATATCCGCGATACGCATAAACACTAGGAAATTCCAATTATGCCCTTTTTCGCTACCAACTTAAGATTTCTAAAAGGGTCAGCAGGTACCAAAATTATGTAAAATTCCCACCCCTATGCCTACGCATAACTGTGTATTAATGTGTGCATGCGTTATATGCAATGTATATATAAAAGAAGCGTACAATGATTTTAGTAACAGCTTCCACAGGGTTCAGGGTATCTCTTAATCGAGCCGTCTCGATTAGAGCACTCTTACTTGTTATACCCTGAGCCCATTGAAAATGGGAAATCAGGGTATAATGTTTTTGTTGGATGTATGTAACAGGCAGAAGGAGGCGTGGCAGACCCCATAAAGTATATATATTCTTGATCAGGACGACAAGAGAAATCGATTGGGCCATGTCCGTCTGTCCGTATGTTTGAACGCGCCGATTTCAGCCCCCATAAGAGCTAGACTTGAAATTTTTTTGTAGGTCCGTGTATAGCACGCGCAGATCGAGTTTGTTTTAAAAAATCGATAACTATCCCCAATTAATTGTTATCGATTAAAAACCAAATCGAAAAAATTATATCTCGCCCATCTTTTAAGCTAGAGACACCAAATTTTATATTTAGCTTTATATGTACATTATGAAATTTTGAATTTTGTTATATTTTGGATACCGGCCCCAATTTCCCCCAAATTCGATGAAAAACACAGATTCGACGGGGCGTAGGGTATCCCCTAGTCGGTCACGCCCGACTAGAGTTTTCTTACTTGTTATACCGAGCCCATTGAAAATGGGAAATCAGGGTATAATGTTTTTGTTGGATGTATGTAACAGGCAGAAGGAGGCGTGGCAGACCCCATAAAGTATATATATTCTTGATCAGGACGACAAAAGAAATCGATTTGGCCTTGTCCGTCCGTCCGTCTGTCCGTCTGTCCGTATGTATGAACGCGTCGATCTCAGCTCTCAGAAGTGCTAGAGACTTGAAATTTTTTTTGTAGATCCCTATATACAGCGCGAATATCAAGTTTATTTCCGATAATCGATAAATATATTCGTTTTTTTGTTATCGAATAAAAACATTATCGAAATTCAGTTATAAAATTCTATCTCGCCCATCTTTTAAGGTAGAGATACCAAATTTTATATTTAGCCTTATATGTATTTTATGCAATTTCGAATTTTGTTATATTTTGGATACCGGCCCCAAATTTCCCCCAACTGAAGTTCAGTCTCAAGTATAGCCAAAATGCGAATGAGTTGGCACTTTTACTAAACTGACAAATATGCCCATAGAATATGTTGATTATATGCCGAAACTTTCATTGAAATCCGTTAAATAGTAAACAAGTTAAGCAAAACGTTTGGCTGCTTTGCAAAAACATGCGGCAGCAGCGCCAAGCGAACGCACTTTTTCTATTCATGAGCGCACACATACAAACGCTCGCATTCTAGTCGATTCGAAGAATCGCAAATTACGTTTGAATTTTCGTTGAATTATCAGCTGCTGCTTTAGTTTACATTTGCCAAAACTTTCACAGACAGTGGAGTGGCGTCGTTGGTAGAAGCGACGCACGCGAAACATGAGGACCTGGGTTCGACGTCGGAAATTGATTTAGTTTTTTAATTTTATACAAATTAGGTGGCGTTGTTGGTAGAGATGATGCACGTTGCGCAATTAACGTAGGTTCGAACCTCGCCAATGTCAGTTTTTTAATAAAAAAGTTTTTTGGTTGTTAAAGAGTAAACTTGCATTTTTTTTTATAATTTTACGCAAAATATAAGTGTATTGAAAAACACAGGTTCGACGGGGCTCAGGGTATCCCCTATTCGGTTACGCCCGACTAGAGTTTTCTTACTTGTTATACCCTGAACCCATTGAAAATGGGAATGGATTTTGTGAAAATGTATGTAACAATAAGAAGGAAGCGTGGCAGACCCCATAAAGTATATACATATATTATTGATCAGGACGACAAGAGAAATTGTTTAAGCCCTGTCCGTCCGTCCTTCCGTCCGTCCGGATGAACGCACTGATCTCCTAAACCGCGAAAGCTAGAGATTTGAAATTTAACATGTATACCATACGATTAACGAGTTTCTTAAATTTTCGATAACTCATCCCATTTTCTTATTATCGATAACAATCGATAATTTTACTTTGTTTTTCAAGCGTAACTCTGTAATCGTGAAAGCTAGATACTTGAAATTTGCGGTGTATGTTACTCCCCTTACTCCAAAATTTGCAAATTAATACAAACATATATACCATCTAATAATACTCTAAAAGTTTCATTAAGAAAGTTCAAGCAGAAAAAAGTTATTCAACAATCAATTTCCCATAGTAATGCTCATATTGCAGCCCAAGCGCTACCGGACCGTCAACTGCGCAGTAAGCAGTATTTATGTGCGATATCCGCGATACGCATAAACACTAGGAAATTCCAATTATGCCCTTTTTTCGCTACCAACTTCAGATTTTTAAAAGGGTCAGCAGGTACCAAAAATATGTAAGATTCCCACCCCTATGCCTACGCATAACTGTGTATTAATGTGTGCATGCGTTATATGCAATGTATATATAAAAGAAGCGTAAAATGATTTTAGTAACAGCTCCTACAGGGTTCAGGGTATCTCTTTATCGAGCCGTCTCGATTAGAGCACCTACAGGGTTCAGGGTATCTCTTTATCGAGCCGTCTCGATTAGAACACTCTTACTTGTTTTCGATAACTTATCCCATTTGCTTATAATCGATAACAATCGGCAATTTGAATTTTTTCTAGCGTAACTTTATAGAGGCTAGAGACTTTAGACTTGCGGCTTACGCAACGGCTGCGTTTGGGCTATAAAATGAGCACTACTATAGTAAATTGATTGTTAAAAAACTTTTCTTCTACCTGGACTTTCGTAATGAAACTTTAAGAGTATAATTATGTGTTTATATTTTCAAAAACACAAGTCTATAGTGTTTTATATACAACTTTAGAGAAAATTTTCAAATTTTGGAGATATTACAAAATGTGCGTATTCATTACAAGAACATTCACCGAAAATCTGAAGACTCCAGCTATTACGAGATATTTACGAGATCGCTGCGTGCATACGGACGGATAGGCGGACAGGGCTATATCAACTCTGTCTTTCTGATCAAGAATATATATACTTTATGGGGTGTGGCACGCCTCCTTCTGCCTGTTACATACATTTTCACAAAACCATTATACGCTCAATTCTCATTTTCAATGGGTTCAGGGTATAATTAGTTTCTTTTAGTATTGCTTCTATTTGGTCAGCCTGCTGGAGATGAGAAACTACACCCATGGTGTCAAAAACATTTTTTTAAAAAAGATATCAATAGCGATGTCTCGTTCCAGCTCAAATTTAATTAATTTCATTCCAGTTTTATTAACGGAGAACAGAAAAACATCATACTTCAGGGGCTGCTTAATTAATTGAACTACATAGTTCCAGGTATTCATGGCATCAGATTTCAACAGCCAACGATAAGTTTTTGTTTCTTTCTCTCTCACTCCTTATACAAATCTCGACTTGTTATAATATTCGAAGCGAAAGTTGAGTCCGAAAACTTTGTTATTTTGTTGCGTTTGTTTTAAGTTTCGTATGGACATTCAAGCAGGCAAAAGCTTGTATATACTTGTATATACACAAATTTTAATACATTTATCTATACATATATATTTGTACGAATGAGTACTGCGCAGTTGGTAAGGCAAAGGGAAAAGTGTATATACCTCAGCTCCAGCCAGCCGCCACCCGCCCACTGGCCACGCCCCCAAATACACGAGTTCACAATTCGTAGTTTATCAGCTGTTGCCGCAGCAACAGCAGCTGCTTCTGTTGGACTTTACGGTCAAGCTAAGAGGTCTTCGAGCTGCATAGGCAGCAGGCAGCCACTCCTGCTACAGCCTCGCCTCCCTCTCGTAGCTTCACCCTTCAGCTGTTGTGTTCGCTTTGGAGACAATGACTTTTACACATCGCAGCACATGACTGAGTGCGTGTGTGCTTGTGCACGTGTGTGTGAGTAAGCGCTCAATTGCAACTCACACAGTTGACTCATAACCCGACATCAAGAAACTTGCCTTACCGGATTTCGGATGCAGACCCAGCTAGCAAACAAACATCGCACCCCTACCCACCATCACTGTCTCTCGCTCACTATCTCTCTCTCTCTGCCATCTCACGCCTACGCTCACACCTGGCATGTGAACTGTGGACAATAGACAACCACAGCTTTGCTCTCACTCTCAACTTCTTTATCCCTCTCCCCTCTAGTGCATCTCTCGCATCCATTATTTCGTTTATGCAACAAATACATGGCTGTGGAATGTTAGCGTTCGGCTCTCCCAATGTGTCTGTGTGTGTGTGTTAGCAAACAAGTAAGTAACTTTTTTTGGGTTTAAGAAGAAAACTGTTGTTGGATTCTGTGACCCAAAAAAAAGTAAAGAAGAGAGAGACACAAGTTTAGAAAGCTCTAGTCGAGCGTGACTGACTAGGGGATACCCTGAGCCCCGTCAAATCATAAATTTAAAACTTTTCAGCTTTAACAACCAAATAGCATTTTTGTCAAAAGATAAAAAATAACGGACATTAGCGGAGTTGAACCAACGTAACGTGCATCATCTCTATCAACAACGCCACCTAATTTTTATTTTAATGGTTTTGTTGGATGTATGCAACAGGCAGAAGGAGGCGTGGCGTGTATATGACAAGTCGAAAGATAAGTTCAAATGTCCAATTCCTTTTCGTTTCACTTTGTTCAATAATAAAATGCGCAAAATATGTACATACGCCCCTTCTTCAAAATTCTCGTCCGATGCAGTTGGAGATGAGCTCTGAACACAACAGAAACTGTGGGCATTTTGGTTTCTTGACTACTTCCAACCACAATGAAACTCGTTCCGTTTTCTGGTTTATTTCGGATCTGCCGTTATAGGCACAATTCCTCTTGAGTTAGCTTTTGTTCTAATATACATATGTATAATACACATATGTATATATTTAGCATTCGCTTTGCTTTGTAATTCTTCTATCTAATGAATAATAGCGGCATCTATCTAATGAATAATAATGAATAATTAGATGCAGTGAAACACGTCAAACGTGCCAGCTGCGTTAATACGTGTTGAAAATCTGAATCACACGCACACATAATTGCATTGCCGGCAAAAAAAATGAAGTTTTTAAAAATATATTTGTTTGGATATGTGTTTATAGTTTTAATTAGAAATGTTTTGCTCTGCTGTTCTACAAATGTATCGTTGTTTTTATTACATAAACGTTCTGCCCACCTGCTCACCTGCCCTTCGCCCCATAAGAATAGCAAATAACAAGTAAGAAAACTCTAGTCGGGCGTGACCGACTAGGGTCAATATATGTACGTAAAATTATAAAACTTTCAAGTTTACTCCTAAAGAACCAAATATAATTTTTTATACCCTGAGCCCATTGAAAATGGGAAATCAGGAAATGGGAAATCAGGAAACTGACAAATATGCCCACAGAATATGTTGATCATATGCCGAAAATTTCATTGAAATCCGTTAAATAGCAAAAAAGTTATTAAACAAAACCTTTGGCTACTTTGCAAACTCACGTGGCAGCAGCGCCAAGCGAACGCACTTGCACACACACATACAAACGCTCGCATTCTAGTCGATTCGAAGAATCGCAAATTACGTTTGAATTTTGTTGAATTATCAGCTGCTGCTTTAGTTTACATTTACCACAAATGCTTTAAACTTGAAATTTTTTTATAATTTTACGCTAAATATAAGTGTATTGAAAAACACAGGGTCGACGAGGCTCAGGGTATACCCTAGTCGGTTACGCCCGACTAGAGTTTTCTTACTTGTTTTTAAACTGACATTGGCGAGGGTTGAACCTACGTCAATTACGAAACGCGCATCATATCTATAAACAACGCCACCTAATTTGTATAAAATTAAAAACTAACTAAATTTCTGGCGTCGAACTAAGGCACCAGCTGATAATTCAACAAAATTCAAACGTGATTTGCGATTCTTTGAATCTACTAGAATGCGAGCGTTTGTATGTGTGCGCACATGCATAGAAAAACTGCGCTCGCTTAGCGCAGCTGCCACGTGTTTGTGCAAAAGTAGCTAAATGTTTTGTTTAATAACTTTTTTGCTACTTAACGAATCTGAATCAAATTTTCGGCATATGATCAACATATTCTATGGGCATATTTGTAAGTTTAGTAAGAGATCGAACTTATTCACATTTAGCCATATTTGCGACTGAACGGCCGGTATCCAAAATATAACAAAAACCAAATTGCATATAATACATATAAGGCTAAATATAAAATTTGGTGTCTCTAGCTTATAAGATGAGCGATATATAGTTTAATAAAGGAATTTCGATCTTGTTTTTAATCGATACCAATTAATTGGGGATAGATATCGATTATATAAAGAAAACTTGATCTGCGCATGCTATACACGGACCTACATAAACAATTTCATGTCAATGGGCTCAGGGTATAAAAACATGTAAGAGTGCCCTAGTCGATACGGCTCGAATAAGAAATGCCCTGAACCCTGCAGGAGCTGATATTAAAATCTTTTTACTCTTCTTTTACTTATATATTGCATATAACGCATGTATATGCGTTATTTGCGTTTGCAAATATAAAGTCTCTAGCTTTTACGGTTAATAAGTTACGCTTCAAAAACTATGTCAAATCATCGATTGTCATCGATAATATTACACGAGTATTCATGCCAAATTTCAAGTCTCTAGCTTTTTATACCCTGAACCCATTTAAAACGGACGAACGGACAGACGGACAGGGCTTCAACAATTTGTCTTGTCGTCCTGATCAAGAATATTTATACTTTATGGGGTCTACCACGCCTCCTTCTGCCTTTTACATACATTTTCACAAAACCATTATACCCTGAATTCCCATTTTCAATGGGTTCAAGAACAGCAGAAACAGGCACGAAAACGCAACGTTGGCGACACCAACGTTGCTTTTCCACTGCTGATTCATGGCTTGTGTTTGGCTCAGCTAAGCACATGTGGCCATCATAAGGGCAAACAAAGGTGCGAGGAGAGCGGAGCGCAAGCACACACAGTTTGAGAGGAATTGCATGTAGTGTACACTTACATTAGTTAAACGGTAGCGTCACACACAAACACACACACATTCGTATGTGTACAAAATTAATTATTCGAAAGAAAAAAAAAAAACAGGAAAAAATATCTAGATGCACAGGCACAAAACAGCACACGTAAAGAAAAAATGCGCGTTAGAAAGAAACGAAATGGCAATGAAGCACTAGCGCAGGCGCAGTAGCGTAACAGCCAACACATACGTCAACGAACACGCGCGCGCACACAGACAAATGATACCAAATATATTCAGTGTGTGGATCACGGAGGTGAAACAGCCGGCACGAGACAGTACGACACGGCACGGCACGGTACGATTGAAAACGAATCGAATTACAGAACAAAACGAGCGACGCTCTTAGAGCTCTACAACAATCGGCGACTGTTGCCACACAACTGATGCGGTTAGTTGACACTGCACGGTGCCAAAGCCGCAGCTAGCCACAAATAAGCAGAGAACAGCGACCGACGACGGCCAGAGCGTGAGCGTAAAGCGTTTGAAGCTGACCACCACAAAACGAAAGCATCACAAGGCAAATAGCTGCGCGCGCTGCCCAAGCCAGCTTAAAAGAGCCAGAGAGAACGAGTGAGCGAACGAGCGACAGAGCGAGGAGAGTAGCAGAAAGAGAGAACGTAATGAGTTCATCTACAGTTGAGCAGCCTGTACAAGTTACTTATGACGAACGCACCAAACAGCTGATAGTGAGGCATCAGCTAAGATGAGTATAAATAAAAGATTTGACATGATTTGATAAGACTTACCTAATCTGGAATCATTTTTCTTGCGCACACGCAAACAAATGGTGCAGGACTTGATACACTGCAAAGTAGAACAAATGATTCAATTTACCATTGTTTACTGATCACAAAGATGATTGATTCACTTACGTCGTGAATATGGCGTATTGCTTCCGTGCGTGATATATTGTCCAGGCTGAGTCCGTTGACCTCGAGTATCTCATCGCCCACTTCCAGATTATCGCGATCGGACGGTGAGCCATATAATTTAATTTTACCCTCCGCATTCTCAACAAGTATGATAACATAGCCCGATAGCTCGACAACTTGTTGCTACGAAGCGAAGAGAGAGAGAGAGAGAGGGAGAGAGAGAGAGAGAGACAGTGAGAGAGAGAAAGAGAGTGTGTGAGAGAGAGAGAGCGAGAGAGACAGTCTGAGTCAATGACCAAATGTATTTTTATTATGCTTGCCTAAAAAATGTCCTTGCGCTCAAGCTTACAATTGTCTCCTAAAATCATTTGCATAAAAACTACAAAATGGTGGCTATGGGCATTGGCACTGGACCAAAATATATATATATAGAAACAAGTAAGAGTGCTATAGTCGAGGCGGCTCGATTAAGAGATACCCTGAACCCTGTGAGAGCTGTTACTAAAATCATTTTACGCTTCTTTTATATACATTGCATATAATGCATGCACACGTCTATACACTGTTATGCGTAGGCATAAGGGTGGGAATGCTGCACATTTTTGGTACCTGATGACCCTTTTAGAAATCTGAATTTGGTAGCGAAAAAAGGGCATCATTGGAATTTCCTAGTGTTTTGCGTATCGCGGATATCGCACACAAATACGTAAGAGAACTATGCGTATACACAAAAATACACAATTATGCTTACTGCGCAGTTGACGCTGCGGCATCGCTTGGGCTGCAATATGAGCATTACTATGGGAAATTGATTGTTGAATAACTTTTTTCTGCTTGGACTTACTTAATGAAACTTTCAGAGTATTATTAGATGGTACATATGTTTGTATTTGCCAAAGCACAACACTAGTATTTGATTTACGACTTTTAGAGAAATTTGCAAATTTTGGTTAAAGGGGAGCCGGTATCCAAAATCAAAAAACGGCAAAATATGCGCATTCATTACAGTAACACACCGCAAGTCGGCAGTATCTAGCTTTTACGGTTACACGGTTACGCTTGAAAAACAAAGTAAAAGTATCGATTGTTATAGATTATAAGAAAATAGGATGAGTTATCGAAAATTTAAGAAAAACTCGTTAAGCGTATGGTATACACGAGTATTCATGTTAAATTTCAAGTCTCTAGCTTTTGTCGTTTAGGAGATCGGTGCGTTCACACGGACAGATGAACGGACGGACAGACGGACAGGGCTCAAGCAATTTCTCTTGTCGTCCTGATCAAGAATATATATACTTTATGTGGTCTGCCACGCCTCCTTCTGCCTGTTACATACATCCAACGAACCATTATATCCTGAATTCCCACTTTCAATGGGTACAGGGTATAAAAACAAAGAGGAAGCAGAAGAAGTACACAAACATAATTGTTGCAAAATTTAGCTCCTGAAAACTCGAGGGAAAGCACTTTGTTAAAAATGCAAACATCCATTTCTCGGAGGCGTGGCAGACATTCTTGTATATACATTCTTGATCAGGACGACAAGGGAAATTGTTTAAGCCATGTCCGTCTGTCCGTCCGTGCCGAAAATTTCTTTGAAATCCGTTAAATATTAAAAAAGTTATCAAACAAAACGTTTGGCTACTTTGCAAAAACACGCGGTAATAGCGCTAAGCAAACGCACTTTTTCTATGCATGTGCACACACACATTCAAGCGCGCGAACTTTTTCTATGCATGTGCACACACACATACACACGCTCGCATTCTAGTGGATTCGAAGAACCGCAAATTAAGTTCGAATTTGAATTTTGTTGAATTGTCTGCTACTGCTTTACTTTACATTTTCCACCTCTTTCCCTAACAGCGGAGTGGCGTCCTTGGAAGATACGACAGACGCGAAGCGTGAGGACCTGGGTGCAACTCCAGGCGGCGACTGAAATTTTTTATATATTTTTTTTTAATTTTATAAAAATTAGTTTATGTTGGTTCAAATCTGCTATGTCAGTTTTTTTTTTTTAATTTTTTGACAAAAATGCTGTTTGGTTGTTAAAGAGTAAGCTTGAAATTTTTATCATTTAACGCTAAAGATAAGTATATTGAAAACAAGTAAGAGTGCTCTAATCGAGACGGCTCGATTAAGAGATACCCTGAACCCTGTGGGAGCTGTCACTAAAATCATTTTACGCTTCTTTTATATATACATTGCATATAATACATGCACACATTAATACACAGTTATGCGTAGGCATAGGGGCGGGAATGATAACTATTTTTGGAACCTGCCGACCCTATTAGAAATATGAAGTTGGTAGCGAAAAAAGGGCATAATTGGAATTTCCTAGTGTTTATGCGTATCGCGGATAAACACACAAATATATAAATGAACTATGCACTTTACGTAGCGCCATATACATATAATATTAGGCAATTTGCGGTTTTGTGGTGGATATCGCATTCGACTAAAGTTATTTACGTTATTGTTTTAAGTAAAACATTATGTCGATTTCAATTAGTATATACATATTTTAGCTCTAGTCTATACATTTTCACGAGACAACAATATTCAATTTAAGTTTTATATTATAACTTAAAAAACTAAACACATTCACAAATTTGAGTCAACAAAAGTCGCCGTGCTCTGCCTTGCGCTGAGCTGTCTGGCGCCAGCGTTCTTCTTAGAAGTAACGGGGATCTTTGAATTTGTTATGCGCCTATGTACATAGGCGGGCGCTCTGCTTGCTGCGCAGTTTGCGCAGCGACTGCGCTTGGGCTGCGATATGAGCATTACTATGGGAAATTGATTGTTGAATAACTTTTCTGGGTGGACTTTTTAAATGAAACTTTCAGAGTATAGTTAGACAGACCATATGTTCGTATTTGCAAAAGCACAAGTCTCTAGTATTTGATCTACGATTTCTAGAGAAATTTGCAAATTTTGGGGAAATGGGGGCCAATATCCAAAATCGAAAAATGACAAAATGTGCGCATTCATTACAGTGACATACACTGCAAATCTGAAGTATCTAGATTTTACGGTTACAGAGTTACGTTTGAAAAACAAAGCCAAATTATCGATTTTTATCGATAATAAGAAAATGGGATGACTTTTCGATAATTTATGATAAGCTCGTTAAGCGTATGGTATACACGAGTATTCATGTTAAATTTCAAGTCTCTAGCTTTTGTAGTTTAGGAAATCGGTGCGTTCATACGGACGGACGGACAGACGGACAGGGCTTGAACAATTTCTCTTGTCGTCCTGATCAAGAATATATATACTTTATGGGGTCTGCCACGCCTCCTTCTGCCTGTTACATACATTTTCACAAAACCATTATACCCTGAATTCCCATTTTCAATGGGTTCAGGGTATAATTATAGCTCGCACGTCCATAAAGCTCGAGTCACAACATTTTAGTTATTAGCTAGCTTTCTTTATATATTAAGGAATTTTGAATTTTGTTATATTTTTGATACCGGCTTCAACTTTCCCTAATATCTACAAATTTAAGCTCAGTTGTAAATACAGCCACTAGGTGAATGAGCTTGCATTTTTCTCAAACGGAAAAAAATCTCAAAAATAAATATTTCATTGAAATCCGTTAAGTAGTAAAAAATGTACTAAAAAAAAACGTTTGGCTAATTTGCTAAAGCACACACATTCAAACGCGAGTATTCTAGTCGGTTCGAAGAATCGCAAATTGCTTTTAAGCAGTGGATTGTTGTCGCGGTTAAGGCGCCGCACGCTATTGTTTTCGTGTGCTTCGTAGACTTGCCAGATTATAGTGTAGACTTAAGCACATGATTTGCAAAGCAAGCATACGTCAAAGCGGATATTCTTGTTGCAAACAGCCTAAACCAGCTGTAAATAATTTGTTAATGCTTTTTATACCCTGAACCCATTGAAAATGGGAATTGTGAAAATGTATGTAACAGGCAGAAGGAGACCCCATAAAGTATATATATTCTTGATCAGGACGACAAGAGAAATTGTTCGAGCCATGTCCGTCTGTCCGTCCGTCCGTATGAACGCACCGATTTCCTAAACAGCAAAAGCTAGAGACTTGAAACTTAATATGAATACTCGTGTATACCATACGCTGAACGAGTTTATCTTAAATTTTCGATAAATCATCCCGTTTTCTTATTATCGATAACAATCGATAATTTGACTTTGTTTTTCAAGCGGAACTCTGTAACCGTAAAAGCTAGATACTTCAGATTTGCGCACAGTTTGTAATTTTTCGATTTTGGATACTGGCCTCCATCACCAAAATTTGCAAATTTCTCTAGAAGTCGTATATCAAATACTAGATACTTATGCTGTAGCAAATATTTTGGATACCGGCCTCCATTTCCCCAAAATTTGCAAATTTCTCTAGAAGTCGTATATCACATACTAGAGACTTGTGCTTTAGCAAATAAAAACATATGTAACATCTTATTGAACTCTGAAAGTTTCATTAAGAAAGTCCAAGCAGAATAAAAATTATTCAACAATCAATTTCCCATAGTAATGATCATATTGCAGCCAAAGCGCAGAAGCGTAAAATGATTTTAGTAATAGGTCCCACAGGGTTCCGGGTATCTCATAATCGAGCCGTCTCGATTAGAGCACTCTTACTTGTTAAATATAGCTTCATAGCTTCTACTTAGCAAAAACCTACGCCAATTACACAACGTGCATCAACTCTACCAACGCCGCCACAGCATTTTTATATAACAAGTTCAGAGTATAACAAGTAAGAAAACTCTATTCGGACGTAACCGACTAGGGTATACCCTGAGCCCCGTCGAACCTGTTGTTTTTCAATACACTTATATTTAGCGTAAATTTAAAAAAAAAAAATTTCAAGTTTACTCTTTAACAACCAAAAAACTTTTTTATTAAAAAACTGACATTGGCGAGGTTCGAACCTACGTTAATTATGCAACGTGCATCGTCTCTACCAAAACGCCACCTAATTTTTATAAAATTAAAAAACTAAATAAATTTCTGGCGTCGCCTGGTGTTGAACCCAGGTCCTCATGTTTCGCGTGCGTCGCTCCTACCAACGACGCCACTCCACTGCAGGAGGAAGCAGTGGCAAATGTAAACTAAAGCAGCAGCAGCTGATAATTCAATAAAATTCAAACGTAATTTGCTATTCTTCTAATCGACTAGAATGCGAGCGTTTGTATGTGTATGCTCATGCATACAAAAAGTGCGTTCGCTTGACGCTGCTGCCACGTGTTTTTGCAAAGTAGCCAAACGTTTTGCTTAATAACTTTTTTGCTATTTAACGGATTTCAATGAAACATTCGGCATATGATCAACATATTCTATGGGCATATTTGTTAGTTTAGTAAAAGTGCCAACTCATTCGCACTTTGGCTATATTTGAGACTGAACTTCAGTTGGGGGAAATTTGGGGCCGGTATCCAAAACATAACAAAATTCGAAATTGCATAAAATACATATAAAGCTAAATATAAAATTTGGTGTCTATAGCTTGAAAGATGGGCGAATATAATTTTTTAACTGAATTTCGATTTTGTTCTTAATCGATAACAATTAATTGGGAATAGTTATCGATTTTTTTAAATTAACTTGATCTGCGTGTGCTATACACGGACCTACAAAAAAAAGTTCAAGTCTCTAGCTCTTATACGGGCTGAAATCGACGCGTTCAAACATACGGACGGACGGACAGGGCCAAATCAATTTCTCTTGTCGTCCTGATCAAGAATATATATACTTTATGGGGTCTGCCACGCCTCCTTCTGCCTGTTACATACATTTTCACAAAACCATTATACCCTGAATTCCCATTTTCAATGGGTTCAGGGTATAATTATAGCTCGCACGTCCATAAAGCTCGAGTCACAACATTTTAGTTATTAGCTAGCTTTCTTTATATATTAAGGAATTTTCAACTTTCCCTAATATCTACAAATTTAAGCTCAGTTGTAAATACAGCCACTAGGTGAATGAGCTTGCATTTTTCTCAAACGGAAAAAAATCTCAAAAATAAATATTTCATTGAAATCCGTTAAGTAGTAAAAAATGTACTAAAAAAAACGTTTGGCTAATTTGCTAAAGCACACACATTCAAACGCGAGTATTCTAGTCGGTTCGAAGAATCGCAAATTGCAGTTTGTTTAAATTTGCAAATTCGCTTTTAAGCAGTGGATTGTTGTCGCGGTTAAGGCGCCGCACGCTGTTGTTTTCGTGTGCTTCGTAGACTTGCCAGATTATAGTGTAGACTTAAGCACATGATTTGCAAAGCAAGCATACGTCAAAGCGGATATTCTTGTTGCAAACAGCCTAAACCAGCTGTAAATAATTTGTTAATGCTTTTTATACCCTGAACCCATTGAAAATGGGAATTGTGAAAATGTATGTAACAGGCAGAAGGAGACCCCATAAAGTATATATATTCTTGATCAGGACGACAAGAGAAATTGTTCGAGCCATGTCCGTCTGTCCGTCCGTCCGTAAGAACGCACCGATTTCCTAAACAGCAAAAGCTAGAGACTTGAAACTTAATATGAATACTCGTGTATACCATACGCTGAACGAGTTTATATTAAATTTTCGATAAATCATCCCGTTTTATGATTATCGATAACAATCGATAATTTGACTTTGTGTTTCAAGCGGAACTCTGTAACCGTAAAAGCTAGATACTTCAGATTTGCGGAGTATGTTACTGTAATGAATGCGCACAGTTTGTAATTTTTCGATTTTGGATACTGGCCTCCATCACCAAAATTTGCAAATTTCTCTAGAAGTCGTATATCAAATACTAGAGTTTTGTGCTTTGGCAAATACAAACATATGTACCATCTAATTATACTCTGAAAGTTTCATTAAGAAAGTCCAAGCAGAAAAAAATATATTCAACAATCCATTTCCCATAGTAATGCTTATATTGCAGACCAAGAGCAGCCGCTGCGTAAACTGCTAATTGTGTATGTATGCGTGCATGCGTTATATGCAATGTATATATAAAGACTCGTAAAAATATGTCGAAATATAATCGACAATGTGCTTTACTCAAGACATTAACGTAAATAACTTTAGGCGAGTACATATTTTATACAGCCTGGACAAAGTGTCCAGATATCCAACACAAAGCCGCAAATTGCCTAATAATATATATGACGCTGCGTAAACTGCATAGTTCGTTTATGTGTTTGTGTGCGATATCCGCGATACGCCCTTTTTTCGCTACCAACTTCAGATTTCTAAAAGGGTCAACAGGTACCAAAAATTTGTAAAATTCCCACCCCTATGCCTACGCATAACTGTGTATTAATGTGTGCATGCGTTATATGCAATGTATATATAAAAGAAGCGTAAAATGATTTTAGTAACAGCTCTTACAGGGTTCAGGGTATCTCTTAATCGAGCCGTCTCGATTAGAGCACTCTTACTTGTTTCTTCTTTTCTTCTTGGGCTTTCTTAATGAAACTTACAGAGTATATTTAGATGGTACATATGTCACAAGTCTCTAGTATTGGATATACGACTTTTGCAGAAATTTGCAAATTTTGTGGAAAGGGGGCCGCTATACACAATCGAAAAATGACAAAATGTGCGCATTCATTAAAGTAACATACACCGCAACATACACTGAAGTATCTAGCTTCCACGGTTACAGAGTTACGCTTGAAACACAAAGTCAAATTATCGATTTTTATCGATAATAAGAAAATGGGATGAGTTATCGAGAATTTAAGAAAATTTCGTTAAGCGTATGGTATACATGAGTATGCATGTTAAATTTCAAGTCTCTAACTTTTGCGGCTTAGGAAATCGGTGCGCTCATCCAGACGGACGGACAGACAGACATGGCTCAAACAATTTCTCTTGTCGTCCTGATCAAGAATATATATACTTTATGGGGTCTGCCACGCCTCCTTCTGCCTGTTACATACATTTTCACAAAACCATTATACCCTGAATTCCCATTTTCAATGGGTTCAGGGTATAACAAGTAAGAAAACTCTAGTCGGGCGTAACCGACTAGGGTATACCCTGAGCCCCGTCGAACCTGTGTTTTCCAATACATTTATACTAAGCGTAAAATTAAAATTATTTTTTTCAAAAACTGACATTGGCGAGGTTCGAACCTACGTTAATTACGCAACGTGCATCATCTCTACCAACAACGCCACCTAATTTTTATAAAATTAAAAAATTCTATCAACGATGTCACTCCACTGTCTTAGAAAGCGGTGGCAAATGTAAACTAAAGCAGCAGCTGATAATTTGCGATTCTTCGAATCGACTAGAATGCGAGCGTTTGTATGTGTGTGCTGCCACGTAAGTTTGCAAAGTAGCCAAACGTTTCGTTTAATAACTTTTTTGCTTTTTAACGGATTTCAATGAAATTTTCGGCATATGATCAACATATTCTATGGGCATATTTGTCAGTTTAGTAAAAGTGCCAACTCATTCGCATTTTGGCTATATTTGAGACTGAACTTCAATTGGGGAAAATTTGGGGCCGGTATCCAAAATATAACAAAATTCGAAATTGCATAAAATACATATAAAGCTAAATATAAAATTTGGTGTCTCTAGCTTAAAAGATGGGCGAGATAGAATTTTTTAACTGAATTTCGATTTTGTTTTTAATCGATAACAATTAATTGGAGATAGTTATCGATTTTTAAAAACAAACTCGATCTGCGCGTGCTATACACGGACCTACAAAAAAAATTTCAAGTCTCTAGCTCTTATACGGGCTGAATTCGGCGCGTTCAAACATACGGACAGACGGACAGACGGACAGACGGACAGACGGACGGACGGACGGACGGACGGACGGACAGACGGACAGACGGACATGGCCCAATCGATTTCTCTTGTCGTCCTGATCAAGAATATATATACTTTCTGGGGTCTGCCACGCCTCCTTCTGCCTGTTACATACATCCAACAAAAACATTATACCCTGATTTCCCATTTTCAATGGGCTCAGGGTATAAAAAGACAGAATCGACGGTGCTCAGGGTATCCCCTAGTCGGTTTCGCCCGACTAGAGTTTTCTTACTTGGTACATGGCAAAAATTCAGCTATAAAATTATAACTCGCACGTCCATAAAGCTCGAGTCACAACATTTTAGCTATTAGCTAGCTTTCTTTATATATTGAGGAATTTTGAATTTTGTTATATTTTTGATACCGGCTTCAACTTTCCCTAATATCTACAAATTTAAGCTCAGTTGTAAATACAGCCACTAGGTGAATGAGCTTGCATTTTTCTCAAACGGAAAAAAATCTCAAAAATAAATATTTCATTGAAATCCGTTAAGTAGTAAAAAATGTACTAAAAAAAACGTTTGGCTAATTTGCTAAAGCACGTGGCAGCAGCGTTACCCGCGCACATTTTTCGTATGCATATGCATACACACATTCAAACGCGAGTATTCTAGTCGGTTCGAAGAATCGCAAATTGCTGTTAAGCAGTGGATTGTTGTCGCGGTTAAGGCGCCGCACGCTGTTGTTTTCGTGTGCTTCGTAGTCTTGCCAGATTATAGTGTAGACTTTAGCACATGATTTGCAAAGCAAGCATACGTCAAAGCGGATATTCTTGTTGCAAACAGCCTAAACCAGCTGTAAATAATTTGTTAATGCTTTTTATACCCTGAACCCATTGAAAATGGGAATTGTGAAAATGTATGTAACAGGCAGAAGGAGACCCCATAAAGTATATATATTCTTGATCAGGACGACAAGAGAAATTGTTCGAGCCATGTCCGTCTGTCCGTCCGTCCGTAAGAACGCACCGATTTCCTAAACAGCAAAAGCTAGAGACTTGAAACTTAATATGAATACTCGTGTATACCATACGCTGAACGAGTTTATATTAAATTTTCGATAAATCATCCCGTTTTATGATTATCGATAACAATCAATAATTTGACTTTGTGTTTCAAGCGGAACTCTGTAACCGTAAAAGCTAGATACTTCAGATTTGCGGAGTATGTTACTGTAATGAATGCGCACAGTTTGTAATTTTTCGATTTTGGATACTGGCCTCCATCACCAAAATTTGCAAATTTCTCTAGAAGTCGTATATCAAATACTAGAGACTTATGCTGTAGCAAATATTTTGGATACCGGCCTCCATTTCCCCAAAATTTGCAAATTTCTCTAGAAGTCGTATATCACATACTAGAGACTTGTGCTTTAGCAAATAAAAACATATGTAACATCTTATTGAACTCTGAAAGTTTCATTAAGAAAGTCCAAGCAGAATAAAAATTATTCAACAATCAATTTCCCATAGTAATGATCATATTGCAGCCAAAGCGCAGAAGCGTAAAATGATTTTAGTAATAGCTCCCACAGGGTTCCGGGTATCTCATAATCGAGCCGTCTCGATTAGAGCACTCTTACTTGTTAAATATGCATTTTTATACCCTGAGCCCATTGAAAATGGGAAATCAGGGTATAATGTTTTTGTTGGATGTATGTAACAGGCAGAAGGAGGCGTGGCAGACCCCATAAAGTATATATATTCTTGATCAGGACGACAAGAGAAATTGATTTTGCCCTGTCCGTCTGTCTGTCCGTCCGTCCATATGTTTGAACGAATCGAAATTCAGTTAAAAAATTATATATCGCCCATATATCTATCGCTAGAGACACCAAATTTTGTATTTAGTTTTATATGTATTTTATGCAATTTTCAATTTTGTTATTTTTTGGATAATGGCCCCGATGTCCCCCAAATTCTATGAAAAACACAGATTCGACGGGGCGCAGGGTATCCCATAGTCGGTCACGCCCGACTAGAGTTTTCTAACTTGTTTCTGTTTGGACTTTCTTAATAAAACTTTCAGAGTATAATCAGATGGTACATAGGTTTGTATTTGCCAAAGCACAGAACTCTAGTATTTGATATACGACTTCTAGCGAAATTTTGGGGAAATGAGGGCCGGCATCCAAAATAAAAAAAATACAAAATGTGCGTATTCATTACAGAAACATACACCGCAAATCTGAAGCATCTAGCTTTTACGGTTACAGAGTTACGTTTGAAAAACAAAGACAAATTGTCGATTGTTATCGATAATAAGAAAATGGGATGAGTTTTCGAAAATTAAAGATAAACTTGTTCAGCGTATGGTATACAAGAGTTCATGTCAAATTTCAAGTCTCTAGCTTTTGTCGTTGAGGAGATCGGTGCGTTCACACGGACGGATGGACGGACGGACGGACAGGGCTTAAACAATTTCTCTTGTCGTCCTGATCAAGAATATATATACTTTATGGGGTCTGCCTCGCCTCCTTCTATCTGTTACATACATTTTCACAAAACCATTATACCCTGAATTCCCTTTTTCAATGGGTTCAGGGTATAAAAAACAACAAAAAAGTGCTGTAATGACAGCAAAGAAACAAGTTAAACTGTAATATTCGAAAACAAAGTTGAGCCTTATACTTTTATGTTTTCCTTTAAACCCCATTCCAACTCATATGAGCCTAATAGCATTTCGGTCATTCTAGTTCAATCTAATGAACAAGAATCATAAAGTAGGTCATACACTAACTCCATGAATTTCGCGAATTCAGCTCGAGATTTTTTAATTCTACCAGGTAGCGGATTCAGATTGAAAGTTGCTAATTCCAGCTCCAACAGATTAACGGAATCGTTTTTTGTTTTAATCGTGAAATATTATATCGATCAAGTTGTTTACTAGATCAGCTTTAGAATCGATAACTTAAGTGCAATATAATGTTATATATAAAGGTCGTTATATATTTATAGGTCATGTTTCGCAAATATAACTAAACCTTGTTTTAATACCTTTTCAAAAGCAATAAAAACAAATAAGTAAACTCAAGTCGGATGTGACCGACTAGGGGATACCCTAATCCAACAGTATATGGGCATAATTGTCAGTTTAGTAAAAGTGCAAACTCATTCATATGTTGGCTACCAAGGCTGGACGCAATCTAGGACATGCTCGTAGAACAACAGCAGCCATCCATTGTGGCAGGCGATCTTAACGCTCGACCAGTAGAATGGGGAATATCTTCGACAAACTCAAGAGGACGTAAAATAATGGATATGGCAGCTAGGACCGGTCTAGCTGTAGTCAATCAGGGAAGCAAACCTACCTTCAACAGAACGGGATGCGAAGGCACAATACCAGATATAACCTTAGGATCCGAGCAAATCATGGACCGGATAAAGGACTGGAAAGTAATTGATGATTTTACTGGTAGTGACCATGAGTATATCTCATACACTTTCCAGGACATAAATCGGCAAATCCCCCTAACGCACCGCGCATATACATCCCATAGATGGGATATAACCAAAATAGATGCGGAAAAACTACTCTCCGAAATAGACAGACGGGAACGTCGATTGGATGGTACACTAAGTACAGAAGACGTCGTCAAACTGAGTCTAAATACTATTGAGAAGGCATGCAACGCTTCAATGCCAAAAACGCACCGCAAACATGGGGGCAGAAGGCAAGCTTACTGGTGGAATCATGACGTCGCGGAGAAAAGGAAAGTATGTATACAGTGCAGGCGGAAGCTAACGAGGGCACGACGCACTGGAAACTTTTTAACGGAAGCGTTAGCATCTAAGAGCGCGAGAAAGGAGCTGTCGATTGCTATCGCACACAGCAAAGAACGCAAGTGGAAAGAGCTTTACACAGATATCAAAAGGGATCCTTGGGCTTGGCTACAAAATAGTCATGAAAAAGCTGAGGAACTACGAAAGAGCACCAAATGTTGGGGATGAAACGGTGGATCACATAGTGAGGACACTATTTCCAACGCACATCTAAGAAGCACAGGAGGGCCCCTCTGTCGAGCTCCGCAGCTCAGCCCCGATTTTTAGCGAGGAGGAGTTGTAAACTGCAGCTCTTTCCCTTAAAAATAAAAAAGCTCCGGGACCGGATAATATACCGGCGGAGTTACTGAAGCTGATGGCAATAGGACGGCGTGCTTTCCTCCTTAGAATTTATAACTCATGTCTAAATGAAAATGTGTTTTCAGAAGAGTGGAAAGAACAAAGACTTGTCCTCATTAGCAAAGGCAAAGGCGACCCTAACACACCATCGGCATACCGCCCATTGTGTATGTTAAACACGGCTGGAAAGCTATTAGAAAAGCTTATAAAACCCAGACTACTTGCTGCAGTAGAGGCTGCTGGAGTACTTAGTCCCAGACAGCACGGGTTTAGAGCTGGCAAATCCACAATGGGAGCTATCGATGAAGTAGTTCGGGCGGCCAGAGCTACGCAAAGAGGAAATGCATACTCGCGGCCAGTGGTCCCACTCGTAACGCTCGACGTCAAAAACGCCTTTAACAGCGTTAGGAACGACATGCTGGCTTCCTTGGAGCAACGTTTCCGTATAGCTGAGTATCTCATGGGTAAGGTCAAGAGCTACTTGCAAAACCGAGTACTCCTGTACACCACACAGACTGGTATAAAAAGATATAGAGTGACCGGAGGAGCTGCACAGGGTTCGATATTAGGACCAGACTTGTGGAACATCAGCTACGACGACATCCTAAGATCGGTTATGCAAATGACATCGAGGCCGTCATCACAGCCAGAAACACCGTAGAGGCTCAGCAAAGACTAAACCAAGTTACGATCCGCACGCAGACGTGGCTCGGATCGCGGGGCCTGGAGCTCGCTACCCACAAAACAGAGCTGTTACTGTTCACGGGGAAGCAGAAAATCAAGGCGACTGAACTTAAAATGACATAATTTGTGTTAATTTGGAGGCCGTATCCTGAACTGAACAAGATTAAAAATTGCATAAGATTCATATAAAGCTAAATATAAAACAAGTAAGAAAACTCTTTTTTGGCGTGACCAACTAGGATATACCCTGAGCCCCGTCGAATCTGTGTGTGTAGTAGTGTATTGGAAACACTTACATTTAGTGTTAAATTATAAAAGATTTCAAGTTTACTCTTTAACAACCAAATAGCATTTTTGTCAAAAAACAAAAAAAAAACTGACATTAGCAGATTTGAACCTACATTAATTACGCAACGCGCATCATCTCTACCAACAACGCCACCTAATTTTTATAAAATTAAAAAAAAATATGAAAAATTTCAGGCGCCGCCTGGAGTTGCACCCAGGTCCTCACGCTTCGCGTCTGTCGTATCTTCCAACGACGCCACTCCACTGTTAGGGAAAGAGGTGGAAAATGTAAAGTAAAGCAGTAGCAGACAATTCAACAAAATTCAAATTCGAACGTAATTTGCGGTTCTTCGAATCCACTAGAATGCGAGCGTGTGTATGTGTGTGTGCACATGCATAGAAAAAGTTCGCGCGCTTGAATGTGTGTGTGCACATGCGTTTGCTTAGCGCTATTACCGCGTGTTTTTGCAAAGTAGCCAAACGTTTTGTTTAATGACTTTTTTTATATTTAACAGATTTCGGCATATAATAAACATATTCTATGGGCATATTTGTCAGTTTAGTAAAAAAGCGAACCCATTCACATTTTGGCTATATTTACAACTACACTTTAATTATAGGAATTTGGGGAAATTTGGAGCCGGTATCCAAAATATAACAAAATTCGAAATTGCATAAAATAAATAGAAAGTTAAATACAAGTTTTGGTGTCTCTAGCTTAAAAGATGGGCTAGATATAATTTAAAAACTGAATTTCGATTTTGATTTTGATCGATAACAAATAATTGGGGATAGCAATCGAATATTTATGACAAACTGGATCTGCGCGTGCTATACACGGACCCACAACAAAATTGTAAGTCTCTAGCTCTTATATGTTTTGAAATCGTCGCGTTCAAATATACGGACAGACGGACGGACTGATAGACGGGCAGGGCCAAATCGACTCCTCTCATCGTCCTGATCAAGAATATATATACTTTATGGGGTCTGCCACGCCTCCTTCTGCCTGTTACATACATCCAACAAAACCATTAAATCCTGATTTCCCATTTTCAATAGACTCAGGGTATAATTATCTGTTTCTAGCTGTAAATATGCGTGCGATATAATTTAATAACTGAATTTAGATCATGTTTTTAGTCGATAACGATTAAGTGCGGATATTTATCGATTATTTGAAACACGGATCTACAAAATAATTCAACTCTCTAGCTCTGATAGAAGTTGAGATCTACGCGATCAAACATATGGACAGAAGAGCGGACGGACAGACGGGCAGGGTTAAATCGACTTCTCTTATCGTCAAGATCAAGAATATATATACTTTATGGGGTCTGCCACGCCTCCTTCTGCCTGTTACATACATTTTCATGAAACCATTATACCCGGATTTCCCATTTTCCATGGGATCAGGGTATAAAAATATATCCCTAATTTATGAATTTTATATTGAAAGATGTTTCAATGGAAATGGTATTCTACGAACGGGCATGTATGAACTGGATAGTTTATAAATCGGCTATTTGGTTAACGATATAAGTGATGGTGCTTTTTCGGACCATTGCTCATGCTCGCAAGCTCAAAGCTCGACTACACTAAAGACATTTGAAAGGGATAGCCATCCCATAAAGGGGTGATGGTGGGGAAAGGAAGGGGAACGGGAAAGGGGAAGGAAGCGAAGAGCACACAGAAAGCAAAATTAAAGGCCAAAATCTCGCCTCTTGCCTGTTTTTTGGGAAGAGGCGGGCAGCTCCTTGGGAAACAAAATTGAAGTAGATGCCATTGTAGTTGCTGCCATTTGCCGGCGTGTGTGTGTGGCGGAGTGGGTGGGTGTGTAAGTGTGAGTGCGAATAGTTGTGGACCATTGTCATAATTGACAGGTCTTCATTAGAGAATGTAAGCTGGCACTCGGGTTATGACTGTGGCTAACTTACCTTGCCCTGCGACGAGGATATCGTTGAGGCCGATGGCGTACCGGAGGATTGTGCGCTTAATGTGGATCGGTTGCTGTTTACTTGCATTGCGCAGCTTTTTGGCACCACAGGCACCCCTAGCTCCGTTCGGTCCTTTGACTCCTTTAGCTACCAGGCGCAATCAGCTAGTCTTCTCTGCAATTCGTGATGGTATTATTGCATGCATTTTTGCAGTAAAATTGCTGCTTATCTAAATTATTGTGCATCTCTTATCTATTTCATATCAATAACGCTTCATTTTATTTTATTCCTCTTATCTCCTATTATAAATTTTCTAAGAGCTTATGATTAGCTTTCACTACTTCCGCTCTACTCTTCTACTCCTTATATAGCAAAGGCACTAATCTGAAAATAGAAAAAATACAAAAATTGTTCAGCTCTTAACAGCGTAAGACTCTTTACTCTTTGCTTTACTTTAAGCAACCTCACAAAAACTCTTCATTAATTTCTTTTGCTACCTTCACAATATTACTTATTAATTTCTTAGTTTTTATAAGATATATATGTAATAAATGAATATATCTTTTTTAATTGTTTACAATAATTTGTAATGGTTTTTTTAAGAAATTTAAAGTTTTAAATTTAACAAGTAAGAAAACTCTAGTCGGGCGTAACCCACTCGGGGATACCCTGAGCCCCGTCGAACACTTATATTTTGCGTAAAATTATAAAAAAATTTCAAGTTTACTCTTTATCAACTAAAAAACTTTTTTATTAAAAAACTGACATTGGCGAGGTTCGAACCTACGTTAATTACGCAACGTGCATCATCTCTACCAATAAATGCAAACTAAAGCAGCAGCTGATAATTCAACAAAATTTAAACGTAATTTGCGATTCTTCGAATCGACTAGAATGCGAGCGTTTGTATGTGTGCGCTCATGAATAGAAAAAGTGCGTTCGCTTGGCGCTGCTGCCACGTGTTTTTGCAAAGTAGCCAAACGTTTTGTTTAATAACTTTTTTGCTATTTGACGGATTTCAATGAAAGTTTCGGCATATGATCAACATATTCTATGGGCATATTTGTCAGTTTAGTAAAAGTGCCAACTCATTCGCACTTTGGCTATATTTGAGACTGAACTTCAGTTGGGGGAAATTAGGGGCCGGTATCCAAAATATAACAAAATTCGAAAGTGCATAAAATACATATAAAGCTAAATATAAAATTTGGTGTCTCTAACTTAAAAGATGGGCGAGATAGAATTTTATAACTGAATTTCGATAATGTTTATATTCGATAACAAAAAAACTAATATATAAATAGTTTATTGGAAATAAACTTGATATGCGCGCAGTATATAGGGATCTACAAAAAAATTTCAAGTCTCTAGCTCTTTTGAGAGCTGAAATCGACGCGTTCATACATACGGACAGACGGACGGACAGACGGACGGACTGACAGACAGACAGACGGACAGGGCCAAATCGATTTCTCTTGTCGTCCTGATCAAGAATATATATACTTTATGGGGTCTGCCACGCCTCCTTCTGCCTGTTACATACATCCAACAAAAACATTATACCCTGATTTCCCATTTTCAATGGGCTCAGGGTATACAAATATCTAAGTTTTAAAATCGAATGAATAAAGTTCTTATGTTTGTTTTTCATTTGAATTCATAAAAAAGCTGACAAAATAAAATACATTAAATTATTATATTATAAACAAGTAAGAGTGCTCTAATCGAGACGGCTCGATTAAGAGATACCCTGAACCCTGTAAGAGCTGTTACTAAAATCATGTTAAGCTTCTTTTATATATACATTGCATATAACGCATGCACACATTAATACACAGTTATGCGTAGGCATAGGGGTGGGAATGTTACATATTTTTGGTACCTGCTGACCCTTTTAGAAATCTGAAGTTGGTAGCGAAAAAATGGCATAATTGGAATTTCCTAGTGTTTATGCGTATAGCGGATATCGCACACAAACACATAAACGAACTATGCGTACACACATACATACACAGTTATGCGTAGGCTCGCGCTCTGCTTACTGCGCAGTTGACGCTGCGGCAGCGCTTGGATATGAGCATTACTATGGGAAATTGATTGTTGAATAACTTTTTTCTGCTTGGACGTTCGTAATGAAACTTTCAGAGTATAATCAGATGGTACATATGTGTGTATTTGCCAAAGCACAAGTCTCTAGTATTTGATATACGACTTCTGGAGAAATTTGCAAATTTTGGGGAAATGGGGGCCGGTATCCAAAAGCGAAAAATGCCAAAATGTGCGCATTCATTACAGTAACATACACCGCAAATCTGAAGTTTCTAGCTTTTACGGTTACAGAGTTACGTTTCGAAAACAAAGTCGAATTATCGATTTTTATCGATAATAAGAAAATGGGATGACTTTTCGATAATTTATGATACACTTGTTCAGCGCATGGTATACACGAGTATTCATGTTAAATTTCAAGTCTCTAGCTTTTGTAGTTTAGGAAATCGGTGCGTTCATACGGACGGACGGACGGACGGACGGACGGACAGACGGACAGGGCTTAAACAATTTCTCTTGTCGTCCTGATCAAGAATATATATACTTTATGGGGTCCGCCACGCCTCCTTCTGCCTGTTACATACATTTTCACAAAACCATTATACCCTGAATTCCCATTTTCAATGGGTTCAGGGTATAATAAGCATTTAATTTATCAAAATTATCATACAACCGCAAGAAGAACAAGCCCATTGCAAAGCTTTATGCTTTACAAACAAGGCAAAGCAAGAAGAGAAGACTAAAAGACCATGTAAAATTTGACATGCAGTATGGGCCGAGAGTCTGGCTAACAAAGAGATGTTGCGGAAATTGAACACTTTGGAGTATAATGGGGACAGCCCTTAGCCAACCTAGGCTAAGCTTCCATTTAGTTGTTGACAACCGAATGATAAAATTGAAAATTAAAGCTGTCTTCTATCTGCTAAATTAGTGTGAACTATAATTGTCTCGATTATCTAGAGTTCCGCTTGGACGGGTCTTGAGTGCATGTCAGCCTGCAAGGTATGCAACATTTTTTTGGCAATTTAAGGGAAACGAAACCCGCTCGTGAAATGTGCAAAGGAAGCAATAACAAGTAAGAAAACTCTAGTCGGGCGTGACCGATAGAGGATACACTGAGCCCCGCCGAAGCTGTGTTTTAAATACACTTATATTTAGCGTAAAATTATAACAATTTTCAGGTTTGCACTTTAACAACCAAATAGCATTTTTGTCAAAAAACTGACATTAGCAGAGTTGAACCAGCGCCAATTACGTAACGCGCATCACCTCTACCAACTACGCCACCTAATTTTATACAATTAAAATAAAAAAACTAAATAAATTTCACGCGTCGCCTGGAGTTGATCTACCAACGACGCCACTCCACTGCAGCAGCAGGATAATTAGACAAAACTCAAACGTAATTTGCGATTCTTCGAATCTACTAGAATGTGTGCAAATTCATAGGAAAAATGCGTTCGCTTAGGGTTGCTGCCGCGTTTTTTTGCAAATTAGCCCAATGTTTTGCTAAATACCTTTTTTTCTATTCAACGGATTTCAATGAATTTTCGAAATATTATCAACATATTCTATGGACATATTTATCAGTTTAGTACAAGTTCGAAATCATTCACATTTCGGCTATATTTGCAACTGAACTTCAATTGGGGAAAATTTGGGGCCGGTATCCAAAATATAACAAAATTCAAAATTGCATAAAATACATATAAAGCTAAATATCAAATTTGGTGTATCTTGCTTTAAAGATGAGCGAGCTATATTTTAACAAGTAAGACTGCTCTATTCGAGACGGAAAAGATATAATCTCGGAAAAGATATAATCTGAGCCCTGTGGGAGCTGTTACAAAAATCATTTTACATTTCTTTTATATATATATTGCATATAATACATGCACACGTCCATACACAGTTATGCGTAGGCATAGGGGTGGGAATGCTGCATATTTTTGGTACCTGCTGAGCTTTGAGAAATCTGAAGTTGGTAGTGAAAAATGGGAATAATTGGAATTTCCATTGCTCATGTAAGTATTTAACGGCTGCGTATTTTAGTCTCTAGTTGTGTACATATATATGTATATACGTTTTCCCGAAACACGCTGTAACTTCACCAAATTTGTGGTAAAATTAAAAATGTTGATGGAGGCTGATAAAATCATCTTTTGCTACAGATCTGGAGCTGATATTAAAATCATTTTACGCTTCTTTTATATATAAATAGCATATAACGCATGTACACATACCTACACAGTTATGCGTAGGCACGCGAGTTATGATAAGTCCAGGCAACCAACTAAAACCAATTGTACAGTAGCCAATTCTAGGAATGCAACCGTACGCCAGATCAACAGTCTGCAATTCTCAAAATTGAAATGTATATAAAGAATGTTGCTAAAGTTGGCAGCAGCAATGCTGTCGCTATAAGAACCCAGCCAGCCAGGGTGAAGTAGTTCAGTTTGACATCAATAATTCAACAATAAACCACATAATGTTAATATATATAGTACTTTTGTTTTTTAAATAAAAATAATTAATCAAGTCACTGAAACATAGCTCTCGCGTTTTTTGGAACCTTATTAATAATTTTTCATTCGCCTCGACAATATAAAATTCGCGCTCTGCTTAGTGCGCAGTTTACGCAGCGGCTGCGCTTAGGCTGCAATATGAGCATTACTATGTTAAATTGATTGTAACTGATTGTAATGAAACTTTCAGAGTATTATTAGATGGCCTATATATTTGATTTTGCCGAAGCACAAGTCACTAGTATTTGATATACGGCTTTTGGAGAAATTTGCAAATTTTGGGAAAAGGGGAGCCGGTATCCAAAATCATAAAATTACAAAATGTTCAAAATTTTCAAGTTTACTCTCTACTAACGACGCCACTCCACTGTTTGAGAAAGCGGTGGTAAATGTAAACTAAAGCAACAGCGGACAATTCAAAACAAATCAAATGTAATTTGCGTTTGAATCGACTAGAATGCGAGCGTTTGTATGTGTGTGTGCACATGCACAGAAAAAGTACGTGCGTTTGAATGTGTGTGTGCACATGCATAGAAAAAGTGCGTTTGCTTAACGCTACTACCGCGTGTTTTTGCAAAGTAGCCAAACGTTGTGCTTAATAACTTTTTTGCTATTTAACGGATTTCAATGAATTTTCGGAATATGATCAACATATTCTATGGACATGTTTATCAGTTTAGTACAAATGCGAACTCATTCACATTTTGGCTATATTTGCAACTAAAGTCTAATGTTAAGAATTTGGGGAAATTTTGGGCGGTATCCAAATATACCAAAATACAAAATTGCATAAAATACATATAAACCCAAATATCAAATTTGACGTCTCTTGCTCAAAAGATGGGCGAGATATAATTTAATAACTGAATTTCGATTTTGTTTTTAATCGATAATAATTAATTTGGGATAGTTATCGATTATTTAAAGCAAGCTCGATCTGCTCGTGCTGTACACAAACCTACAAAAAAATTTCAAGTCTCTAATTCTTATAAGAGATGAGATCGACGTGTTCATACATACGGACGGACAGACAGACAGACGGACATGGCCAAATCGATTTCTCTAGTCGTCCTGATCAAGAATATATATACTGATTTCCCATTTTCAGTGGGCTCAGAGTATAAAAAGAGCACACACACGCATATACATCCACCGACAGAAGAAAGAAGAGGAATAGAACAGAAAGAAAAGGCAGCAACCACATCCTTCAAGCACAAATTAAAAGAAAATGTCACAATCGCCGTCGCCGTAAACTGCGCCCGCCGCAGCTATTGCGCAGCAACTGAGGACCAAGCGGTTAACTCTCAGCGGACAAAGCGTAATGCCTAGAAATAGGGCTAGGCCATTTACGGAAAATACTTGCTGCAGTAGAAGCTGCTGGAGTACTTAGTCCCAGACAGCACGGGTTTAGAGCTGGCAAATCCACAATGGGAGCTATCGATGAAGTAGTTCGGGCGGCCAGAGCTACGCAAAGAGGAAATGCATACTCGCGGCCAGTGGTCCCACTCGTAACGCTCGACGTCAAAAACGCCTTTAACAGCGTTAGGAACGACATGCTGGCTTCCTTGGAGCAACGTTTCCGTATAGCTGAGTATCTCATGGGTAAGGTCAAGAGCTACTTGCAAAACCGAGTACTCCTGTACACCACACAGACTGGTATAAAAAGATATAGAGTGACCGGAGGAGCTGCACAGGGTTCGATATTAGGACCAGACTTGTGGAACATCAGCTACGACGACATCCTAAGATCGGTTATGCAGATGACATCGAGGCCGTCATCACAGCCAGAAACACCGTAGAGGCTCAGCAAAGACTAAACCAAGTTACGATCCGCACGCAGACGTGGCTCGGATCGCGGGGCCTGGAGCTCGCTACCCACAAAACAGAGCTGTTACTGTTCACGGGGAAGCAGAAAATCAAGGCGACTGAACTTAAAATGACATAATTTGTGTTAATTTGGAGGCCGTATCCTGAACTGAACAAGATTAAAAATTGCATAAGATTCATATAAAGCTAAATATAAAACAAGTAAGAAAACTCTTTTTTGGCGTGACCAACTAGGATATACCCTGAGCCCCGTCGAATCTGTGTGTGTAGTAGTGTATTGGAAACACTTACATTTAGTGTTAAATTATAAAAGATTTCAAGTTTACTCTTTAACAACCAAATAGCATTTTTGTCAAAAAACTAAAAAAAACGGACATTAGCAGATTTGAACCTACATTAATTACGCAACGCGCATCATCTCTACCAACAACGCCACCTAATTTTTATAAAATTAAAAAAAAAATATAAAAAATTTCAGGCGCCGCCTGGAGTTGCACCCAGGTCCTCACGCTTCGCGTCTGTCGTATCTTCCAACGACGAAACTCCACTGTTAGGGAAAGAGGTGGAAAATGTAAAGTAAAGCAGTAGCAGACAATTCAACAAAATTCAAATTCGAACGTAATTTGCGGTTCTTCGAATCCACTAGAATGCGAGCGTGTGTATGTGTGTGTGCACATGCATAGAAAAAGTTCGCGCGCTTGAATGTGTGTGTGCACATGCGTTTGCTTAGCGCTATTACCGCGTGTTTTTGCAAAGTAGCCAAACGTTTTGTTTAATGACTTTTTTTATATTTAACAGATTTCGGCATATAATAAACATATTCTATGGGCATATTTGTCAGTTTAGTAAAAAAGCGAACCCATTCACATTTTGGCTATATTTACAACTACACTTTAATTATAGGAATTTGGGGAAATTTGGAGCCGGTATCCAAAATATAACAAAATTCGAAATTGCATAAAATAAATAGAAAGCTAAATACAAGTTTTGGTGTCTCTAGCTTAAAAGATGGGCTAGATATAATTTAAAAACTGAATTTCGATTTTGATTTTGATCGATAACAAATAATTGGGGATAGCAATCGAATATTTATGACAAACTGGATCTGCGCGTGCTATACACGGACCCACAACAAAATTGTAAGTCTCTAGCTCTTATATGTTTTGAAATCGTCGCGTTCAAATATACGGACAGACGGACGGACTGATAGACGGGCAGGGCCAAATCGACTCCTCTCATCGTCCTGATCAAGAATATATATACTTTATGGGGTCTGCCACGCCTCCTTCTGCCTGTTACATACATCCAACAAAACCATTAAATCCTGATTTCCCATTTTCAATAGACTCAGGGTATAATTATCTGTTTCTAGCTGTAAATATGCGTGCGATATAATTTAATAACTGAATTTAGATCATGTTTTTAGTCGATAACGATTAAGTGCGGATATTTATCGATTATTTGAAACACGGATCTACAAAATAATTCAACTCTCTAGCTCTGATAGAAGTTGAGATCTACGCGATCAAACATATGGACAGAAGAGCGGACGGACAGACGGGCAGGGTTAAATCGACTTCTCTTATCGTCAAGATCAAGAATATATATACTTTATGGGGTCTGCCACGCCTCCTTCTGCCTGTTACATACATTTTCATGAAACCATTATACCCGGATTTCCCATTTTCCATGGGATCAGGGTATAAAAATATTTCCCTAATTTATGAATTTTATATTGAAAGATGTTTCAATGGAAATGGTATTCTACGAACGGGCATGTATGAACTGGATAGTTTATAAATCGGCTATTTGGTTAACGATATAAGTGATGGTGCTTTTTCGGACCATTGCTCATGCTCGCAAGCTCAAAGCTCGACTACACTAAAGACATTTGAAAGGGATAGCCATCCCATAAAGGGGTGATGGTGGGGAAAGGAAGGGGAACGGGAAAGGGGAAGGAAGCGAAGAGCACACAGAAAGCAAAATTAAAGGCCAAAATCTCGCCTCTTGCCTGTTTTTTGGGAAGAGGCGGGCAGCTCCTTGGGAAACAAAATTGAAGTAGATGCCATTGTAGTTGCTGCCATTTGCCGGCGTGTGTGTGTGGCGGAGTGGGTGGGTGTGTAAGTGTGAGTGCGAATGGTTGTGGACCATTGTCATAATGGACAGGTCTTCATTAGAGAATGTAAGCTGGCACTCGGGTTATGACTGTGGCTAACTTACCTTGCCCTGCGACGAGGATATCGTTGAGGCCGATGGCGTACCGGAGGATTGTGCGCTTAATGTGGATCGGTTGCTGTTTACTTGCATTGCGCAGCTTTTTGGCACCACAGGCACCCCTAGCTCCGTTCGGTCCTTTGACTCCTTTAGCTACCAGGCGCAATCAGCTAGTCTTCTCTGCAATTCGTGATGGTATTATTGCATGCATTTTTGCAGTAAAATTGCTGCTTATCTAAATTATTGTGCATCTCTTATCTATTTCATATCAATAACGCTTCATTTTATTTTATTCCTCTTATCTCCTATTATAAATTTTCTAAGAGCTTATGATTAGCTTTCACTACTTCCGCTCTACTCTTCTACTCCTTAAATAGCAAAGGCACTAATCTGAAAATAGAAAAAATACAAAAATTGTTCAGCTCTTAACAGCGTAAGACTCTTTACTCTTTGCTTTACTTTAAGCAACCTCACAAAAACTCTTCATTAATTTCTTTTGCTACCTTCACAATATTACTTATTAATTTCTTAGTTTTTATAAGATATATATGTAATAAATGAAAATATCTTTTTTAATTGTTTACAATAATTTGTAATGGTTTTTTTAAGAAATTTAAAGTTTTAAATTTAACAAGTAAGAAAACTCTAGTCGGGCGTAACCGACTCGGGGATACCCTGATCAACATATTCTATGGGCATATTTGTCAGTTTAGTAAAAGTGCCAACTCATTCGCACTTTGGCTATATTTGAGACTGAACTTCAGTTGGGGGAAATTTGGGGCCGGTATCCAAAATATAACAAAATTCGAAAGTGCATAAAATACATATAAAGCTAAATATAAAATTTGGTGTCTCTAACTTAAAAGATGGGCGAGATAGAATTTTATAACTGAATTTCGATAATGTTTATATTCGATAACAAAAAAACGAATATATAAATAGTTTATTGGAAATAAACTTGATATGCGCGCAGTATATAGGGATCTACAAAAAAATTTCAAGTCTCTAGCTCTTCTGAGACCTGAAATCGACGCGTTCATACATACGGACAGACGGACGGACAGACGGACGGACTGACAGACAGACAGACGGACAGGGCCAAATCGATTTCTCTTGTCGTCCTGATCAAGAATATATATACTTTATGGGGTCTGCCACGCCTCCTTCTGCCTGTTACATACATCCAACAAAAACATTATACCCTGATTTCCCATTTTCAATGGACTCAGGGTATACAAATATCTAAGTTTTAAAATCGAATGAATAAAGTTCTTATGTTTGTTTTTCATTTGAATTCATAAAAAAGCTAACAAAATAAAATACATTAATACATTATATTATAAACAAGTAAGAGTGCTCTAATCGAGACGGCTCGATTAAGAGATACCCTGAACCCTGTAAGAGCTGTTACTAAAATCATGTTAAGCTTCTTTTATATATACATTGCATATAACGCATGCACACATTAATACACAGTTATGCGTAGGCATAGGGGTGGGAATGTTACATATTTTTGGTACCTGCTGACCCTTTTAGAAATCTGAAGTTGGTAGCGAAAAAATGGCATAATTGGAATTTCCTAGTGTTTATGCGTATAGCGGATATCGCACACAAACACATAAACGAACTATGCGTACACACATACATACACAGTTATGCGTAGGCTCGCGCTCTGCTTACTGCGCAGTTGACGCTGCGGCAGCGCTTGGATATGAGCATTACTATGGGAAATTGATTGTTGAATAACTTTTTTCTGCTTGGACGTTCGTAATGAAACTTTCAGAGTATAATCAGATGGTACATATGTGTGTATTTGCCAAAGCACAAGTCTCTAGTATTTGATATACGACTTCTGGAGAAATTTGCAAATTTTGGGGAAATGGGGGCCGGTATCCAAAATCGAAAAATGCCAAAATGTGCGCATTCATTACAGTAACATACACCGCAAATCTGAAGTTTCTAGCTTTTACGGTTACAGAGTTACGTTTCGAAAACAAAGTCGAATTATCGATTTTTATCGATAATAAGAAAATGGGATGACTTTTCGATAATTTATGATACACTTGTTCAGCGCATGGTATACACGAGTATTCATGTTAAATTTCAAGTCTCTAGCTTTTGTAGTTTAGGAAATCGGTGCGTTCATACGGACGGACGGACGGACGGACGGACGGACAGACGGACAGGGCTTAAACAATTTCTCTTGTCGTCCTGATCAAGAATATATATACTTTATGGGGTCTGCCACGCCTCCTTCTGCCTGTTACATACATTTTCACAAAACCATTATACCCTGAATTCCCATTTTCAATGGGTTCAGGGTATAAAAAGTTAAGCATTTAATTTATCAAAATTATCATACAACCGCAAGAAGAACAAGCCCATTGCAAAGCTTTATGCTTTACAAACAAGGCAAAGCAAGAAGAGAAGACTAAAAGACCATGTAAAATTTGACATGCAGTATAGGTCGAGAGTCTGGCCTCCTTCTGCCTGTTACATACATCCAACAAAAACATTATACCCTGATTTCCCATTTTCAATGGGCTCAGGGTATACAAATATCTAAGTTTTAAAATCGAATGAATAAAGTTCTTATGTTTGTTTTTCATTTGAATTCATAAAAAAGCTGACAAAATAAAATACATTAAATTATTATATTATAAACAAGTAAGAGTGCTCTAATCGAGACGGCTCGATTAAGAGATACCCTGAACCCTGTAAGAGCTGTTACTAAAATCATGTTAAGCTTCTTTTATATATACATTGCATATAACGCATGCACACATTAATACACAGTTATGCGTAGGCATAGGGGTGGGAATTTTACATATTTTTGGTACCTGCTGACCCTTTTAGAAATCTGAAGTTGGTAGCGAAAAAAGGGCATAATTGGAATTTCCTAGTGTTTATGCGTATCGCGGATATCGCACACAAACACATAAACGAACTATGCGTACACACATACATACACAGTTATGCGTAGGCTCGCTCTCTGCTTACTGCGCAGTTGACGCTGCGGCAGCGCTTGTGCTCCAATATAAGCATTACTATGGGAAATTGATTGTTGAATAACTTTTTTTCTGCTTGGACTTTTTTAATGAAACTTTTAGAGTATAATTAGATGGTACGTATGTGTGTATTTGCCAAAGCACAAGTCTCTAGTATTTGATATACGACTTCTGGAGAAATTTGAAATTTTGGGGAAATGGGGGCCGGTATCCAAAATCGAAAAATGCCGAAATGTGCGCATTCATTAGAATAACATACACCGCAAATCTGAAGTTTCTAGCTTTTACGGTTACAGAGTTACGTTTCGAAAACAAAGTCGAATTATCGATTTTTATCGATAATAGGAAAATGGGATGACTTTTCGATAATTTATGATAAACTTGTTCAGCGTATGGTATACACGAGTATTCATGTCAAATTTCAAGTCTCTAGCTTTTGTAGTTTAGGAAATCGGTGCGTTCATACGGACGGACGGACGGACGGACGGACAGACGGACAGGGCTTAAACAATTTCTCTTGTCGTCCTGATCAAGAATATATATACTTTATGGGGTCTGCCACGCCTCCTTCTGCCTGTTACATACATTTTCACAAAACCATTATACCCTGAATTCCCATTTTCAATGGGTTCAGGGTATAACAAGTAAGAAAGCTCTAGTCGGGCGTGACCGACTAAGGGATACCCTGAGCCCCGTCGAATCTGAATTTGGGGCCGGTATCCAAAATATAACAAAATTCGAAATTGCATAAAATACATATAAGGCTGAATATAAAATTTGGTGTCTCTAGCTTAAAAGATGGGCGGGATAGAATTTTTTAACTAAATTTCGATAATGTTTTTATTCGATAACAAAAAAACGAATATATTTATCGATTATCGAAAATAAACTTGATATGCGCGCTGTATATAGGGATCTACAAAAAAAATTTCAAGTCTCTAGCTCTTCTGAGAGCTGAAATCGACGCGTTCATACATACGGACAGACGGACAGACGGACAGACGGACGGACGGACGGACGGACGGACAGACAGACAGACGGACAGGGCCAAATCGATTTCTCTTGTCGTCCTGATCAAGAATATATATACTTTATGGGGTCTGCCACGCCTCCTTCTGCCTGTTACATACATCCAACAAAAACATTATACCCTGATTTCCCATTTTCAATGGGCTCAGGGTATAAAAAGTTAAGCATTTAATTTATCAAAATTATCATACAACCGCAAGAAGAACAAGCCCATTGCAAAGCTTTATGCTTTACAAACAAGGCAAAGCAAGAAGAGAAGACTAAAAGACCATGTAAAATTTGACATGCAGTATGGGCCGAGAGTCTGGCTAACAAAGAGATGTTGCGGAAATTGAACACTTTGGAGTATAATGGGGACAGCCCTTAGCCAACCTAGGCTAAGCTTCCATTTAGTTGTTGACAACCGAATGATAAAATTGAAAATTAAAGCTGTCTTCTATCTGCTAAATTAGTGTGAACTATAATTGTCTCGATTATCTAGAGTTCCGCTTGGACGGGTCTTGAGTGCATGTCAGCCTGCAAGGTATGCAACATTTTTTTGGCAATTTAAGGGAAACGAAACCCGCTCGTGAAATGTGCAAAGGAAGCAATAACAAGTAAGAAAACTCTAGTCGGGCGTGACCGATAGAGGATACACTGAGCCCCGCCGAAGCTGTGTTTTAAATACACTTATATTTAGCGTAAAATTATAACAATTTTCAGGTTTGCACTTTAACAACCAAATAGCATTTTTGTCAAAAAACTGACATTAGCAGAGTTGAACCAGCGCCAATTACGTAACGCGCATCACCTCTACCAACTACGCCACCTAATTTTATACAATTAAAATAAAAAAACTAAATAAATTTCACGCGTCGCCTGGAGTTGATCTACCAACGACGCCACTCCACTGCAGCAGCAGGATAATTAGACAAAACTCAAACGTAATTTGCGATTCTTCGAATCTACTAGAATGTGTGCAAATTCATAGGAAAAATGCGTTCGCTTAGGGTTGCTGCCGCGTTTTTTGCAAATTAGCCCAATGTTTTGCTAAATACCTTTTTTTCTATTCAACGGATTTCAATGAATTTTCGAAATATTATCAACATATTCTATGGACATATTTATCAGTTTAGTACAAGTTCGAAATCATTCACATTTCGGCTATATTTGCAACTGAACTTCAATTGGGGAAAATTTGGGGCCGGTATCCAAAATATAACAAAATTCAAAATTGCATAAAATACATATAAAGCTAAATATCAAATTTGGTGTATCTTGCTTTAAAGATGAGCGAGCTATATTTTAACAAGTAAGACTGCTCTAGTCGAGACGGAAAAGATATAATCTCGGAAAAGATATAATCTGAGCCCTGTGGGAGCTGTTACTAAAATCATTTTACGTTTCTTTTATATATATATTGCATATAATACATGCACACGTCCATACACAGTTATGCGTAGGCATAGGGGTGGGAATGCTGCATATTTTTGGTACCTGCTGAGCTTTGAGAAATCTGAAGTTGGTAGTGAAAAATGGGAATAATTGGAATTTCCATTGCTCATGTAAGTGTTTAACGGCTGCGTATTTTAGTCTCTAGTTGTGTACATATATATGTATATACGTTTTCCCGAAACACGCTGTAACTTCACCAAATTTGTGGTAAAATTAAAAATGTTGATGGAGGCTGATAAAATCATCTTTTGCTACAGATCTGGAGCTGATATTAAAATCATTTTACGCTTCTTTTATATATAAATAGCATATAACGCATGTACACATACCTACACAGTTATGCGTAGGCACGCGAGTTATGTATAAGTCCAGGCAACCAACTAAAACCAATTGTACAGTAGCCAATTCTAGGAATGCAGCCGTACGCCAGATCAACAGTCTGCAATTCTCAAAATTGAAATGTATATAAAGAATGTTGCTAAAGTTGGCAGCAGCAATGCTGTCGCTATAAGAACCCAGCCAGCCAGAGTGAAGTAGTTCAGTTTGACATCAATAATTCAACAATAAACCACATAATGTTAATATATATAGTACTTTTGTTTTTTAAATAAAAATAATTAATCAAGTCACTGAAACATAGCTCTCGCGTTTTTTGGAACCTTATTAATAATTTTTTCATTCGCCTCGACAATATAAAATTCGCGCTCTGCTTAGTGCGCAGTTTACGCAGCGGCTGCGCTTGGGCTGCAATATGAGCATTACTATGTTAAATTGATTGTAACTGATTGTAATGAAACTTTCAGAGTATTATTAGATGGCCTATATATTTGATTTTGCCGAAGCACAAGTCACTAGTATTTGATATACGGCTTTTGGAGAAATTTGCAAATTTTGGGAAAAGGGGAGCCGGTATCCAAAATCATAAAATTACAAAATGTTCAAAATTTTCAAGTTTACTCTCTACTAACGACGCCACTGTTTGAGAAAGCGGTGGTAAATGTAAACTAAAGCAACAGCGGACAATTCAAAACAAATCAAATGTAATTTGCGTTTGAATCGACTAGAATGCGAGCGTTTGTATGTGTGTGTGCACATGCACAGAAAAAGTACGTGCGTTTGAATGTGTGTGTGCACATGCATAGAAAAAGTGCGTTTGCTTAACGCTACTACCGCGTGTTTTTGCAAAGTAGCCAAACGTTGTGCTTAATAACTTTTTTGCTATTTAACGGATTTCAATGAATTTTCGGAATATGATCAACATATTCTATGGACATGTTTATCAGTTTAGTACAAATGCGAACTCATTCACATTTTGGCTATATTTGCAACTAAAGTCTAATGTTAAGAATTTGGGGAAATTTTGGGCGGTATCCAAATATACCAAAATACAAAATTGCATAAAATACATATAAACCCAAATATCAAATTTGACGTCTCTTGCTCAAAAGATGGGCGAGATATAATTTAATAACTGAATTTCGATTTTGTTTTTAATCGATAATAATTAATTTGGGATAGTTATCGATTATTTAAAGCAAGCTCGATCTGCTCGTGCTGTACACAAACCTACAAAAAAATTTCAAGTCTCTAATTCTTATAAGAGATGAGATCGACGTGTTCATACATACGGACGGACAGACAGACAGACGGACATGGCCAAATCGATTTCTCTAGTCGTCCTGATCAAGAATATATATACTGATTTCCCATTTTCAGTGGGCTCAGAGTATAAAAAGAGCACACACACGCATACACATCCACCGACAGAAGAAAGAAGAGGAATAGAACAGAAAGAAAAGGCAGCAACCACATCCTTCAAGCACAAATTAAAAGAAAATGTCACAATCGCCGTCGCCGTAAACTAGGCCCGCCGCAGCTATTGCGCAGCAACTGAGGACCAAGCGGTTAACTCTCAACGGACAAAGCGTAATGCCTAGAAATAGGGCTAGGCCATTTACGGAAAATGACCTAGCCCTATTTCTAGGCATTACGCTTTGTCCGCTGAGAGTCAACCGCTAGGTCCTCAGTTGCTGCGCAATAGCTGCGGCGGGCGCAGTTTACGGCGACGGCCCACAACTGTGTGTTTGTGTGCGAGCATGACAGCTGCTAATAAGAACATGAACACAAGCACACACATGCTATGAGCTTAGCAGAGCTGCAATTAAAGTATGCTGCTGCAGCTGCAGCTGCAATTTTATGCCAAGGGCAACAGCAACCCAAGGCACGTTTTACGGCGCAGACATAACCTCACTTCTTGCGCGCTGCTTACCACGCTGCCAACGTTATTTGCGCTATTGCTGCCACTGAGGCAGCTATTTTATAGGCCAGGCAACAGCTATCCGGGTGGATTTATATATATATATATTTATATATATATATATATATATATATATATATATATATATATATATATATATATATATATATATATATATATATATATATATGTATATGTACATTTATATAAAAATGTATATTTGCTTATCCGAATTGATTTTGCAAATTTGGTGATCGCTAAAAAATAAAGAAAAAATTAAATACATATGTTCATGAAAAAATTTAAATACAAATATTGAAAATGATTAATGTTTAATATATTGGCTTACCCTATAATTTAGTGCTACATTCGTTGTGCTAGTACGTGTAGTTATTTTGTTTAATTTTAATTTTAACGCTACGCTTCGTTTTGTTAGCCTTGTGCGTTTCGTATTGATGCTTGGCTTTGGACTGAGCTTTAGGCGCTAATCGTGAAGGTTTTTTATACCCTGAACCCATTGAAAATGGGAATTCAGGGTATAATGGTTTTGTGAAAACGTATGTAACAGGCAGAAGGAGGCGTGGCAGACCCCATAAAGTATATATATTCTTGATCAGGACGACAAGAGAAATTGTTTAAGCCCTGTCCGTCTGTCCGTCCGTCCGTCCGTCCGTCCGTATGAACGCACCGATTTCCTAAACTACAAAAGCTAGAGACTTGAAATTTAACATGAATACTCGTGTATACCATACGCTGAACAAGTTTATCATAAATTATCGAAAAGTCATCCCATTTTCCTATTATCGATAAAAATCGATAATTCGACTTTGTTTTCGAAACGTAACTCTGTAACCGTAAAAGCTAGAAACTTCAGATTTGCGGTGTATGTTACTGTAATGAATGCGCACATTTTGGCATTTTTCGATTTTGGATACCGGCCCCCATTTCCCCAAAATTTGCAAATTTCTCCAGAAGTCGTATATCAAATACTAGAGACTTTTGCTTTGGCAAATACACACATATGTACCATCTAATTATACTCTGAAAGTTTCATTAAAAAAGTCCAAGCAGAAAAAAAGTTATTCAACCATCAATTTCCCATAGTAATGCTTGTATTGCAGCACAAGCGCTGCCGCAGCGTCAACTGCGCAGTAAGCAGAGCGCGAGCCTACGCATAACTGTGTATGTATGTGTGTACGCATAGTTCGTTTATGTGTTTGTGTGGGATATCCGCGATACGCATAAACACTAGGAAATTCCAATTATGCCCTTTTTTCGCTACCAACTTCAGATTTCTGAAAGGGTCAGCAGGTACCAAAAATATGTAAAATTCCCACCCCTATGCCTACGCATAACTGTGTATTAATGTGTGCATGCGTTATATGCAATGTATATATAAAAGAAGCGTACAATGATTTTAGTAACAGCTCCAACACGGTTCAGGGTATCTTTTAATCGAGCCGTCTCGATTAGAGCACTCTTACTTGTTTATTATTATTTGATTGCACTGTGTTTTATATTCTGTAACTTTTTTTAGCTTAACGCTATGAACATGGCTTTTGTTTGGCATTCGCGTAAAATACAAAAAAAATATGTCGCGCTCTTGTATATGTGTACACAAACACACACACACTGACTCAAAAACACACGCACACGCACACTTAAAGACGCGCACGCACAGGAAAAATCTAGTGGCGGCGGCCGCAATGGCAACGCGTTAAACACAAAAAAATGTATATATTTTTTTTGTATGAGTTAACTGAATTTTCCGCAACGAGACAAGTTTAAAAACAAAGAGAGTAGCTATGGCAGCATTTATAAAAAAAAAAAAAAAAAATTAAAGCGGTTACAATTATTTTAATAGAACCAACTCAAACAAGAAGTTCAGTTTCCGTTTCTGTTACTGATTGGGATTCTTGCCGTGCAATTTTGCTGCGCACTCTCGATTTAGCTGACGTCCGTCGCTCTAAAGTATGCTACAATTTGTGTTGGAATCTTGCGCGTAACTGAACTGAGCGTTTCGTATCGTTTGTACAGCAGCCGCCGCCGTTGCCGTGGCCTTGTGCACTGGCGCTGGCTCTGTTTCTTTTTCTGGCTTACGGACTTTGGCACAGCTGTCAATGCAGCAGCAGCAGGAGCCGAGGACGCTAATACTAATGCCGACGCAATGCTGCTGGACCAGCCGACTCAGTGACAAAGACAACTATGACGGATGAAGAGAGAGAGGGAGCTGCAGAGAGAGCGCGCGAGCGCGCGTATGGCATCACCGGGATACACAACGGAGCCAGCAGCAGATTGACTACACCTGGAAAAGTTGCTCCACTTGGGCCTGTTTATAACATATTTAATATTATTAAAGCTATTTATCTTGAATAAAATTTGTATTACCGTATTGGCCTAACGCAAAAATTGAATAGTGTTGGGCTGCCAGAATATTTGAGAAATTGCGGGTTGCCAGTTGCAAAAAGTTGCGACAGCTCATAGAAATAAGGAAGAAGCTATTCTGTTATTTTAAATACTTAGCCAACACTTAATTAATTTTTTTTTAATCAATGTCTTTAGATATGCAGACAGACAATCTTCCATATTAGCAAATGGTACACCATCATGTTAGCATATAATTTATTTGCCTTAAATATATAGTATGAATACATAGACCTTCGAATTTCGAAGAACACTTTTTTTATAAGTTCGTCATTAACAGTCAACGCAAAATTGAGATAGCACGACGCATAAGTGACCAACACTTTCTGTTAATGCAATTCAGTGCCAACATATCGACCGACCACCATCATTGATAATTGTGTGTCTGCCGTCTATCGCCCGTCGAAATATTTCTATCTGCAAGTTTTTCTCAACATACATTTTTAATATATTTAAGAAACATTTACAAAAGCAGAAACCAATACATTGCTAAAACTAAAACTTAAGTAAACGAAATCGAGCATCTTGCAACTCCAAAACGACGTTACGTTAACGAAACAGTCCACGAGCACTAAACAGCAGACATAAAGACACATACACTCATGCACGTAAACGATAAAATCGAAAAACAAAAAAAAAACGTCATCTATTTGTCTAAAATACGTACAGGACCAAATT
Organism: Drosophila pegasa; assembly: GCA_035046225.1. NCBI lineage: Eukaryota > Metazoa > Arthropoda > Insecta > Diptera > Drosophilidae > Drosophila > Drosophila pegasa. Next base: position 339,971 of record JAWNOD010000375.1, read on the forward strand.
GAAGTTGATCAAGTATATTAAAGTCATCATTGATCTGATTTTAGGTAAACAAAAATAAAAAAGCCGAATACAACGAGCTCTGCCATAGCTTCTTTCATGTGTGTGCATGTGTTGTCTCTGATTGTTTTTTATTGTGTGCGCAGTGCGTGCGTTCGTGTTGTTGCTGGTGGTAGGGGGGGCGCATAACAAGTGTAAGTGGCAGCAGCAGCATAAGCTAGTAGAGTGTATGCAGCAAAATTGGCAAAACAGAACTGTGTAAGTAGCAACAAAACACGCGCATGCTGCTGGGTGTGGTGGCTATTGCTGTAGAAGGGGTTTTGGGGACGAACATGCAGCGCGTCGTCGGTTGCGTTTGTATGATTATTTTTATTATCATTGTTTTTTTTTTCATTGGCTTATCAAGACTTGCGTCATTGAAGTTGAACGGCTCGAGTTCCTTAAAAAACGCGCGTCCATGTTTGAGCTTTTAATGCTGGCTAAAAACAGACGACAGCAACTCGTGTAACTTCACAACTAGGACCAGTAGCACTGGCCATGCTCCCCATCAGCGAGGAGCAGAACTTGGACAACATCAGCAGCAACCAGCAACATGCGAATGTCTCCGATGCGGCCGCGAATGGCCTGGCAGATGATAATTCAACACTGGCCGCTGAAGCAAGCCTCTGGACAGCTCTTTATGACTACGATGCACAGGGCGAAGATGAGCTGACACTGCGTCGGGGACAGATCGTTGTCGTGCTGTCTACAGACAGCGAAGTCTCTGGCGATGTGGGCTGGTGGACGGGCAAGATCGGTGATAAGGTAAAGCTAACAAATTAATAGTTAATAGCAATTAGTTACTCATCAAGTCTTATTCATTTTCCAGGTTGGTGTTTTTCCACGTAACTTTGTAACGGACGCGGATCCATTGGAATTACCGCACGAAATCGACGAGTCGGAACTGGATATTAAAGAAGTGATTGGCTCTGGTGGCTTTTGCAAAGTGCATCGCGGCTATTACGATAATGAGGAAGTAGCCATTAAGATAGCTCATCAAACTGGCGAAGATGATATGCAGCGGATGCGCGACAATGTGCTGCAGGAGGCCAAGCTCTTTTGGCCACTGAAACATCGCAATATTGCGGCACTGCGCGGAGTTTGTTTAAAGACAAAACTGTGTTTGGTTATGGAGTATGCGCGAGGCGGCAGCCTCAATCGCATTCTCGCTGGCAAAATACCGCCTGATGTTCTCGTCGATTGGGCGATACAAATTGCCTGCGGTATGAACTACTTGCACAGCGACGCGCCCATGTCGATAATACATCGAGACCTTAAGTCCTCAAATGTGCTTATCTATGAGGCCATCGAGGGCAGCCATCTGCATAATAAAACGCTCAAAATAACAGACTTTGGCCTCGCACGCGAAATGTACAACACACAGTGCATGAGCGCCGCTGGCACCTACGCCTGGATGCCGCCCGAGGTCATCAGCCGGAGCATGTACTCCAAGTGAGTGGACGCAATGTGGACAACATTCAAATTTAATATATGAAACGTGATTGTCATTTTATCGTAGATCGTCAGATGTGTGGAGTTATGGTGTGCTACTCTGGGAGCTGATCACAGGCGAAACGCCCTACAAAGGCTTCGATCCGCTTTCCGTTGCATATGGCGTCGCTGTCAATACTCTGACGTTGCCTATACCAAAAACTTGCCCCGAAACTTGGGGCGCTCTAATGAAAAGTGGGTGGAGCACAGAGTGTTGATAGCTTCATTGCTAATATTTAATCTTTTATAGGCTGCTGGGAAAGCGATCCGCATAGACGACCTGATTTCAAGAAGATTATCGAACAGCTGGAGAGTAGCGCGTGTTCGAAATTTATGCTAACGCCACAGGAATCCTTTCACCATCTGCAGGAACTATGGAAGAAAGAGATTGCAGAAGTGCTGCACGATCTGCGCGAAAAAGAAAAGGTATTCGGGTATACACAATTCGCAACGATATCGTTGTCTATTCTCTGTTTGGGTTGCCTTTTAGGAAACTTTCTTCTCAATCTATCTATCTTTGCTTAGTTTTGTATCTCTACATGTATATTTCTTAAGTCATTTGATGTAACCGCCTTTTTTCTATCAAATTTTTTTCGACAATATTTGTTACCCAACTCCAAATCATGTTAAGCGTTTCCAAACTATCGAAGAGGTAAGCGGGCCTTGTTCCTAAAAAGAGAAAACATTTTTGCTGCTCGATTTTGTTTCCATTTAATTTCCGATTCGCTTCGTTTCTGTTCATGTTTTACTATTTGTTTTGGTCATTGCTATTGTGTGCTTTAAGTTTGTTCCCCACCACGCACCCTCCTCACGAATAATTGCTTGGATTTCCAATTTGCAAGTTTTGTATCTGAGCACCCCTGCACTAAAGATCAAAATTTTCAAGTTATGCCAAAATAATATTTTCGATTCTATAGGAACTGCGTAACAAGGAAGAGCAGCTGAAGCTAATGCAAAAGAAGCAGCTGGAAAAGGCCACTAAGCTACACGAGCTGGAGGAGCAACTGCGTCAACGCGAAATTAATATACTTGGACGCGAGCTGATGATGCAGCCAGTGACTGTGCCGGTGCCAACGAAGCGGAAGCCCAAAAAGAGTAAAAAGGTAAAATTCAATCAACTACAATTAAACTCCATACTATATATATATATATTTTAAAATCGTTACAGAAACCGCTGCAAATATCACTACCAACGGAATTCCGCCACACAATTACGGCTGTTTGTGACAAAATGGAACCACCCGGAACGCCCTCTCTCTCCAGATTGCGTATTGTGACACGTAAGTGAAACAGAAATTGCAACACAAATTTTCCGACCCCAAGGATGGTTCCAACATCACATCTTTTATAAATTTGATTTTGAGTGAAAATTCATTTGAATACAGAATTTAAATGGAGTATTGATATTACGAGACATCACTAGGTAGGTTACTCTAAGAAAATTGAAATTAAAATACACATAAATGCTTTTCTTGTTTTTTCAATTCAACATATTTAACAAGTAAGAGTGCTTTAGTCGAGACGATTCGCCTAAGAGACACCCTGAATCCTGCGGGATCTGATAATAAAAGCATTTTACGATTCTTTTATTTATATATTGCATATAACGCATGCACACATACAGTTATGCGTAGGCACGCGCTTTGCTTACTGCGCAGTTTACGCAGCGGCTGCGCTTGGGCAGCAGTATGAAATTGATTGTTGAATAACTTTTCTTCTAGATTAACTTTTTTAATGAAACTTTCATAATAAAGGGGTCCATATGTTTGTATTTGCTAAATCAGAATTCTCTAGTATTTGATATAAGGGAAGCCAAAATAAAAAAATTTCGAAATGTGCGTATTCATGACAGGAACGAGATATCTAAAAATAAAGATTAAATCGTTCAGCGTATGGTATACAAGAGTATTCATTTCAAACTTCAAGTCTCTAGCTTTTGTGGTTTACGAGATTGCTGCGTTCATACGGACGGACAGGGCCAAATCAACTTTACTTTATATGGTCTGCCACGCCGTCTTTTGCCTGTTACATACATTTTCAAAAAACTATTATACCTGAATTCCCATTTTCAATGCTACAAAAAGAAATGAAACATTTGGGACTGCGATACAGCTGCAACCAAAATTTAATTTAATTTCGTGTTTCTGGATTTGGAGATAGTATTTTAAATCTTTTTATTCCCTTATTTTCCATATTTAACGCTATATTAAATGGAATTGGTTTCGTACGTTTAACATGAAACTTTTTCCACTGTTTCTCATTAAGCTATTTGAATGCATTTAATCGTAACTTGTACTCGATTTCATTTAATTTCATTTTATTATTATTAATCATCATTTGTAGTTTCTAATTTCGTTATTTATTTATTTATCGTTTATATTTTTTGTTTTTCTTTGTTTTGGATTGCTTTTGCTTTCTTTTGTTGGGCTCGCGGCTCACAGTGACCGATGGGCACAAAAACAAGACGTGGGGTCCATCGACAATGCACCAGCGAGAACGTTCACTGCTGCCGCCACAGCTAGGTGGTCAGCCCGAGTGGCCGGCGCAAAGCTCGACGCACTCGTCGTTCAGCAAGAGCGCGCCTAATCTGGACAAGAAGCTGAATGCTGCGGCGGCGGCGGCTGCTGGGACAGCTATAACAGGTGGCACCACACGGACAGCTGCAACAGCAGTAATGTCAACACAGTTGTTGGGCAGTTCCAATGTGGGCAGCATTGCCGGTAGCTCGACACCCACATCAGCCATGTATTTGGGCGGCAGTGTGGCGACGATTGGGGCGGTTGGTGCTGGTTTGGGTACAGGTATGCCATATTTAATACTGCATACCAACAACAACAATAGTAATTACATATATAACAACAACCAAAAAATGAATACAAAAACCATCATGTCATCCAATGCCCCGCCACGATTAAACGGCAATCACAACAACGGTCACAGCAACAGCAGCAATAAAAATGCAGCCATTCGTATGCCTGTTACTAACATTTTTGGTCGCGCCCGTAGTCAAGACTACGGTTTGGATCTATCGCACAGTGGCAACAACATTGTGCATTTTTTTCCCGACGATAGCTCCGAGTCGGGTACCCTAACGGCAAGAACGGGCTGCTTTCGTTTCCTAAAATCGAGCGCCTCCACGATGGCAATGGCCCCCATAGTGTGCGGATCACCGTATGGCGGCAGCCTCGGCAATAGTCCAGCGGTAGGCCGTAAAAAGCAGTCGATGGACAGCCAATTTCTGCAGCCCGGCGGGATACAGCTGACACCGGCTATATCGCCGCTCATGGTGCCGCCGACACTAGAACGGGGCGATAATAATACGTACGATCGTGCATTTTATCGGGGTCTGGAAAAGAAGATATTTGCCAGCAGCGATCGTGTGAATTCCAAATCCAGCGGCGACCTAACAATGTATAACTCTGCCACGCGGCTCACCGAGCCGCGAACTGAATCGGCGGAGGACGCGCTAGAGAGCCGCTTTCAGCGTAATGCGTCCGGTTCACAATTTCCGCGACATTGCTTCTTTCGACAACAGACGAACAGCAATGAAGGCGAGAATAACGACGACGACAATGATGAAAAAGTACAGAATCAGTACTCGGATCAGGACCAGTATGATAGAGATGTGGAAGATGAACAGCGCAACATTAACTCACATTGCTCCTCGGAGCATTCGTCCTCAACCGTCGACACCTCAGCCAGCCAGACGCGCGCCAACTGCTCCACGTCGCGCAAAAGCTCGGTAACTTTTCAAATGAACTGCCCTACATTTGAGACATCGTCTGTCACGAAAACGACGCCGACAGCGAACGATGTGCAGACGCCCATAGCGTTGATCAGCTTTAGCACTAGCTACAGCTCCAGCGATAACGACAACGATGACAACTGGAACGATCTGTTGAATCGTAGCGATAAAGACAACGACAATAACGATGTAGCACAGAATAGTGCAAGAACACATGAGAGCTGCATACTGCAGACACGTCGTATTCAGGACATTCAACCACATCCAGATTCGGTCAAGGCCGAACAGCCACGATTAGAAAGCAAGTCAACAAAGAAGCAAAAACAAAAGCTGCGCTGCATTACCAAATCGAAGTCTGTGGAGGCGCCGGACACCGCTTTAGCCAACAGCCAACAACAGGACACGCAGCAGCCACAGCAGCACTCAAGCGGCAAAATCAAATCATTAATCACTATATTCACTCGCGGCTCCAAAAAGAAGTATACGAAGCTGTCCGATCAGAATATGGCCACATCTGGCAGCAGAAGCTGCAGCATTGCTGAATTTAGCGCCATCGATCCATATGAAACGGAGCTGTCTCTGGCGGCTGGCAAGTCCACAGCGGAACGTTCTGCGAAACGCAAAAACAAAAAGCCTCAAACGCAATCCTGCGAACAATTGGAACGTGTCTGATTTTGTGTGCCTTACTATGTTACTGTGCACGTGTGTGTGTTTAGGCTCTATCTAACAGTTCTATTTGTTGCGTTAGTTGTTGTGGTCAAAGCCGTGCGTCGTCGCAGTCCTGCATCAATCAAATCAAATGCATGTGCATATAAATGCGTGTATATGTATATATATGCAGTCAACTATGAACCCATTGTTTTATATTAAAACCATAGACTAACTTTAAGTAACCTACACACACACACGCGCGCGTACACACACACACACCAACTCCTTACTGCATACTGCTTGCATACATCTGACAATAATTATATAAGGAAATTTTCATTTGTTCATTTGATCTTTTTTTGTGTACTGATGCTCCATATGTATATAAGCAAACAATAGTATTTTAAAATCCAATGTTTTCTCTGGGAATGAGTGTACGATTGTATTATGTGGCCACAAAAAATTCGACTCGAATAGCAAAACAGAAAGCAGCGTAGAAGAGCGGGAAATGTCATAACTTGAATATAGAGAGAGATGGTAAGAGAATACGGCATGAGAATAAGGATAGGGGGAAGAAAAAGGAGAGGGAGAGAGAAACAAATATTCAGAAGTATCAAATTGTTCAATTTAGAATAGGTAAAGAATAATTAGTCCATGGTAAAAAAGGTGATTCAGTCGGAAAATATATATACAATATATGAAAGCAAGTGAAAAATTAGAAGCAATACAATATGCAATACACGATGTACAAATTAAAACTGGGAAATTGAATTTTATAAAATATCTGTAAACGCGAAGGTAATTATACGAAGCTAAAACTGAGGTATCAATGTGCAAAGAATATTGGAATTATCAAAGCAAAAGTTTGCTAAGATAAAACAACCAATCAAAGAAACCTAAGCAAATGAAAACATACTTGATAAAACGAAGTTGACTGATATATATATGTATGTTATACATATATTTTTTTTATATACACATATGCAAGCAACAATATTTATATACATACATATATGAGAAGCGCGAACTTCATTTGAGCCTTGAGTCGTAAAGCATTTTTTTTTTATTTTCTGATTAGGTCAGCAAGATTGAAGATTCTGATGCATTCCTTTCTTCTTCTGCTGCTACTCTCAATTTAATCATGATATTGTTTATGTTTTGCGATTTTCTTCCTTTATTTTTAGCATTTGATTTGAAAAATAAACAAGTAAGAGTGCTCTAGTCGAGACGGCCCTGTGGGAGCTATTACTAAAATCATTTTACGCCTCTTCTATATATACATTGCATGTACACATATATATAACGCATGCACACATACATACACAGCTATGCGTAGGCATAGGGGCGCGAATGTAACATATTTTGTATTGTACCTGTTGACCCTTTTAGAAATCTGAAGTTGGTTGTGCAAAAGAGGGCATAATTGGAATTTCCTAGTGCTTATGCAAGTGTTAAACGGATATTGCGCACAAATACATAAACACTTTACGCAGCGTCATATATATTATTAGGCAATTCGCGGCTGTACAAAATTTGTACTCGACTAAAGTTATTTACGTTATCGAATTGAGTGAAGCATTTCGTCGATTATACTTCGACGAATATCCTATACATATGTTAGCCTCCAGTTGTGTACATATATATGTATATACATTTACACGAAACACGCTGAACTTCGTCAAATTTGTGATCAAATTAAAAGTTTTGATGGGGCCTGATAAAAAAATTTATTAGCGACACATCGGGAGCTGATATTAAAATCACTTTACGTTTCTTTATACATACATTGCATGTAACGCATGCACACAACATACACAGTTATGCGTAGGCACGCGCTCTGCTTACTGCGCAGTTTACGCAGCGGCTGCGCTTAGGCTGCAATATGAGCATTACTATGGGAAATTGATTGTTGAATAACTTTTTTTTGCTTGGACTTTCTTAATAAAATTTAAGGAGTATAATTAGATGCGTTAAATGTTTGTATTTGTCAAAGCATTATTTAATAAACGTCGTTTGAAGCAATTTGCAAATTTTGGGGAAAGGAGTATCCAAAATCCAAAAATTACAAAGTAACATACACCGCAAACCTGTCTCTAGCTTTTATGGTTATAGAGTTATGCTTGGAAAACGAAGTCAAATTATCGATTGTTATCGATAATAAGGAAATGGGATGAGTTATCGATAAAAAGATAAGCTCGTTCAGCGTATAGTATACACGAGTATTCATGTCAAATTTTTTAAGTCTCTAGATTTTGTGGTTTACGAGATCGGTGCCTTCATTCGGACGCACAGGTCTAAAACAATTTCTCTTCTCGTCCTGATCAAGAATATATATACTTGGGGTCTGCCACGCCTCCTTCTGCCTGTTACATACATTTTCACAAAATCATTATAAAAAGAAAAGAGCAGAAACTGTGATTGAAAAATATTGAGAGGCTAAACATCACGAAAAAGGAAAATGTGCATGTACTATGGAATACAAGCTTTTAATTTTCGTAAATAGCCTACAGACATTGCCAGTGGCAATCTTAAATTTCCCTTAAAAAATAAATAACATTTTTAACTTCTCATTAATAAAGCGATGATATGAGCTACTTAAAAGTATTTGAGACTTCCAATTCGCTGCCTTTAGCTGTTTGAACTGCATACAGGGTATCTGCCAATCGCGCTCTGATATCTACAGCATTTTTGTTTATCTTTGTTTTTATTTTATGTGTTTGTGTTTCTTACGTTTTACCTTGACTGACTTTTGTATACCTGTTGTTTTTTTATATATATATTTTTTTTTTGAAAAACCCTAAACAAACAAAAAACGAGATATTAAAAAATATCGAGAAGAACAACAAGCATACACAGAAATCGAAAACGGACAATAAAATATAAGCCCTAGCCTTTATAGACCTCCCTGATGTAGATTGGTTCCTGCCCCTACCCACACCTGAAATAACCGTTTAGCCACACGTTTCTCAACACTGTTTTGTCAACTGTTTACGCTGCTGCATTGTTGGACCGCCCAACAGGCTGTAAGGGCAACAACAAGGAGGATTGGCGTTCGGGACCAGTCTACATGCCAATCATGTCGCCATCTCCGTATCTGCTCAGCCGCTTTACCAACAACGTGCCGCTGCCGACGCTATACGCCGGTGACGCCGCCCGCAAACCAAAGCTCTCCGTGATTGAGCTGCTGCTCTACAATATGGCATCGCTGCTGGCAGGCGTGGCTGCTGGCTATGACGTGCGCATGTCCAATGTGTCACCTGTGCATCCGACGTTGCTCAGTGAGCTGTCCGCCTTGAAGGCTCCGCCCAAGCTGACAAACGTGGAGGAACAGCACCAGCTGCCGGATCAGAGCGATCAAGGCGAACACCAACAGGAGGCGACGCGTCAGCTGGCTAACAAGCAAATTGCTGTGCGGTAACTGCTTTTTAAACAATATATATTTAACGCGTTTAATATTTGACAAATGGGCTAATTGACAAACATCCTTGATAACACGCCTGCTGTGTGAAAAATGCGTAACAATCGCTTACCAGTCGGCATTGTTAAGCGCACTGCATAGTTTAATCTCAATGTTAATTATTTGACATTAATTAAGTGTTACCAATCACTTTCAAAATTATTTTTATTTTATTCAATTTTGTCTTACTTCGAAAAAGTCAACCAATTAATTATTTAACAATTGGTTAAATTGATAATCCGCCTTAACATCGTGTTAATACGTAATGGTTTGTTGAGCTAATTCGCTTGTCAATTGACATTGTCTATGAAAATACATTATTGATCTTTAACATGTTGTCAAGTTTGACATTATGTTTTGCTGTTGAAAACGGAAGGCTGGCATTTGCTACTGTCAGAAAATGCCAAATTGGCAGTTATCCAGTAAATTTAATGCTGTTAAGAAATTCATATTATTAATTCATTTCTATGTTAACTTAATTAATTCTTTAACATTTATAGTCAAGTTAGTTAGCATTACGAAGCCCCAACTTTTATAAAACTAAGTCATTGTTAAATTATGACAGTGGTCTATAAAGTATTCACAAACCTTTTTATGCAGCTCTTCACCCCTAGACACAAGCACAGGTAAGGCAATGGCCACGCAAAAGCCTCAATCAGGGGCACAACGACGCGTGGGCGGAAGCCAACCGTATTACGCGCCCGTGCAACGCACACCACAGCATCAGCTGCATCAAAGAACGGCTGTGGCAGGAATAGCAGCATCGACGACTGTGCCACAAAGTCTTCCACTGCAACAGCCGCCACTGCAGAGCGTGGCGCTGCTCTATGCCGGCTCTCAGCCGCCGACACCGTCGCCGCGCCGCAAGCTGAGCGGCAGCAGCTGCAACAATGCCGACGGCTTCGAGGAGTTTCGCGTGGGCGGTGGTATTGGACCCCCGCCGCTTTATGCGCCCACGGACTATCTGCGCAACGGGCCAAGTTACTCTAATGATGGCGGCGCCTATCGGAATGGTTATTTTGGTAAGCTACCTAAGCTACTAGCTGGCACCTGGCAGCACAGGTAACTGATAAAGCTCCATGTTGCAGGCTCCAACTATTTTCCATACCGGCCAGAGTTGAATTTCGCATATGAGCGCGATTGCAAATCGTATCCGGACTACTCGTACGACTACAACCATCGGTTGCCTGACTACTACGATTATCAGTATGAGCCGCCATTACAAACGCGTACGCCGCCGCCGCGCGTTCCACAGATGGGCGTCAGTGCTGGCGGGCATCGTCGTACGCCCTCTACTGTGTCGAACAACTCGAATGTGCTGCTGGAGCACGAGGAGTTGCTTTACAACCACAATAATCTCAATTTAAATGTTAATTTGGAATACGAGTGCGAGTCGGCGCTGACGCCGACGTCGCAAATTCAACAAACGACGGCATCGCAGCAGCAGCAGCCACCGCAGTCAACAAGCAATCAGGAATTCTATGTCGGATCACCCAAGCTCATCAATCGCATGCTGAACAGCTCGTTAGCAAACAGTAAATATGCCCCAGTCACACGTCCCGCCAGCCTGCCCTTCGAGCAGCAGACGCTGAACTGTCAACTACAGCAGCAGCAACAACAACAACAACTATCACTGCAGGTGGGTAAGCTGCGCAGCTCGCTGAAGAAGTACAACAGCAATACGCTTAACGGCAGCATCTCGTCGCAGCAGGGCACGCCCACAAATCCAACGCCGCCGGACTCGCTGACCAGCGACGATAGCTCCTATTTGAGTGCCAAAGAGGGTTCCATTGGATCGCAACACAGTCGGGTGCGCTTCAGTCCAGAGGCCTATTTGGATGCCAGCAACTTGCCCGTTGGCGTCGGCATCTCGGGCAGACGCATGACATCGCCAGGACTGCAGCTGCAGCAGCAAACACAACGTAGGCATCGACACACCTTCAGCGCTAGCACAGCATCACCGTCGGCCTCATCATCCTCCTAGCAAGCGCGTCTGGCGCTGACTTTACAGTTAGCGCGCAGTCCCGGCGCTGACATTGGCAGCGCCTCCGGCTTGGCTCTGGGCCTGGCCTTGCATCAACAACGGGCGCCATATCGCTGGTATTCCGGTGCGCGGCGTTCACGCTCCGCACACTATGAGTATCGACTCTGAGAGCCGACAAAAGACAGAAATAGCAATAGCAATAGGTGCGAGAGGGACGGCAAACAGTTTATAAATACATTGATACCTCAAGTTTGCGTGCATAAACCCGAGGCGCAGACTCACTCCAACGGCAGATCTGTGTTATAATAGTCTGATCTGGTAAATGTACATATATATGGTATGTGGTATATGTAACAACATTATATAACCTCTTGACTTGAGCGATTTGCCTTAAATATATTGCATGAATATATATATCTTCGAAATTCCGAATAATTATATATATATATATATATATATATATATATATATATATATATATATATATCGACTGTCTTAAATTGCGTTCTTTGATTAGATGCCACGCCTTATGCCTCTCCCCAAAAACAATAATAATAAATTATTATAGCACTGATTGTAATTCGAAACTAACTAAATTAAATACACCAATAACAACTCAATTTTTAAGTCTGAAAAAAACGTTTATACATACATCTCAATATAATATATATATACATACATATATACCTTGATATGTAAACCGATATAAAGACGTTGCTAATCACTTTAGCTCTAAAATTACCTTTTAATTCTCAAATGATACAAATAGTAAATATAAAGCCTAGGATATAATATAAAATAACAAATTGTTGACATATGAATTATATATAAAACAACAAATGCGAAGCTTTCAAGCCGACAGAAGAAATTAGGCCTTTGACAATCAACAGATATTGAAGTACTTTATACATATATTTGCATTCTATATACTTCAATATGTATTATGAACGATCGAGGCGGGATTAACGACATATAGCGGCAGCAATTGCAGAGAGCTGAACTCAGGTCTCTCTATCCATATCTTTTTGGCTCGCTCGCTCGCGCAGTATCGAAAATTATGGACAGGGCCCAATCGATTTCTCTTGTCGTCCTGATCAAGAAATTATATACTTTATGGGGTCTGCCACGCCTCCTTCTGCCTGTTACATACATTCCAACAAAACTATTATACCCTGAATTCACATTTTCAATGGGTTCAGGATATGAAAAGTTACTCATATTGCAACCCAAGCGCAGCCGCTGCGCCTAGGCATAACTGTTTTTGTATGTGTGCATGCGTTGTATGCAATGTATATATAAAAGAAGCGTAAAATGATTTTAATATCAGCTCCCGATGTGTGGCTAATATATTATTGTATAAGACCGCATGAAAATTTTTAATTTTATCACAAATTTGACGAAGTTACGAAATGTCGAAATGCTTTACTCAAGACAATAACGTAAATAACTTTAGTCGAGTACATATTTTTTACAACCTGGACAAAGTGTCCAAATTCCAACACAAAGCAGCAAATTGCCTAATACTATATGACGCTGCGTAAACTGCATAGTTCGTTTAAGTATCTGTGCGAGATACCCGTTAAACACTTGAATAAGCACTAGGAAATTCCAATTATGCCCTTTTTCACTACCAACTTTAGGTTTTTGAAAGGGTCAGCAGAAACCAAAAATATGTAACATTCCCGCTCTATGCCTCCGCATAACTGTGTATTTATGTGTGCATGCATTATATGCAATATATATATACAAGAAGCGTAAAATTATTTTAGTAACAGCTCCCACAGGGTTCAGGGTATCTCTTAATCGAGCCGTCTCGATTAGAGCACTCTTACTTGTTTTAACTTGTGTTGTCAACTCAAGTAGAAGGTAGAAGAGATATTACTATATAGATTTAATTGAATTCAAAGCTTGGTAATGGGGTACAAATACATGTTTTTTACAAAAGGGCATAATTTCTTGCTTTGCTATTAGTTTAACTTCGAACATGTTTTGAAGTCTACAAAATACGAGAATTAGTATAAAAATCATACAAATTTCGAGGAATTTCTCGAGAAACTAAATTTTCAACGCTGCTCAGAGTGACAGCCAAATTAAGTTTATGTTGTGTTTCAAAATTATTGGTTAAACCTGAAATACGTTGTCCATCATTCAATTAAGTCATGTTACGGGCGGGCCGTGCAATCGGTGACCAGGACGGTGCCAATGGTGAGCGCATGTGCTGGATCTGCTTGAATACAGATGAAGAGACCCTTCGCCACGACTGGTTGCAGCCATGTCGCTGCCGCGGCACCAACAAATGGGTGCACGAGGCTTGTCTCAGTCGCTGGATTGATGAGAAACAGCAAGTCAATCCGGACGTTCCGGTCACTTGTCCCCAATGCCACACAGAGTACATCATTGTAATGCCATCCGTCTGCCGCTTCGATGCCTTGCTAGAGCGTGTGGAGAAGACTTACGGTCTAATTTGTCCAAGCATATTGATGGGCATGCTGGCCACTGTTGTCTATATAGCGACGCTCTCGTACGGGGCGCTCACATTACATCAAGTAGCTGGCTACGAGACGAGCATTCAACTGATGAAAGAAGATCCAACGTTGCTGATGATTGTCTTGCCATCGGTTCCAGCTGCTTTGCTGCTGCTGCGCCGCTTCGATTGGGATAATTGTATGGTGCGTTGGCTGCGCCGTCGACAACGACAGGATGTGTCGTCCGAGCACTATGATGAGTACGGGGAACTACTGCCCGGTGCTCCGCTAACCGATGAATACTTTGATAGGCAGGAGCCGGTCGATGAAGACGAAATGATGCAGGGTGGTGCGTTAAATGCGGATAATATTGAGCGAGCCACATGCCGTTTCTGCACCGCTCTCAGTCTGCCTACCTTTGCTGTGCTCATTGGGCAGACTCTTTATGGCAACTTGAATAGCAAGTTGCTGGGAATCGTGTTGGGGGCGTTCACTTTTGAGGCAATTAAGGGTTTAATCTGCGTCTATTTACGCCAATGCCAGTACTATCGCCGACGCTATCGCAGTGTATTAAACTACACACCGGAGAATATGCAACGGTCCGGCAGAGTCGTCTAGTCTTACCAGGTACTCATCACAATTCATGTTACTTCTGATGTTTCAAATTAAACTTGTTATTCCAACGGGAAGTATCACCTTGTCGATGGCTAAATCGATCGCGTGGTTTGCCGCTGAGGAAAATGAATTAATATCTGCACTATTGCCAAAACTCCTTGTATTTGTTTTGTTGCCATTGCTAGCTGTTGCTATTGTCTATTCGAGTGTCAAAGCTGAGTGGCAGTTCAATCGATTTTGGTATATTCCAATAGAGTAGGGTTGTCATCCGACCTGGAATTCCGGGACATGTCCCGCTTTTGGAGGTAATGTCCTGGTGTCCCGACCTGACACGAAATTGTCCCGGTTTTCTAGTATTTCGATAAAAAAAAATCATTTTGACAAAATGTAACTCAAAAGAAAAATTTGGAGTATAATTGGTGAACTAATTAACTAGAAAGTCTGTACTTCTATGATGCTATGTAAATGCGAAGAAAGTGAAGTTAAAGTGGATTTTTTTAGAGTGATTTTTTTAATATGTGTGTGCGTAGGGAAGGGGGGGGGGGGGGGTGGGGGTAGTTGTCGACCGTCCCGGAATGGCCTGAGGTCCATGTGGCCACCCTACAATAGAGCAGTAAGTTAAGCATGTCCAAACGGGATGGATCCAACAACTGCCTGACTATCAGACGGCGTAGTCCGCGCCAGAAGCGCGCATACAGCCAGCCATTCCACTTGGTGTCTTAACACTGAATTAATGCCAGATCAGGCAGCTCGTAAATGGATTGCAATAGATATCCAAAGTAGGCATGACAACTATGCGATTTTAGGTAGGCTTATTCTTGTTATTGACATGCAGAATATACACGGAAATAAGGAAATTCAATTCTTCGCATAGGCAAAAATATTATCGACTGTAAATAAATCTCAGATTTAGATATACCTGCCACACAAGAAAACAGTGAAGTAGGCTAATGTAACTGATCTATAGCGTAAAAGGCAGAACCCATAAAGATTGATGGCACAGGGACAACGCATAGGTTACAGCTGCATCCCAAACATAGGCCTGATGATCCTGCACAGTAATCAAGGCATCCCGAAATCGCATGCTATGCATGCAATAGGAGTGATGATTGTGCATTAACTGGTCTCCTGCGCTCAGTATAAAGTTGCTTGGGGCAATCTTACTTCTGCGATCAACATTGCCATTGCCCATTGAAAATGGGAATTCCGTCCGTCCGTCCGTGTGAACGCGCCGATCTCGTAAACCACAAAATCTAGAGACTTAAAAATTTGACATGAATACTCGAACGAGTTTATCTTTTTTTCGATTACTCATCCCATTTTCTTATTATCGATAACAATAAATAATTTGACTTCGTTTTTCAAGCGTAACTCTATAACCATAAAAGCTAGAGAAAGCTAGTGTATGTTACTTGCAAATTTCTCCAAAACTCGTATATCAAATACTAGAGACTTGTGCTTTGACAAATACAAACATATATATACTCTGAAATTCAATGCGGAAAAAAGTTCTTCAACAATCAATTTCCAATAGTAATGCTCAAGCGCAACCCAAGCGCAGCCGCTGCGTAAACTGCGCAGTAAGTAGAGAGCGTGACTACGCATAACTGTGTAGGTATGTGTGCATTCGTTATATGCAATATGTATGTAAATAAAAGAAGCGTAAATGATTTTAATATCAGCTCCCACAGGGTTCAGGGCATCACTTAGTCGAGCCGTCTCGACTAGGGCACTCTTACTTGTTCTTAATGTGGCTTGTTCGAGTTGCTTCTTGAGTATAAGCAATTATATATACATCTTATATCGTATCTATAAGTATATTGGCAATGGAAACAGTGCTTCTATATTTGTAATGTTGTGTAAGACTCACTACACTGGTTGACATAAATATTTTGACGAAATTAAACTGTGTTTTTATACCCTGAGCCCATTGAAAATGGGAAATCAGGGTATAATGTTTTTGTTGGATGTATGTAACAGGGAGAAGGAAGCGTGGCAGACCCCATAAAGTATATATATTCTTGATCAGGACGACAAGAGAAATCGATTTGGCCCTGTCCGTCTGTCTGTCCGTCCGTCTGTCCGTATGTTTGAACACGTCGATTCCAGCCCGTATAAGAGCTAGAGACTTGAATTTTTTTGTAGGTCCGTGTATAGCACGCGCAGATTGAGTTTGTTTTAAAAAATCGATAACTATCTCCAATTAATTGTTATCGATTAAAAACAAAATCGAAATTCAGTTAAAAAATTATATCTCGCCCATCTTTTAAGCTAGAGACACCAAATTTTATATTCAGCTTTATATGTATTTTATGCAATTTCGAATTTTGTTATATTTTGGATACCGGCCCCAAATTTCCCCCAATTGAAGTTCAGTCTCAAATATAGCCAAAATGCGAATGAGTTGGCACTTTTACTAAACTGACAAATATGCCCATAGAATATGTTGATCATATGCCGAAAATTTCATTGACATCCGTTAAAAAGCAAAAAAGTTATTAAACGAAACGTTTGGCTACTTTGCAAAAACACGCGGCAGCAGCGCCAAGCGAACGCACTTGCACACATACATACAAACGCTCGCATTCTAGTCGATTCGAAGAATCGCAAATTACGTTTGAATTTTGTTGAATTATCAGCTGCTGCTTTAGTTTACATTTGCCACCACTTTCTAAGACAGTGGAGTGGTGTCGTTGGTAGAAGCGACGCACGCGAAACATGAGGACCTGGGTTCGAAACCAGGCGACGCATAGAAATTATTTAGTTTTTTAATTTTATAAAAATGAGGTGGCGTTGTTGGTAGAGACGATGCACGTTGCGCAATTAACGTAGGTTCGAATCTCGCCAATTTCAGTTTTTTAATAAAAAAGTTTTTTGGTTGTTAAAGAGTAAACTTGAATTTTTTTTATAATTTTACGCAAAATATAAGTGTATTGAAAAACACAGGTTCGACGGGGCTTAGGGTATCCCCTAGTCGGTTGCGCCCGACTAGAGTTTTCTTACTTGTTTCTTATAACTTTTTATACCCTGAGCCCATTGAAAATGGGAAATCAGGGTATAATGTTTTTGTTGGATGTATGTAACAGGCAGAAGGAGGCGTGGCAGACCCCATAAAGTATATATATTCTTGATCAGGACGACAAGAGAAATCGATTTGGCCCTGTCCGTCTGTCTGTCTGTCCGTCTGTCCGTCTGTCCGTCCGTCCGTCTGTCCGTCTGTCCGTCTGTCCGTCTGTCCGTATGTATGAACGCGTCGATTTCAGCTCACAGAAGAGCTAGAGACTTGAAATTTTTTTTGTAGATCCCTATATACAGCGCGCATATCAAGTTTATTTTCGATAATCGATAAATATATTCGTTTTTTTGTTATCGAATAAAAACATTATCGAAATTTAGTTAAAAAATTCTATCTCGTCTATCTTTTAAGCTAGAGACACCACATTTTATATTTAACTTTATATGTATTTTATGCAATTTCGAATTTTGTTATATTTTGGATACCGGCCCAAAATTTCCCCCAATTGAAGTTCAGTCTCAAATATAGCCAAAATGCGAATGAGTTGGCACTTTTACTAAACTGACAAATATGCCCATAGAATATGTTGATCATATGCCGAAAATTTCATTGAAATCCATTAAGTAGCAAAAAAGTTATTAAACAAAACGTTTGGCTACTTTGCAAACTCACGTGGCAGCAGCGCCAAGCGAACGCACTTGCACACACACATACAAACGCTCGCATTCTAGTCGCTTCGAAGAATCGCAAATTACGTTTGAATTTTGTTGAATTATTAGCTGCTGCTTTAGTTTACATTTGCCACAAATGCTTTAAACTTGAAATTTTTGTATAATTTTACGCTAAATATAAGTGTATTGGAAAACACAGGTTCGACGAGGCTCAGGGTATACCCTAGTCGGTTACGCCCGACTAGAGTTTTCTTACTTGTTTTTCTCTCTTTTACATCTCGGCTTACTAACTTAAAAATAATTTAACAAAAAGTATTTCATGGAAACAAAAAAAATATATGAGCTAAATTGATTTTCAGCCGTTGGCATAAGTATTTTGACGAGTGATGATTATTAAAAAATAACAGCTTAAACAAAAAAGAGCTTCAAAATGTTATTTCGACTAATATTTATTTATTTAAATAAATAAATTTCGACTAATAGAACGTGTAGTCCCTTTTAGCTTCAATGACTTTTTGCAGCCGTCTTGGAACTGAATCCACTAGAGCTTCAAGGGTATCCGAGGACACCTCGTTCCAAAGGGAAGTTATCTCACAAATTGTTTCTTCTTTGCTTTTATGCAAAGAAGCAATTCGCTTTCGTTTAATGAGAGACCCACGTTTTCAATGACATTCAAGTCTGGACTTTGTGGGGGCCAGTCGAGAGTATTGACACTAACATCCTTAAAAAATTTCGTGATTATCCTACTTTTATGGCATGGGGCATTATCCTGTTGCAGAATAAATGAAGCCTCGATAAGCGTATTTCCGGAAGGGAATGCGTTATCATTCAGCACTCTCAAATATTGGCCTTGGTTCATCGAGCCCTCAATGGGAACCAAGTCACCCAACCCATTGTGTGAAATGCATCCCCAGAACATGACAGAGCCCCGCCATGACTTACTTTTCTGCAAACGGGCCTAATTTTTTGTCGTTGTGCCATTGGCAGTCTTACATAAGTCTTTTGCTTTGATGAATTATATTCAAAAGAGCTTTCATCTGTCCATAGAACACTTCTCCAAAACTTTTTTGGCTTATGCTGATGCTCTATTGCGAAGGCCAGTCTTTTCGCCTTGTTTACTTTTGAGATGTAAGGTATTTCCTTTGCTCGGTAAGTCTTAATATTTTCTTCCTTTAAACGTCTTCGAACCGTACATTCACTAATTGTTTTCTTGGCCATCGCATTCCATTCAATTGCAGCGGATTGAGACTTTAGAATAATGTTTTTTTTTTAATTTCCGCAAAAGGACTCTGTCTTCATCCGTTTTTGTCTTACGCTTAGCACCCAATCTTGGCAAGTTGTTAACCGTATTATGTTTTTTGAACTTGTTGATTTGGTAATGCACTGTTTGACGCGACAGTTTAAATTCTTTTGCAATGTCTTTTTCAGCAATCCCAGCTTTAAACTTTGCTATAATTGACGTTCTAACAAAAAGGCTTAACTCTGCCGTTTTTCCCGTGTTTTCCAAATATTCAACTATTATTTTTTTTAGGAAATAAAGTTTTTAAGTTTAACAAAGTTCAACTAGCAAAAAAATTGCATTCACACTTGTTCAAACTCGCGAAATAGTAACCACAAAGGCTTCGTCAAGATACTTGTGCCACGCAAAAAATCGATGTTCGCATGCATTCTTATCAACAGAATGAGAGTGCAAAAGCAAAACAACATTAAATTTGGCATGCACACATCTATTACTTGATTCTTTGTTTTGACATTAATTTTCGCCCCGTTATTTAACAGCAATAAGCACTGTCAGCTTCAATAGTCACAAGACGATTTCGTCAAAATATTTATGCCCACCAGTGTACATTATTGGCCTTTAGACAGGTCAGCGATATTTATATATAGGAATAACAAGCATTACACGTCACTAATCTCTCGGATTACAACTGTTAGTTATCAGCAAAACGTGCAAATATACGCAAGCATATTACAGGAAGTATCTGGAAAGTAGAACAACAAACACACACAATTTACACATAAACACAACTCGAATTTTAATTTGAAATTGAAGCGGTGCAAAGATCGCTTGAATGTTGACAAGATTCGAATCGCGCGTGGACTGTTTTAAAAAATTTTCCCATGACGTTTGAGGATGTTTTGGGAAATCGGCCAGCCATCATGGCGAAGGCCTAAGCAACTACATATAAACAAATAGCAAAATAACCGAGAATAGCGGAGAAATGCGATGTGTATGATCTACAGTGGTTGCTATCAAAGGGTCATCAGCGATAACTGCGTCACTGTGACGGAAAACTGAGAAGACCCTTTAATTAATATGCCATCCGTTGAGGATGGCACATACGTACACTGAAAAAATGTTTTCATGAATAAATGTATGTAGTAACTTCGAGACGTGATAGCATTTGTCCCGGTGCAAAGTACAAAATTCCGAAGCATTCATTTTTGATTGAGACACATTTTATAGACATTTTGATTCACTTTCATTTTTATTGTTGCTTCTATATAATTTTTAGCAAGTGATAATTATAATATAATAAAGCATAATTAGAATCAAGGCAACTAATGCGTATGGCTCAACTTTTAATAAATTAGGGTCATTACGCGTACAACTTAGTAGTCTTTCTCTTTTTTTTTTAACTATGCATACTAGGGGCTGGGCTAACTATTTTAGCCAACAACTATTTAAAACTTTGTTTTACAGGCAGCCTATGTATGTTTGTATGCTTAAGCTACGACTATGAAATTTAAGTTAATCGTGAGACATACATAATATATAATTTATAATATATATGTAATATATGATATATGATATATATATGTGTAAAGAGCTTAATATAGTAATGTACGTCTGTCGTAAGGCTTAAAACTTAATGGCAAAAGTCATTTTTTCCGCTGACGCATTTGTCAGGCTTTATTTGCGAAAGACCGCAAGTAAACTGGCTTTGGTTCCATATGCAGTTCCATCTATATAAGCAAATAAATAAGATGGTATAATGTAATATGTAAGTTGCCAATATTCGTGAACCAACCTGCGTCTAAAACTTTTTGTTATTCCTAAGGTAAGCCTTGTGACGTAGGCTTTCCGTCAGGCATTTGTCCGAGTCGCTGCCTGTGCCTCGTTGCTGGCACACCGCTTCCGTTTTAAGGACGAAGCACTGCGTCTGCACCATATTGAAGAAGAGCTTGCCAATTGTGTTGGCATCCTCGTCGCGAGCCATTTTCAGGCAGGTGCGGAAGCGTCGGTCGCAACTGCAGTGCGACAGCGTGTACGGGCGATAATTAAACAGATCGTACCGATTGGACATGCCCGGTATGTACATCTTGCAGTGATCGTGCTTCCGACAGCATTTGTCGGCCATCGATGCGCCGCCCAAGTGATTATACGTTCCATTTGCCAAATTGCCACGCCCACACCAGCGTGTGTTGGGCGCTATGAACCAGTCGGACACTTGGCGGCGTCTGCGCGTTGGCGCAAGGGGCTGTGCGTCTGAACTTGTGTCGTTATCATTATCGAACGACTCGTGACGTAGTTGCTGCTGGCCGCTAATGCTGCTGCTGATGATGCTATTTGTTCGTATTGGTGCTGACGTTGGCTTTGTTGTTGTAGTTGCTGAACTTGCTGCGGCAGCTACATTGGCGGGTAAAGGCAGCTGCTTGGCAGCGCACATTTGCCAGGCAAACATAATTAGGCACAACAAAAAGATATAATTGCAGTTCAATGCAAAAGCGTTTGCCATTCTGAGAATTTGTCAGTCTGTCGAAATCTTGGATTCATTAAATGTTGTAACGTATTATTTTTTAAGTTTTCGAGTGGTGTTTGCGGCACGCTCCTCACAATCAAATGTCGCACCGATTACGAAACGCCGCTGTTTTATGGCCTCACACACTTCAGCTCGACTGGCTACGCCGATTTCGTCGTACGTGTGTATCAAGGGGATGTGCAGCCGTTTATATTTCACGCAAAGCAGTGCTGTGCAACGAAACAGATATTTGTCATTCAGTGTTGCACAATTTATACAAAAGTTCGCTAATGCTGCATTAGACAATGCCATTTGGGCATTTATTTTGTATGTATGCATAAATAGGCATTGTCGGCATTCACCGCACATCAACTTGATACACACGCACGACGTAATAGGCGTAGCCAGTCAAGCTGTAGCGTTCGAAGCCAACGTTATTATATATGATTTATCGAAAATGAGCTTATATTATATTATATTAGAAACGTATAACCACTGTGAATACAAAGTTGTAACCATACGTTCTATTGCCAGTGATGCAACGTAACGAAAACAGCTTACCAAAGGCAAAAATGTAAGCTAATGGAAACACCTTGGCACTCAGCTGTTAAATGGTTAAAGTATTTTTCAACACTTATCAATGAGCAGCATCAATATTTTTGTGTAGTCAGGTGAATCGTGTTTTGTGTAAAATTTCAGGGCTAGCTTAGACTGAGCGGAGTGACTCATGCATGCAGGCTTTAATGCAATGCAGCGGACTCAACAAGAACAGAAACAATTACGGCTGCATCAGCAGCAACAGCTCACAGAAGAGAAACAGCAGAAGCGTCATTATCATGGGAATTACCAACAACCTAACAGTAACAGCAATGGGACGCATATTGCCGGCTTCAGCAATACCACTCCCACAATGGCAGCAGCGAATGCAGGTGACGGCGCCACAGAACTGATACCGCTTCGCACTTTGGCGCTGAATCAAAACTATGCTGCCTCGGACACATCGGCGGAGCACGACGGAGACACCGACTATCCTGATACACGATATGAGTGCGCCATTTGCATAGACTGGCTAAATGAGCCAGTGCTGACTTCATGCGGTCACAGATTTTGTAAGAGCTGCCTCAGTGATTGGCTACAGAATCACAACCAATGCTGCCCACTTGACAATAAGCATCTATCCGCCGAGCAGGACATATTTCCCGACAATTACACGCGCCGTGAAATCGAGCAAATTAAGCACAAGTGCCCTAACTCGCCGCACGGTTGTGCTGTTGTGGCCTCGCCAATCGAGCTGCAACGGCATTTGCCTAGCTGCCTGTACCGCCAGCAACAGCAGGCGCTTGAAGAGAAGTGCCCCTTTGCTAGCATCAAGTGCGACTTTGTTGGTCGACCAGAGACTAATCAGTTGGAGGAGCATCTCAAGACAGATATGCCACATCATATGGAACTCATGCTGCTGGCACTCCAACAAACTGCCATTGATACCTGGCAGCCACACAAGCCCAGCTCCAGCTCAGCGCAGGAGAATGGATACAAGGCTGGGCAGCTGCCACCTCCGCCACAGTATGCGAATGGAGTTGACGAGCAAATTGTTCAGACCATGTACCAACGCATCGTTGTGCTAGAGCAGCGCACACGCGAACAGGAGACACGCATCGAAAATCTCAGCAAACAGCTGCAACGTCAGATGCCGATCGACGCACGATATAGCAACGGCACAATCGTCTGGCAAATCGAGCAGCTGACTACTTTGATAGAACGACTGCGCGCCAATGCAAATAACCAGGTTTATTCGCACGAGTGCTACACGTCGCCGTATGGCTATAAATTTTGCGCTCGGCTCAACATACAGCCGCGAAAGCCGCATGTGCTCAGTCTGCACGTGCATTTGATGCAATCGGATAATGATTTCCATTTAGACTGGCCATTCAAGGGTCGCATCAAGCTCTGCATGGTGCATCCGAGCGATGCAAGTCTGTCACAGCATGATACTATCATGACCAAACCAGAGATACTCGCCTTCCATCAACCGCGCGAGGCCATCAGCACTCGCGGCTTTGGATTTCTCGAGTATGCTAACATATCCAACATAATGAACCTGGGTTTCTGTGGCAACAATCAGCTCTTGATTAAGATTGAGATTAACATTGTTTGAAGTGCGTTGCCCAGAATTAACCACTAGTCATGTGCTCAATAAACTATATGCTTCTATATACATACAAACAATAGACACTTAAATATGTATATTTTATATAGACCTTATACGATTTACGAATTAATATTAGTCAAAAGAGAAAAATCATTAGAGCATGACAGTGAAGCAAATTTTATACCATAGAAGCGGTTTTATAATATATAAAATATATATGTATATAGTATGTCATACATGCAGTATGATAGCAATGCGATTAGGCCAAACTTTTGTATACATTTACATGCATTCTATTGTTTTTTGTCAGACTCCAGTATCCGGATCTAGTATCATGCTACACCTATCCGTATCTATTTCAGTAAGTCTTATATTGTAATTAATTCCCAGTTTACTTAATTTAATTATGTTTGTGTTAGTTTTTTTAAACTCATTTTATAACTTCCAAACTTTGTTTGTAAAACAGCTCCAGTCTTTGCTTGATTTTAACCCCGAAAAATTCGTCCATTATGTTGTACAACTATTATTAAATCTTTAGACTCATTTGGATGCCATCAGCATATATACTAAAAATATAAATTTTTATACATATATGTACTTAAACAGCAGTCAGTATATGGCATATATAACATAGATAAGTTTATTCATAATAAAATATTAATAGTAAATGCCATGTTTGTACCCATGTCTTCGATTTATTATTCTACCTACATATATTTTTCGTAATATTTAAGACAAAAGAGAGGTGGAATCTTTGGAAAATTAATTTAAAATAGTATGGGTTAAATTTTGTTTTTCGTATTAATATTTACATTTTGTTTAGACCTTACTGGACCATAGAGACATTACAGATATGCTAAATTATGGTACATGCCAGCTGCCAGCAGCTGCAACGGCAACAACTTCCAGATGGGATGTTCGCTGCTCCTGAAGCAGGTCGATTGTGACAGCTTCATCCAAGAGCCGGTCAGTGTTGACAGCTTCCTCCACTGTAGCCCCGTCATCGACCTGAGCTGTTTTGGTCTTCGCTTTGGCTCTGGCTCGAGCCGACTCGTGGGTGCGCATATGAGCATTCAAGCCGCCAGATTGTGCAAACATTTTCTTGCATAGCTTACACGAATATTTGCGCTGCTCGGAGTGTAGAAGCTTGTGGACTCGCAGCGCTTTCTTGCGCTGAAACGTGGAGCCGCACACATTACAGATGAAGGGTCGCAGATTCGTATGTGAGACGGCGTGCACGTTGAGATCGTGGAAGCTGTAGAACGCCTTGCCACACACCTCGCACTTGGCAGGCCGCTCACCAGTATGTCGCCGCATATGCGCAGTGAGAACGCCGCGATCGCGACACGGGCGACCGCACACCTCACATATGCAGGGCATGCGACCGGTATGACATATGTTGTGTGATGTCAGCTCCTTTTGTGTGTAGAAGGTAGCCTCGCAATCCAGTTGCTGGCACTTGTACGGTTTAATACCGCTGTGCCGCTGGCGATGGCGCATCATGTTGCCGGATTGAGTGAAGGGCTTTCCACAGATATCGCAAAAGATACCTGTATGCTTCCAGCGATGGCCACGCAAATCCCGCTCAGTACGAAAAGTCTGATTACATTCCGTCTCGTCGCATTTGTAGATCTTGGCGGAATCCTTGCGCAGCTTTCGGCGCACGTTTCCAGCTGTTGCTGCCATTATTGTAACATCGGCTACAATTCTGTGCGGCTTTGCTGTCATACGGAAATTGTGCTTGCTGCGTTTGTGGCTCTGTAAACTGCGTTTGGTGTTGTAGGCGCGATCACATAGGTCACACTGGAACAGCATATCTTTTGTGTTATCTTCATCATTGTTGTTGGAGTCTGAATTCTCATTGAGTTCAAGGCGGGTTTCGCTGTTGATGTCATCCCCCGCCATCCACTCCATAGGCTTGTCCATTGTCGTTTCATCCTCCGAGTCTCGTGTTATTTGCTTCACTAACATATTCTTGAGTGCCGCTTCTCGTCGCTGGCGCCTGGTTGCAATTGAGCCATCCAACTTTTCGGATGCAGTGATTTCCGCGTTTTTATCTGTTTCGTGTTCTCGGTCAAGCAGAGCTATCTGGGCTAATTCCACATTTACACGATCATTGGATTCATGCGTTTCGTCATGGGCAATGGGATCGTGCTCGGATTTTATGACTAATGGCTCGACATCCACCTCTACCGGCGCATCCAGATGCTGCTCTTCGGCAAGTGAAGCGTACAGCTTGCAGTCTTCAGTCTCCGTCAGATGTTTTAGTTGAAAGTGTTGGGGAAATCCTTCATAGGGCACCTGCTGCCCGCAGAGCGCACAGCAAACAGCGTAACTCGTTGGACTAACACAAAGCACTTCGCCGCAACGAAAATTAAAATATGAACGATCAAAATCCTGTTGCAATTTAGTCATCCTGTGGAACAATGATTATAGCAGCCTTCCTCTAAAAGAGAGCCCATTTAACTTTGGCGTCGTATCGGTCCAAATCAAAGCCGCCGTCGCACCAAGCATTAGACAGCTGGAAATCGATAACATACTCGATAGTTATCATTTGCCAAGCAATCGATGCTTTTTATTTTTATATTCATGAATATAAACAAATATAAAATGAATATGTTAAATTTTTAAGTAATGAATGCCAAAAATAATTAGACTGTGTCCTTAAAATATGAAATGGAAACTAGTGGTTAGCTATGAAGTATCGATACTAAATTAATATTAGCTCGACTACAAGTAAATCCCTCGCTTGATTGCTTTCAGTGTTGAAAGTGTAACCTTTATTATTATTTCGCACACTGGACCGGACGGCTGCCCGTTGTGTATTCATGTATACACTTTTTTCTAAATACAATCACTATATTGATTTTCGCCCCCTCTTTTACATTGGAGTTTGCGGCAAAAGAAGGGCGTAAATATAAGAATCAATTGTCGAAATGTCGGAGTGCACCGCTTCAGCCAGCAATGTGAATGCCAATGAGAAAATGGCTAGCTTGCTGAAAGAGGCGGAAAATTTGAAAGCAAAGCTGGAAGAGGAGCGTCAAAAGCTGAACGACGTCAATCTGTCAAGCATTGCTGAAAGGCTAGAACAGATAGCCTTCGTGAATATAAAACCACGCAAGGTGTTGAAAGGACACCAGGCAAAAGTGCTATGCACCGACTGGAGTCCTGACAAGCGACACATCATCTCATCATCGCAGGATGGACGCCTCATAATCTGGGATGCGTTTACCACAAACAAGGAACACGCTGTCACAATGCCAACTACTTGGATAATGGCGTGTGCGTATGCGCCATCTGGCAATTATGTGGCCTGTGGTGGCTTGGACAATAAAGTGACCGTATATCCGATTACCTCCGATGAGGAAATGGCTGCCAAAAAGCGCACTGTTGGCACGCACACCAGCTATATGTCGTGTTGCATCTATCCCAATTCGGATCAGCAAATACTCACAGGCAGTGGAGACTCTACATGTGCTTTGTGGGATGTCGAGTCTGGCCAATTGCTGCAAAGTTTCCATGGTCATTCCGGCGACGTAATGGCCATTGACTTGGCACCAAACGAGACGGGCAACACATTTGTTTCCGGCAGCTGCGATCGCATGGCCTTTATTTGGGACATGCGCTCCGGCCATGTGGTGCAATCCTTTGAGGGCCATCAGTCGGATGTGAATAGTGTCAAGTTCCATCCATGCGGCGATGCCATCGCCACAGGCTCCGACGACAGCAGCTGCCGCCTGTACGATATGCGCGCAGATCGCGAAGTCGCCGTTTTTGCCAAGGAAAGCATTATCTTCGGTGTCAACTCGGTAGACTTTTCCGTTAGCGGACGACTGCTCTTTGCCGGTTACAATGACTATACCGTCAACCTCTGGGACACGCTCAAATCAGAACGCGTCTGCCTTCTGTACGGCCACGAGAACAAAGTTTCGTGCGTTCAGGTCTCACCTGATGGCACAGCGCTATCCACTGGCAGCTGGGACTACACCATACGAGTGTGGGCCTAAGCCCGCATAATTGAGCACGCTCTCGATGTTGATTTCAGCTTTCTCGCTTTTTTCAGTCTGTGTGTTACACTAAAACCTATATACTTGAAGTATAAAGTAAATAAATAAAAAAGCAAATTGAACCCAACCAATCCAAAAAGAGGAAGCTCGTCTGTTAACATATTATGCGCCCAGTTCTAAGTTCCTGTTCGAAATAAATGTTAAAGCGAAGACATAATTATTTACACTTTTCAATTTTAATTCCATTTTTTTTTTCTTTAATATATCTTCTTTTGGGATATATGTATATATAAATAAATTGTGCTGGTTTACAAAGGATTTGCCACAGCTCTCGTGCCCACATTTATATTGCCGTACTCCCGAGTGTGTCTGCTCATGGCGAAACAGAGTGCGTGAGCTTTTGTATATCTTGTCGCACAGGTTGCACGTAAACTCCGTGTGGACCTTGTGACGATGAGCTAGCAAGGCGCGTTCCACGTCGAAGGTGGCATCACATTCATTGCACTTGAAGGCGTTCGGATGCGGATGGCTCATCTTAAGATGCATTTTTAGGTATTTAAGAGTCGTGTATTTGCCATCGCAATATTTGCATTTGTACTCCTTGGGCTGTTTTTGCAAAGCACAATTAACATAACATCCACAAACACAAACAAACAAAGCATATTTGACTCACCTTAAATACAGATGGCATTGCTATTTCGCTATCGGCAGTGTCGTCTCCGTCCGTACCGCTGGAGCTCTGGGCATCTGCTGAGCCTTCATCCTGTTCGTCAGCATTTTTCCAGCTGTTCTGGTCCTGAATATTCTCGTTGGTTTGCAATTGCACATTTTCCAGTTTGACCTCATTGAACGAACATACGTCTAATGGCTTAAAAGCCGCCACATCAGCGACGTTGTCATCTTCACCTGATCCTTTGCTGTACTCGTCGGCCACTGTGGATAATGTTGCATTTAAAGGCGGTAACTGTTGACATGCAACATTATTATTAGCTTTAGCATGCGTACGCAGTTTGCCCTGCGCGTCGGAATGCAAATTACGTAAGTGCATCGAGAAGTCGTCAAAAGAAAAGTGTTTCATGTTGCAAAGATAACACACCAGCTTGAAAGTGCAAAGTTTGTTTTCGCTTTCGTAGAATATTTCTCCACATTTTGAGAGCAGTGGCTGATTGGCATTCAGTTGCGAGGAGTCCACATTGATTAGACACTGCCTTAACATAATGCTTTTTTCTTTTATTTTCACATTTGCCATAAAAACAAGTATGCACAAGCTAGCACTTGTTCAGCCAAATACCAAAACAATTCATCGATAACACGAACTTCATGGCAATAACAGGTTATCGATAGTACGCAGTGTTGAGAAACGTGTGCGCGGGCTAATTATACCCTGAGCCCATTGAAAATGGGAAATCAGGGTATAATGTTTTTGTTGGATGTATGTAACAGGCAGAAGGAGGCGTGGCAGACCCCATAAAGTATATATATTCTTGATCAGGACGACAAGAGAAATCGATTGGGCCATGTCCGTCTGTCCGTCCGTCCGTCCGTCCGTCCGTCCGTCCGTCTGTCCGTATGTTTGAACGCGCCGATTTCAGCCCCCATAAGAGCTAGAGACTTGAAATTTTTTTTGTAGGTCCGTGTATAGCACGCGCAGATCGAGTTTGTTTTAAAAAATCGATAACTTTCCCCAATTAATTGTTATCGATTAAAAACAAAATCGAAAAAATTATATCTCGCCCATCTTTTAAGCTAGAAACACCAAATTTTATATTTAGCTTTATATGTATTTTATGGAATTTTGAATTTTGTTATATTTTGGATACCGCCCCCAAATGCCCCCAAATTCGATGAAAAACACAGATTCGACGGGGCTCAGGGTATCCCCTAGTCGGTCACGCCCGACTAGAGTTTTCTTACTTGTTTAAATTGGTTTTGTGTCGGGTATTTTATGGTTGGTTTTGTGGCCGTTATTCGCTCGTTACGTTGGCAATGCCAACGCTTGTGCTGCGCATATCCAGCTACCTGCACGTAGGATTTTTAGCATATGCCACACCTATATTGCTTCTCCTGAGCATGTTAGGGCTTGTAATGATAAAGAGCGCGTGCACTAAGAAATCCTAACCTGCATTCTCTGCACATGTAGCGACGGCACCGCTGATTAGTGTCCATATGGCTCTCGTTGTGTGTGGTCAATTGGTATCGCGCCATAAATGATGCATTGTATATGCTCCAACGGAAGGGGTTCTTGCCGGCGTGGCGGCGCTTGTGCACCTTTATGCTCCCGGCTATAAAAGTCCTATATCCGCATCGCTCGCTCATATGACGCAGTGCGTCCTTTTCGGGTTTAGAATAATTGAAGAAGATTTGATAAGAATTTTTTTAAGATAGAGATGTATTTCACCAAAACTATATTTGAGTGCTTCCAAATAAAAACAACAATGGAAGCAGTGGATTATAGACTCAGCCGTTGAGCTCGTCGTTTCGATGCTTTCGCATGTGCCCTGCCAAACCTGCTGCTTGAGCATACTCATTGCCACACAGCTTGCACACATATTGTTTCGTGGCCGCGTGCAGGAACTTGTGGTGGTAGAGTCCCTTCTGGCGAGAAAAGGTGGCGCCGCACACGCTGCACACATGTGGCCTCTTCGTCGAGTGCATGGCCATGTGCTCGCGCAGACCCGAATGGGATGGAAAGCGCTTGTCGCACACCTTGCAGCCGAACGGACGCTCCCCCGTGTGACTGCGCAGGTGGACGCACAGCGTCTCCTTATTGCGGCAACTGTAGCCACAGCTTTCGCACACAAAGTTTTTCTGTTCTGAGTGCACCTTACTGTGGTTCCGCATATGCCGCGTGGTAAAGAAGCGCTTCTCGCAGCCTGGATGGGTGCACGGCACATCACGCTCGTTCGTGTGCTTCAGCTGATGGCGTTTCAGCTCGTGGCGTGTCTTGTAGCGACGATTGCATATCACACACGGCGCACCGCCATGCATCTTGAGCACATGCTCGTCCAGCAAGCGCAATCGTGGCATCTGTTCATTGCACTCCAGGCAGAACAAGTAAGAAAACTCTAGTCGGGCGTAACCGACTAGGGTATACCCTGACCCTCGTCGAACCTGTGTTTTCCAATACACTTATATTTAGCGTAAAATTATACAAAAATTTCAAGTTTAAACCATTTTTTTTTTAAAAACTGACATTGGCGAGGTTTGAACATACGTTAACTAAGCAACGCGCATCACCTCTACCAACCACGCCACTCCACTGTCTTAGAAAGCGATGGCAAATGTAAACTAAGGCAGCAGCTGATAATTCAACAAAATTCAAACGTAATTTGCGATTCTTCGAATCGACTAGAATGCGAGCGTTTGTATGTATGTGTGCAAGTGCGTTCGCTTGGCGCTGCTGCCGCGTGTTTTTACAAAGTAGCCAAACGTTTTGTTTAATAACTTTTTTGCTATTTAACGGATTTCAATGAAATTTTCGGCATATGATCAAGATATTCTATGGGCATATTTGTCAGTTTAGTAAAAGTGCCAACTCATTCGCATTTTGGCTATATTTGAGACTGAACTTCAATTGGGGTAAATTTGGGGCCGGTATCCAAAATATAACAAAATTCGAAATTGCATAAAATACATATAAAGCTAAATATAAAATTTGGTGTCTCTAGCTTAAACGATGGGTGAGATAGAATTTTATAACTGAATTTCGATAATGTTTTTATTCGATAACAAAAAAACGAATATATTTATCGATTATCGAAAATAAACTTGATATGCGCGCTGTATATAGGGATCTACAAAAAAAATTTCAAGTCTCTAGCTCTTATGAGAGCTGAGATCGACGCGTTCATACATACGGACAGACGGACGGACGGACGGACAGACAGACGGACAGGGCCAAATCGATTTCTCTTGTCGTCCTGATCAAGAATATATATACTTTATGGGGTCTGCCACGCCCCCTTCTGCCTGTTACATACATCCAACAAAAACATTATACCCTGATTTCCCATTTTCAATGGGCTCAGGGTATAAAAATGCGTCGCTCAGGTTGATGTCGTGGTCCCGTTTCAAATGCTGTCGCAATGTGTATTTGCCATGATAGTTCTTGTCACAATGCTCGCATTTATATTTGGTGGATGGCTTGGACATGTGCACCTTGGGCTGCTCATAGTTCACGTCTACATCCCCATCCACGTCAGCCTCTGATATTGAATTGGCATACTTGTGTTGACGCTCCATGTGGCGCTGCAGCGACTTTTTGCTCTGATACATCTTATTGCAGTGCAGGCAGACTAGCTGCTCCTTAGTGCCCTTCAGTGTTGCCTCCTGGTGCTGACCCATCGCATCTGAATGATCAACGTCAGATCCAAGGTGCTCCGTCGACATATCCCATTTCATAATGCCAACAGGGTCTTCTAAGTCATCATCCTCACCAGCGTCGTCGCCGTCGTCGTCCAGCAACTGTTTAGTGTCGCCCATAAACTCGTTTCCACTGTTGCCGGCCAAGTCATATCCGTGGGTCGTCACGTCATACCAGGCAAATAGATTCCTTTGTGTTGTTGTGGTGTTGCTGTCCATTTGCTCCTGTTTCGGCAGCAGCACCTCTCCCTTGAGCAGACCATTCTCGAAGTGCTCGTTCTGGATGTGCAGCAGAAAGTCTGAGAAGACAAAGCTCTTTATGTCGCAGAAGGCGCAGTCAATGCGATAGCTGTTTAGACTCTGCAAATATACCTCCCCGCACTTGGCATTAGCGATCCCGGCAAACGTGTCCGGCCTGAGTGCCTTCAATTAACCAATTAACTGTTATCGATTAAGAACATGATCGAAATTCGGTTATTAAATTATATCTCACATATCCTTAATGGTAGAGATACCTTATTTGGTATTTAGCTTTATACACATGTATTTTATTCAATTTTAAATCTTGTTAAATTTTGGTTTGGTTAAGTTGTTGCACGTTGCGTAATTGGCGTAGGAAGAAATCTTGGACTGTTAATGTCGATTTAGACTTTTTATATTCTGAACCCGTTGAAAAAGGAAATTAAGGGTATAATGGTTTTTTGAAACAGCATGTAACAGGCAGAAGTAGGCGTGCCACACACCAACTATATGCTATCCCAATTCGGATCAGAAAATATTCGCAGGCAGTGGAGACTCTACATGTGCTTTGTGGGATGTCGAGTCTGGCCAATTGCTGCAAAGTTTCCATGGTCATTCCGGCGACGTAATGGCCATTGACTTGGCACCAAACGAGACGGGCAACACATTTGTTTCCGGCAGCTGCGATCGCATGGCCTTTATTTGGGACATGCGCTCCGGCCATGTGGTGCAATCCTTTGCAATCCATCGCTATATAATTAGTTTACTAGAGGAATGCTCAATGACGTTAATGGACAGGGCATAGTAATACCTTTCACGGCCTACGCTTTGTGACCACGCATATGGGCTGAAAGCCCCGCTGCCTGGGCATACGCATTGCCACAGATTTTGCACTTAAACTTCTTGATGCCCAAATGCAGATGCTTGTGATGGTACAGAGCTTTGGGCCGTGAGAAGGAGGCCTCACAGTTGTCGCACTTGTACGGTCGCTCTGTGGAGTGCATGGCCTGATGCTCGTTAAGCAGTGACTTGGAAGCGAAGCAGCGTTCGCATGTCTGACACTTGAACGGCTTCTCACCCGTATGCGTTCGTCGATGGACGATCAGTGCATCGTGATAGCGCGAGCGATAGCCGCATAATTCACAGACAAAGTTACGCTCTGTGCTGTGGACGCGACTATGCGACGTTAAATTGTGCTGGCTTACAAAGGATTTGCCACAGCTCTCGTGCCCACATTTATATTGCCGTACTCCCGAGTGTGTCTGCTCATGGCGAAA
This sequence comes from Drosophila pegasa, assembly GCA_035046225.1. Lineage (NCBI taxonomy): Eukaryota > Metazoa > Arthropoda > Insecta > Diptera > Drosophilidae > Drosophila > Drosophila pegasa. The sequence goes on from JAWNOD010000375.1 coordinate 373,880, forward strand.
CAGAGTGCGTGAGCTTTTGTATATCTTGTCGCACAGGTTGCACGTAAACTCCGTGTGGACCTTGTGACGATGAGCTAGCAAGGCGCGTTCCACGTCGAAGGTGGCATCACATTCATTGCACTTGAAGGCGTTCGGATGCGGATGGCTCATCTTAAGATGCATTTTTAGGTATTTAAGAGTCGTGTATTTGCCATCGCAATATTTGCATTTGTACTCCTTGGGCTGTTTTTGCAAAGCACAATTAACATAACATCCACAAACACAAACAAACAAAGCATATTTGACTCACCTTAAATACAGATGGCATTGCTATTTCGCTATCGGCAGTGTCGTCTCCGTCCGTACCGCTGGAGCTCTGGGCATCTGCTGAGCCTTCATCCTGTTCGTCAGCATTTTTCCAGCTGTTCTGGTCCTGAATATTCTCGTTGGTTTGCAATTGCACATTTTCCAGTTTGACCTCATTGAACGAACATACGTCTAATGGCTTAAAAGCCGCTACATCAGCGACGTTGTCATCTTCACCTGATCCTTTGCTGTACTCGTCGGCCACTGTGGATAATGTTGCATTTAAAGGCGGTAACTGTTGACATGCAACATTATTATTAGCTTTAGCATGCGTACGCAGTTTGCCCTGCGCGTCGGAATGCAAATTACGTAAGTGCATCGAGAAGTCGTCAAAAGAAAAGTGTTTCATGTTGCAAAGATAACACACCAGCTTGAAAGTGCAAAGTTTGTTTTCGCTTTCGTAGAATATTTCTCCACATTTTGAGAGCAGTGGCTGATTGGCATTCAGTTGCGAGGAGTCCACATTGATTAGACACTGCCTTAACATAATGCTTTTTTCTTTTATTTTCACATTTGCCATAAAAACAAGTATACACAAGCTAGCACTTGTTCAGCCAAATACCAAAACAATTCATCGATAACACGAACTTCATGGCAATAACAGGTTATCGATAGTACGCAGTGTTGAGAAACGTGTGCGCGGGCTAATTTAAATTGGTTTTGTGTCGGGTATTTTATGGTTGGTTTTGTGGCCGTTATTCGCTCGTTACGTTGGCAATGCCAACGCTTGTGCTGCGCATATCCAGCTACCTGCACGTAGGATTTTTAGCATATGCCACACCTATATTGCTTCTCCTGAGCATGTTAGGGCTTGTAATGATAAAGAGCGCGTGCACTAAGAAATCCTAACCTGCATTCTCTGCACATGTAGCGACGGCACCGCTGATTAGTGTCCATATGGCTCTCGTTGTGTGTGGTCAATTGGTATCGCGCCATAAATGATGCATTGTATATGCTCCAACGGAAGGGGTTCTTGCCGGCGTGGCGGCGCTTGTGCACCTTTATGCTCCCGGCTATAAAAGTCCTATATCCGCATCGCTCGCTCATATGACGCAGTGCGTCCTTTTCGGGTTTAGAATAATTGAAGAAGATTTGATAAGAATTTTTTTAAGATAGAGATGTATTTCACCAAAACTATATTTGAGTGCTTCCAAATAAAAACAACAATGGAAGCAGTGGATTATAGACTCAGCCGTTGAGCTCGTCGTTTCGATGCTTTCGCATGTGCCCTGCCAAACCTGCTGCTTGAGCATACTCATTGCCACACAGCTTGCACACATATTGTTTCGTGGCCGCGTGCAGGAACTTGTGGTGGTAGAGTCCCTTCTGGCGAGAAAAGGTGGCGCCGCACACGCTGCACACATGTGGCCTCTTCGTCGAGTGCATGGCCATGTGCTCGCGCAGACCCGAATGGGATGGAAAGCGCTTGTCGCACACCTTGCAGCCGAACGGACGCTCCCCCGTGTGACTGCGCAGGTGGACGCACAGCGTCTCCTTATTGCGGCAACTGTAGCCACAGCTTTCGCACACAAAGTTTTTCTGTTCTGAGTGCACCTTACTGTGGTTCCGCATATGCCGCGTGGTAAAGAAGCGCTTCTCGCAGCCTGGATGGGTGCACGGCACATCACGCTCGTTCGTGTGCTTCAGCTGATGGCGTTTCAGCTCGTGGCGTGTCTTGTAGCGACGATTGCATATCACACACGGCGCACCGCCATGCATCTTGAGCACATGCTCGTCCAGCAAGCGCAATCGTGGCATCTGTTCATTGCACTCCAGGCAGAAAAATGCGTCGCTCAGGTTGATGTCGTGGTCCCGTTTCAAATGCTGTCGCAATGTGTATTTGCCATGATAGTTCTTGTCACAATGCTCGCATTTATATTTGGTGGATGGCTTGGACATGTGCACCTTGGGCTGCTCATAGTTCACGTCTACATCCCCATCCACGTCAGCCTCTGATATTGAATTGGCATACTTGTGTTGACGCTCCATGTGGCGCTGCAGCGACTTTTTGCTCTGATACATCTTATTGCAGTGCAGGCAGACTAGCTGCTCCTTAGTGCCCTTCAGTGTTGCCTCCTGGTGCTGACCCATCGCATCTGAATGATCAACGTCAGATCCAAGGTGCTCCGTCGACATATCCCATTTCATAATGCCAACAGGGTCTTCTAAGTCATCATCCTCACCAGCGTCGTCGCCGTCGTCGTCCAGCAACTGTTTAGTGTCGCCCATAAACTCGTTTCCACTGTTGCCGGCCAAGTCATATCCGTGGGTCGTCACGTCATACCAGGCAAATAGATTCCTTTGTGTTGTTGTGGTGTTGCTGTCCATTTGCTCCTGTTTCGGCAGCAGCACCTCTCCCTTGAGCAGACCATTCTCGAAGTGCTCGTTCTGGATGTGCAGCAGAAAGTCTGAGAAGACAAAGCTCTTTATGTCGCAGAAGGCGCAGTCAATGCGATAGCTGTTTAGACTCTGCAAATATACCTCTCCGCACTTGGCATTAGCGATCCCGGCAAACGTGTCCGGCCTGAGCGCCTTCAGCATTTTCAGTTTGTTGATCGGTGCGCTTCTGCTAACTAATGAGCATTTGAATGCAATTCTCCACTTCTGATTAGACTGCAACAAAATAACGCAACCAAACCGTTTTGTCTTTTCAATTCTGACTGACGACTGAACAGCTGTTTCGCTTTGGAACTTTACAGCCCTGTCTTTGTATACCATGAACCCATTGAAAGAGGGAGTTCAGGGTATAATGGTTTTATGAAAATGTATGTAACAGGCGTGACAGACCCCATAACGTATATATATTCTTAATCAGGAGACAAGAGAAATTGTGTAAACCCTGTCCGTCTGTGTGAGCCCCCCGATCTCGTAAACCAAAAAGTTAGAGACTTGCAATTTAACATGAATACTCGTGTATACCATACGCTTAACGAGTTTATCTCTAATTTTCGATAACTCATCCCATTTCCTTATCATCGATAACAATCGATAATTTGAGTTTGTTTTTCTAGCGTAACTCTGTAACTGTAAAGCTAGAGACTTCAGAGTTGCGGTGAATGTTACTGAAATGAATGCAGCTCCCACAGGGTATCTGTTAATCGAGCCGTCTCGATTAAAGCACTCTTACTTGTTTTTTTTTTTTTGGCAAAAATGCCATTTGCTTGTGAAAATGCGAGTCCGAAAAGTTTATAAGTTTATTTATTTAAAAGCAAAGATTCGACGAGGTTCAGGGTATCCTAGTCGGTCGCACCCGACTAGAGTTTTCTTACTTGTTTAAAGAATGCAGATGTTCGCATTCAGTCAATTGGTTAATCAGAATGCTACTATACATACATACACATTTGTATAAAATATTCAACTGTATTTACGTATATGTAAATATGAAAACTATTACAACTTTTAATAAATGTGTGCTGCTGAAGGTGAGAGGCATTCAAACTTTTTGCCGCATTGCTCACAGCTGTATTTGGCTAGGCGATATTTCTTGAGTTTGTGGGTGCTGAGCGTGGAGGCACTCTGATAACTGTTTCTGCACAGCTCACAGGCGAATAGCAACAGGGCTGGGCGTAGGTCGACGTTGACTGTGGGGTCCTCGAATTTCTGTATACTAACATGTACGTGCATGATGAAACCTCTAATGGGTTTCCATTTGGCTAAGGGTGTAGAAGCTCTTGTCGCAACTGGTGCAAGCCCGATGAGGCACCTGTATGTGACGCAACTCGTGGCTGAGCAGGGCACTGCGATGAGTGAATGAATAGCTTTTTACAATGCTGGTATTGGAGTTTCTTGCAGCCCTCGTGGTTTTGCAAGTGGCGAGTCAGTGTGGAGACAGCGCGGAGCTGTTTGCCACACATGTCGTACTTGCTGCCCGTGTGAATATGCAGATGTGTATCCAGCATATAGCGACGTCGAAACGTCTTCGCTTCTACTGAAGTGTCGCAATATGTTTCGGCTTTCGTGTATATGTTTGTTTTTCCACCATTTCTGACTTGCTAAAAATCAAAACGAGCCATAGGGAGACGCTTACCCACACTAGGCGTTATCTTCGTGCAATGTATCGATGTTTAATTTCCAAAGGTCTTTCGATATTTCTTCATTCCTATCGACAGCTGCAACAAGCGAGTTGTGATTGTCCGATTGCATTAGCAAATTCGTATACGTCTTCAGTTATCGTTGTATTAAATTGAATTAAGTGATCAGCAAACGAAAATACGGCCGACAACATGCATCCCGATCTCACCGAGCGCATCCTACAACAATTGGAGAAAGTCGATAAGGTTGATACATTAGAACTTGCCACGCAATTCACTGTTGACCATCAGAAAGTGGTCGGCGCCTTAAAGAGTATACAGGCACATGGTGATCTTGTCATCGCTGAGACAGCCACTAGGAAGAATCTCGAATTAACTGACGAGGGTCAGTCCGTGGTCGAAAAAGGCAGCCATGAGGCCGTCGTCTATTCTTTGGTGCCGGCTGAGGGCATAGTTCAGGCAGCTCTGATGTCTGTTGGTGGGGCCAATGCTAAAGTAGGGTTCAGCAAGGCCATGTCCCAGGGCTGGATTCTGTTAGATAAGACTGTAAATCCGCCGCTTGTTAAGCGTAAGGTGGATCGTATCGTGGACAATGTGAAAGAGCATCTGGTGCTGGTGGCCAGCGGCAAGGCACAATTGACTACTAAAGACGTGGCGGATTATAAGAAGCGGAAACTGCTACAGGAGACGACCATAAAGAGCTTTATATTGAGCAGGGGGCCAGAGTTTGCCACAACGCTGACCAAGCTGGAAACGGATCTTACCATGGATATGCTAACCAGTGGTCTATGGCAGCAGCTTAAATTCAAGTCATATAACTTCGATGCATTGGGCGCTCCACCGACGCGTGGTCATCTGCATCCGCTACTCAAGGTGCGCACCGAGTTTCGTCAAATTTTTCTGGAGATGGGATTCTCAGAAATGCCCACAAACAACTACGTAGAGTCATCGTTCTGGAACTTCGATGCGCTGTTCCAGCCGCAACAGCATCCGGCACGTGATGCGCATGACACATTCTTCATCAACCATCCTTCGAAGAGCCATAAGTTTCCGCGGGAGTACCTTCAAAGGGTAAAGACCGTGCACTCAAAAGGTGGATACGGATCGTTGGGTTACGGCTACGACTGGAAGTTGTCGGAGGCGCAAAAGAATTTGCTGCGCACCCATACAACAGCCGTGAGCGCACGCATGCTATTCAAGCTGGCTAACCAGGAAGATGGCTTCAAACCGGCTAAGTACTTCAGCATAGATAAGGTGTTCCGTAATGAGACCCTAGATGCTACGCATCTGGCTGAGTTCCATCAAGTGGAGGGCGTTATTGCCGATGTAGGTCTCACCCTGGGTGATCTAATTGGCACGCTTTATGAGTTCTTCCTAAAACTGGGCATAACTCAGCTAGAGTTTAAACCGGCATATAATCCGTATACGGAACCCAGCATGGAGATATTCTGTTATCATCCTGGTCTGACCAAGTGGATTGAGGTGGGCAATTCTGGTCTTTTCCGCCCGGAATTGTTGCAACCCATGGGCTTGCCAGAGAATGTTAATGTTATTGCCTGGGGTCTATCTCTGGAAAGGCCGACGATGATCAAGTACGGTATTAACAACATTAGGGATTTGGTCGGACCGAAAGTCGATCTCAAAATGGTTGAAGAAGGCCCCATTTGTCGATTGGATTACGTGTAGAGTTACATTTGCTATTTTAATCATAATATTCCAAATATATGTATTTGAACAGTTAAATGTTTGCTCGTTTCAAACGCTCATACAATAAACGAACACCGCTTTGCAACACTGATAGATTCGGAGAAGTAACATTACTGCTCGCTGGCATACGATAAAGTCATCGCAATAAAAACGTAAACAAAAGAAATATCGAAACTAAGGTTTATAGTTCTGGTTTTTGTTTCTGCAATATAAATAAATAAATCTTTTCTGTAACATCGCCACTGTAGATTATGGCTGATGCTGATCTCGAACTGAACAAGGAGAATACACAAACACAGCAATCCATCCGTCAGACGTTGGGCAGCCAAAGTGCCAGTGAACCAGCAAAATCGCACATTTCGATTGGGACAAAATTTGTTATACCACAACTAATACCTAAGATAAGCACCAATAAGCAAGTCACTGCGGAGCAGGTAGAGCACAATCGCGCTGCAGCTGCCCACAACGAGTTGCTACTCAATGCCATCAGAATTAAGCAAAGTGAAGCAAGACATTCATCAGTATCCACTGTTGACCAATTGACCAAACCCAATCCGCTAATTGCCTCTGGAGGGTCACTCGAAGAGCCCCGCCAACACCCACTGTTAGCCGACAATTTGCTAAAACAGAACAATTCACTGGAACTAACGCAAGTAGTTAAGGGAGTGCACAACCTACAAATTACTGCTAGCAACAGTGCTGATAGCACTAAGCTAAAGAGCACGCAAGAGAAGCCAGCAAAAATCCAAGCAGCGACAACATTAATCGATCTGACCTCGACTCTCATTGTTACAGTTAAGGATGCCCCACCACGCGAAGCGGCAACGAAGGTTCGCTGCAGACAAGCAGCTGCACTTGTGCAACACTTCGATATTCCATTTATTAGCTGTGACCCTCCACCCGTCGACATGGTGCCCCAGAGACGACAGAGTGTTATATCGGGCGATCTGGAGCCAATTGCTACGAGAATTGTAGAGAAATCAAGTGCTGTTGGCAGAATGATGGATGCAACGGTAGGCTATCCAAAACCACGGAAGCCCCAGCTTAAATATGCTGCATCCCCCTTTGAGCTGCAAAATCTGAAGTTGTACAAACGGGAAGATTATGGTACAAATATTAAACGGTTTCGTTTTGATACTCCATCGCCCGATGAGATTGTGAAAACGGCTCTGCAGAAATCGCTGCGCATATCGCGCACATAGACCTAGTTATATCTGTGCTTTGCGCTTAAGTGTACAAGTTGACATTAAAAATTATTTAATATATTCATCACGATGAATTCACATCAACATCGAACTATCGTTTTTATTTTCCAGAGGCTTGCCTAAACGAAATGGTTCGCAAATATCGATAAGCAAAAATACATCGCTCGCGCTGAATACATAATTTCACACAAAAGAACACACTCACGCACACACCCATATGGACAACAGTAGACATAGGCACGGACGCATAAGCAGCACAAGTAACAGAGGAGAATGCGAATAAGAACTGCGTATATGTATGTGGAAATACAAAACAATAGACACAACGAACGGTGTGATTTTTCGGCTTAGATCTCAGACGCATTCAATTAAAACGCACAAGCCAATAAAAAATAACATCGATAAACAAGCTGTTGGCGTAAATTGTGACCAAACAGCTGTGAAAGTGGAAAGGGCACTAAAAAAGTAATCATACAGTGCGAAAGGTCAGCAGTAGCAGCAGGAACATTTAGCTGTATATAAAACTGTGTATGCGTGTGTGTGTTTAATGTGTATGTGTATTAGTGGCTAGCTGTCACAAGGCATACACAAATTGAAATCAGCGCAACCTCCTCCCCCCCTCGATCCAAGCAAAGACAAAACTTGACGTACTCACCCGGTTCTGGTGCAATTGTGCCCCCAACGTTTGTCAGTTACCCGTCCCCAGACCCACCTACAGCTTAACACACTCGCACACACATACATAATAAAAGACAATATTGGAAGGAGAAAAAACGGAAGTGTGCTTTGCCGTTGCTCCATTTCCATTTTTTGTTGTGCTGCTCTATCTATGCGATTATCGTCCGCATTCAGCTCCAGGCATTTACACAGGTGCCAGCTTTGCCGTCGAGCCGCTCTTTAGATGTGAATGTTGTTGCACAGGTAAAGTTCGCTACATCCCTACATACACTTTTAAATGCGTTTGTCTATTTGTGTGAGTGTGTCCGCGAGAGTTCTGTTTCCTTTTCACCTTCGTTCTATGTTTGTCATTTACAGTTAATGGACTGTTGCCAATATATTCTAGATACCAGTGGCTGGGCACACCTAAATCACGAGCTTTGCATCTCTATGTTGTCAAAACTGCCGTTTAATGTGTGGCCAGGGTGCAGTTGACTTTGCTGTGTGTACGCGTCTTTCTCTTCTTCAGTAGAAAACTATTCATTCCTTTAATCACGCAAAACTAATATAAGAAAAACTGCAAATCATTAATGTGTGTGTGTACACATGTGCATGTATATGTGAATGGATTTAGTGCTGTAATTATCCGATAGATGGAAACGACGCATATTATTTATCATAGGGATTTTTTCTGCTTTATATCTGGCCTTGAGCATAGATACATACTTATGTATGCTCATTATAGATACGTCTGCCTTTGCAGACAAGTCACCTTGCCATAAAACGCCCCGTGAAATGCTTTGCACAGAGCTTTACACACACCTTGGGCACAGCTACCTCGCACAGTTACATCGTCGTCAGCTGCTTCATTTGTTATTGATTACGAACAAACAGGAATTGTCGGATTGATTGAACACGAGTATGCCCCTTGCATGTATACGACTTTTACACACACTCGGACAGGGCCGTAATTATTACGAAAATCATCGTATTGTGTTTTTTTGTTCTTCTTTTTACCATGCTTACTGTGAAAAAATTATCGTAGACAGAAACTCACACACACATTATTTTAGCAGCACTCAACACACATACTTACATACTTACACGCATACGCAAACGCATAGATCAAAAGAGAGAGAGAGAGAGAAAGAAAGAAAACTTACTATTATACAAATTTTTTTTAGAAACTCTGACAACAAGAACAATAACAGCAACAAAGCGACGCTGCAAAGAATTCATAACAGGAGCGCACGTCGAGAAAATAAAACAAGAATTAAAAGGTTAAAAAGCAGCTGCTGGAACCGAGGAGGTGTTGTGGCAGGTGCACCTATTCAGCCAACTTTGTGTGTTGTACGCGTGTGCTGTGGAGGGGGCGCGGCTGAGTGTCCATTGTTCGTGAGATGTTGTCATTCACTCCGCAAGTGGTTAAACGTTTGTTAGCACTCAAAAAGGGCAACGAGGACAATAGTGTTGAGGGCAAGTGGTCCGAGAAGGCCGTCCGGAATCTGGTAAAGAAGATCAAGAAGAATTCACAGATAGAGGAACTAGAACGAGCCATATCCACGCAAAACTGTAATACCCGGTGTGTGACTGTGCCGCGCAGCAAACCCGCTGCCACCGGCGAGAGCCTACGCAAGGGTTTACCGCACGTTATCTATTGCCGGTTGTGGCGCTGGCCTGATCTACAATCGCAGAATGAACTAAAGCCGCTCGAGCAGTGCGAATACGCGTTCCATTTGCGCAAGGACGATATCTGCATTAACCCGTATCACTATAAGAAGATTGAACTATCAATTTTGGTGCCCAAGTCGTTACCAACGCCCCCCGACTCTATAATCGACTATCCTCTGGACAATCATACACATCAGATACCAAATAATACGAATTACAATGCTGCAATAATACGTAGCGCCTCACTCAGTCCGCCACAGTATATGGAATTGGGTGGCAGCAGCAGCAACAGCAGCAGCAACACCACTATCAACACAACAGCAACTGGAACCGGCGGCTATCAACAACAGCAGCATCAGCAGCTGCAACAACAACACTCGCTACTATCATTTGGCAGCGTGGGTGGCGTTGGCCAGAACTTGCCACCGGGCAGCTGCAATATGGACTCGCAATCCAGTGTGCTCAGCGTGGGTAGCAGCATACCCAATACGGGCACACCACCGCCGGGCTACATGAGTGAAGATGGCGACCCAATTGATCCCAATGATAATATGAATGTGTCGCGGCTAACACCGCCCGCCGATGCTGCACCAGTGATGTACCATGAGCCGGCCTTCTGGTGCTCTATATCCTACTATGAGCTAAATACCCGAGTGGGCGAAACCTTTCACGCCTCACAGCCATCGATAACAGTGGACGGCTTCACCGATCCATCCAATTCGGAACGCTTTTGCTTAGGACTACTCTCGAACGTTAACCGCAATGAGGTCGTTGAGCAAACGCGTCGCCATATTGGCAAAGGTGTTCGCCTTTATTATATTGGCGGCGAAGTTTTTGCCGAATGCCTGAGCGATTCATCAATATTCGTTCAGAGTCCCAATTGTAATCAACGCTACGGTTGGCATCCGGCAACTGTTTGCAAAATACCGCCCGGCTGCAATTTAAAGATCTTCAATAATCAGGAGTTTGCCGCCTTGCTGTCCCAATCTGTATCCCAGGGATTCGAGGCCGTTTATCAACTAACACGCATGTGCACCATTCGTATGTCTTTCGTCAAAGGCTGGGGCGCCGAATACCGTCGACAGACGGTCACTTCAACGCCCTGCTGGATCGAACTCCATTTGAATGGGCCACTCCAGTGGCTTGATCGTGTGCTTACCCAAATGGGATCGCCTCGTTTGCCCTGCAGCTCCATGTCCTAAGTGTGACAGTAAATTAAAACAAGATTTTTGATATATGCACATGCAACACATACAAACATATATATAATATTTTTTATATTTTACACAGCACAGCAATTGTAACACATTAAGTGAGAACGACAGAAGATTGTAAAAGAGATACAAAAGGTAAGTTAGCAGTTGGTTGCTAGCGACCGTCAGATACTCTGTTCCCGGCGACTGGAAAGTGTATAATGCCAAAAATCTACATTGAGCATGTAGATGCATCAAAAGTCTTCAGAATCGAAAATCGTAGTACTTGTACCTTAAATGAAAATATAAATAGTAGTATCGACGCCAATATTCGAAAGTTGTTTTCTATTTGGGGAACAGAGTACAAAATCATATTTTCAATGTATAATGAGTAGCTCATGCAGTTAAAACAGAACTTCTATATTCTATCTACAAATGCAACAATTGAGATCACGTATCTTTTTGCGTCACAAGCTTAGGGTTTTAGTGTGTAGGAATAGCAGAGTGGATGAGACGTGAAATCAACATTTTTGGATAAGAATGTGTGGCTCCTAAGTTTTAGGCTTAAGGTAAACGCGCATCGCGACAGATTCAAAATTCTTTTTGAGAAGAACAAAACAGTGGGCAAAGCATGAGAAAGAACAGCGGATATTAAGATATTTCAAGCTTAAAGCTTACACAGATACACACACACACATATATATATATAGTTGTGTGTGTGTCAACTATCTTAACACATTTATATAAATAAATATGTCATATTAAATGCTATTCTAACGATGCGATTTTCTCCTAATATGTGTGTTTAAGTCTTTAATTAACAAAAATCTAGCAAGAAACGCGTTTTTTTTTTCGTTTTAGTCGTGAAAAAAACAGGAAATGAAAAAAAAATGGAGGAATAAAAAAGAAAAAAGAAATTAGATTCATGAATATGTTCTGTTCTAGTACGAAAGACTCGAAAAATTAAAACTCAACTGTAAAATTCTTCTTTTTTTTTACCTGTATGTGGCTTGGAGTGTTGAGCTTTGCTCTACTAGCTTTTTTTTGCATGTTGCTAATGTCATAGAAGACTACATTTGCAGTACAAAACGACAAATTATGTGAAAACAGTTTGCGAATTAATGAATTTTTTGCTGCAAGCTGGCTGCTACACTTTCATTCGTATTCGTGCTCGACCCAAGCTGTGCTTTGCCAGTTCGGCAAGGAGTATTGAGGGAGCGAAAGAGAGAGTAGCAGTTTGACCAGCTCGCTTACATATAATGAATTGATGCATACAAACATATGTACATACGCATATGTATGTGCGTGCATATGTTTGCTAAAGCAACTGTTATATATAAGACCAAGTAAGATGAAACACATATGAGCAGCAATAGAAAACAAAAATTAAAGTCAACTGACGCTGAAACTGTAACTGAAAAATTGAGTAACTGATATGCGACAAAAGAAAAAGAAAACGAGCAACCAATTACCATACGTATTAAGAAAAGAATAAATAAATAGATAAGTATATCTATATCTTATATACACATATTTTAAACAGAACAAACACGAAACCATTCAAGCAAAACAAACAATTCTATGTATAAATCGTATATTTAAATAAACCTTACATATATTTTAAAGCATATTCAATCGCAGTGAATCTTCCCGTGTTGCTTGTAATTCGATTTGCGCAGAAAGCAGGTGTCGCACAGCGAACACCGAAACGGACGCAATTGCGCGTGCGTAATCTGATGATGATTGAGCTCCGAGGAGGTGACGAAGCGTTTGCCACAGCCGGGATGCGGGCAGGCGAAATCGTGATGGTTGTAATGGCAGTTATGACAAAAAACAAAAATGAAAATTGACGCTGAAACTGTATCTAAAAAATTGAGTAACTGATATGCGACAAAAGAAAAAGAAAGCGAGCAACCAATTACCATACACATCAGATAGCACTGGTCCGTTAGGACGCGTCGGCAAATGGGACAAGTGAAGCTGAGCCATGCCGTCGAATCAACTTGACGTGGCTCCTTGTGATCCTCCGTTTTTTATAGCCTGAACTCATTGAAAATGGGAATTCAGGGTATAATGGTTATGTGAAAATGTATGTAACAGATAGAAGGAGGCGTGGCAGACCCCATAAAGTATATATATTCTTGATCGGGACGACAAGAGAAATTGTTTAAGCCCTGTCCGTCTGTCCGTCCGTCCATAGATTTTGGATACCGGCTCCCCTTTCCACAAAATATTCAAATTTCTCCAAAAGTCTTATATCAAATACTAGAGACTTGTGCTTTAGCAATTACAAACATATGTACCATCTAATTATACTATGAAAGTTTCATTAAGAAAGTCCAAACAGAAAAAAAGTTATTCAACATTCAATTATTAATGCTTACATTGCAGCCCAAGCGCAGCCGCTGCGTAAACTGCTCAGTAAGCAAGGCGCGTTCCTACGCATAACTGTGTATTTATGTGTGCATGCGTTAAATGCAATGTATATATAAAAGCAGTGTAAAATGATTTTAGTAACAGCTTCCACAGGGTTCAGGGTATCTCTTAATCGAGCCGTCTCGATTAGAGCACTCTTACATTAGTTCTGTAGCTGCTGGCATGCGGGAGATTTATATGTATTCGCCGCGCATGTATGGAATCAAAGGACAGATTGCTCGACTCGCTGCAACTGTAGAGCTTCTCGTCCGTGTGCAGGCGCCGGTGCACTGCCAAATAGTTGGCAAAGCGAAATTCCTTGCCGTATATATCGCACTCATATGGCCGCTTGTCCGTGTGCTTAACGGAGTGGATGCGCAGCTTATTTAGGTGTCGGAACCTCTTGCCGCACACCTCGCAGACGCGCGGTGTGCGTCATTCGGTGTATGCGCGTGCCGTAGCCACCGCCGAAGCTGTGCCTACACAGATCAAAGATGTTCGCTTGCCGTTTGGTGGGCGTGGTACGTTTCAGCCTCGGTCCAATCGAATTTGGCTGTGTTTGCAAAGTCGAGCTACAGTGTGTGAGAGTTGCACGCGATTAGCATCACATGCTGCACTGACCACTTCCAGAAGGTCCAGCTCCGCTGTTGAGGACAAAAGCAACAGCTCGCTGTCGGCTTCCAGATCGTCCAGCTGCTCAAACAGCTGCTCATCTACGGTCAGGCAGGAGTCATAGGTGTCACCTGGCTCCATGCCCGGTCCTGGTGCTGCTCTGGCTGTAGTATGTTTATCAAATGGGCTGGCCGGTGAGCTGCGTTACCTGTCGAGCGTCGCTTCCTATTACGTTATGCCTTTCAAATTACTATACAGCTACAATAAATGAAACAAGTAAGAAAACTCTAGTCGGGCGTAACCGACTAGAGGATACTCTGAGCCCCGTCGAACCTGTGTTTTTCAATACACTAAAATACGTAAAATTATAAAAAAATTTCAAGTTTACTCTTTAACAACCAAAAAACTTTTTTATTAAAAAACTGACATTGGCGAGGTTCGAACTTACGTTAATTACGCAACGTGCATCGTTTCTACCAACAACGCCACCTAATTTTTATAAAATTAAAAAACAAAATAAGTAGCTGGCGTCGCCTGGTCTCGAACCCAGGTCCTCACGTTTCGCGTGCATCGCTTCTTCCAACGATGCCACTCCACCGTTTGTGGAAGCGGTGGCAAATGTAAACTACAGCAGCAGCTGATAATTAACAAAATTCAAACGTAATTTGCGATTCTTCGAATCGACTAGAATGCGTGTGTGCACAGAATAGAAAAAGTGCGTTCGCTTGGCGCTGCTGCCACGTGTGTTTGTTAAGTAGCCAAACGTTTTGTTTAATAACTTTTTTGCTATTTAACGGATTTCAATGAATTTTTTGGCATATGATCAACATATTCTATGGGCGTATTTATCAGTTTAGTAAAAGTGGGGGAAATTTGGGGCCGGTATCCAAAATATAACAAAATTCGAAATTGCATAAAATACATATAAAGCTGAATATAAAATTTGATGTCTCTAGCTTAAAAGATGGATAGAATTTTATAACTGAATTTCGATAAGGTTTTTATTCGATAACAAAAAAAACGAATATATTTATCGATTAGTGAAAATAAACTTGACCTGCGCGCTGTATATAGGGATCTACAAAAAAATTTCAAGTCTTTAGCTCTTCTGAGAGCTGAGATCGACGCGTTCATACATACTGACAGACAGACAGACGGACAGGGCCAAATCGATTTCTCTTGTCGTCCTGATCAAGAATATATATACTTTATGGGGTCTGCCACGACTCCTTCTGCCTGTTACATACATCCAACAAAAACATTATACCCTGATTTCCCATTTTCAATGGGCTCAGGGTATAAAAACAAGTAAGAGTGCTCTAATCGAGACGGCTCGATTAAGAGATACCCTGAACTCTGTTACTAAAATCATTTTAAGCTTCTTTTATATATACATTTCGTATAACGCATGCACACATAAATACACAGTTATGCGTAGGCATAGGGGTGGGAATGTTACAAATGTTTGGCACTTGTTGACCCTTTTAGAAATCTGAAGTTGGTAGCGAGAAAAAGGGCATAATTGGAATTTTTTAGTGTTTATGCGTATCGCGGATAACGCACACTAATGCATAAACGTTCTATGCGTACACACAACATACACAGTTATGCGTAGGCACGCGCTCTGCTTACTGCGCAGTTGACGCTGCGGCTGCGCTTAGGCTGCAATATGAGCATTACTATGGGAAATTGATTGTTAAATAACGTTTGTTCTGCTTGGACTTTCTTAATTAAACTTTCAGAGTAATATTAGATGGTACATATCGTTGTATTTGCCAAAGCACAAGTCTCTAGTATTTGATATACGTCTTCTGGTGAAATTTGCAAATTTTAGGGAAAGGGGAGCCTGTATCCAAAATCGAAAAATAACAAAATGTGCGCATTGATTACAGTAACATACACCGCAAATCTGAAGTATCTAGCTTTTACGGTTACAGAGTTACGCTTGAAAAACAAAGTCTAATTATCAATGGTTATCGATAATAAGAAAATGGGATGAGTTATCGAAAATTTAAGATAAACTTGTTAAGCGTATGATATACACGAGTGTTCATGTTAAATTTTAAGTCTCTAGCTTTTGTCGTTTAGGAAATCGGTGCGTTCATACGGACGGACGGACAGGGCTTAAACAATTTCTCTTGTCGTCTTTATCAAGAATATATATACTTTACGGGGTCTGCCACGCCTCCTTCTGCCTGTTACATACATTTTCACAAAACCATTATACCCTGAATTGCCATTTTCAATGGGTTTAGGGTGTAAAAACAAATACAACAAAAACTTTAAACATTTATTCGTTACCACGCACTTTGAACCACTCCAGACTACCTGAGCCGAGCAGTCGTACCGCGCCACAAACATATACATATATGAATAACTGTGCAACATAAACCCGTATATAAATATATATTTATATTTGCTTCGTTGTATTATATTAGAATACTAAGTATACCTAAATATAGATATTTTATCTGTAAACCGATTAGGGTTTTATTTTGGGATATAAACGATTAAAATAAAGATATTTGCCACATATTTGAGTCATCATTTTGCTCAAAACCTGAGCTCATTGACTATATTGCCAGATATCCTTTGTTGTGCAGTATAATAGCCGGAGAGTAAGGGTGACATTGAAATAGTTCATCCAACCGAGCAGCCGGCTGCAAATGTGCAAGCGCAGGCAGAGCGAGCAAGCAATGCTACATGTCTCTATCTCCCTCTATCTTTCTCTATTATTAACGAACATTTACTAGGATTACGAGGTATGATAGCTAGCAGCGCATTAGTTGGATTGAGAGAGACGACTTGAATTCGTGCCTTCCTTAATAATATTTCAGAGAACATTTGCCATTCATACACATATTTGGCGAGAGAATATTACTAAATTGTGAGGACTTTGCCATGGCCACATAAAATTTTATTTTTTGTGCTATATCATTTGGAAAGTTTAGAGATAAATCTAACACACATGCGAATCTAATTATATTGAATATATAGTGATTTAGAATCTGGACTATCCTTGGCATGTATGGCAGCGGATGGAAACGGGCAAAGGTTGCTTTTCATATAACTGAATTTTATGGTCTCTCTGGCAAGAGTAAACGGTTAAATTATGATAGTAATGGGTACATGAGATATTGATAGGAATCGCAGTTAAACTTTAAACTTTTGCAGCAGGTGGCGCAACTCGCGATTCTGGCGACGCAAAAAGACTACTTCGGCATCGTACTGGATACGCATTTTGAGTACCTCGACATAGTGATTGAGTCCGTGCTCCAGCGTTTTCCACAGATGGGTCTTTGATTCGGGAAAGATATCGGTAAATTGTCGCCAAAAAGATTGGATTTCCTTATCATTGAATTGAATCAGCTCTGCCTCCAAACTGCTTTCAGAGGAGCTGCCATAGATTTGCTTGTGCTTTTGTTTCGTAAATAGATTCATGGCGTGCAGCACTAGCGCTGGTTCCATAACAAGATAATGATTCGGGCAAGTCTCCTTATTACCATGGCCCTTGACCAAAAATGATTTGCCATCGTTTTTGCCTTTCAGCAATGCTTGATCCGGATTGTTGACATCGCCCAGCTTGAGTGAACGCGACTCCCTCTGGTCTTTCAGAAAGACTTCTGCACATTTCATTGGGCTAAGACCCGCCGGCTGACAGGTGGGACAGTATGTATACGGTTCGAAGACCTTGGTCAGCTCCAGTACATGATCCAAATTGCGTATACGTAATGCCGCAAATATGTTATCGATGCGCACCATCGTCTGTTCCTTCTCCGAATAGGGCTGTAGTATTTTCAGCAAACGTTCCTCGATCAGAAAGCCACCTCGATCGGCCAGCTTGCGCAGGATGTTACGCATGAGCCGCGCAGATTCGGGCGGCAGCTCTTGCATGGGTCCGCGATGCTTCTCCTCATCTTCGGAGGCGGCATAGCCAGAGCCACCATATTGTTTGGGCAGCTTGCCAAAGCGACGCTCAGTGCGATCCATGGCATTGTTGACGCGCTTCTCCACTGGTTTATTTATGTTGTCAATATATATGTTGGGTCTCTTCCACGGCATCACTAGCTGCTGCTCGTGCAGTATTCGATCGATCTCAAAGATGCGCGTGAGCAGTCCGGTGATCTCTTCGTAGTTGATGTTCCACACACGATTAAACTTTTCTCGATTAATGTTGCGCGTATGCATGGCCTTGGCCTCCATTTCGCTGATGCTGCCGTGGAGCTGTTGGATCTCTGTGGTGAGCTTCATGATGGTACGACGGCCGCTGTGGAAGGTCTGTTTATAGTTGCGCCTAGTGCGGGCCACCGTCTCATAAAGACGCGCCACTCGACGCTTTTGCTGATTCGTTATGATAGTGTTCTCGTCGTTGCGCCGCTGCAGTACTTGGTAGTTGTAGTCAAGCTTCTCGGAGTTCATTAGCACGTTGTCGCGCGTGCGTCGCAGTTCTAGCTCGAGGCGTTCGCATTCCTTCTCCAGACGCACGCGAGTTTGTTTGGTGAGCTCATCCTGATAATCCTGCAGCAATTGCAGCTGCAGCGTATAGAACTGCTCACGCACGCGCACCAGCTTTGATTTCTCCTCGAAGTTGGTATTTAGAGCATTGAAGAACGAGCGCCACTTCTCAGCAGCTGTCAGTGAGAAGGTGTGGCGCTCATCCTCAACAGTGTTGCGCAGCATTTCGAGGTGATGTTTATACGACTCCTTGAGTGTCTCCACTTGATTGTCAATGCGTTCGACCAGGCAGCAGAGATCCGCCGCCTGGCGTTGTCTATCAAATTCGTATTTCGTGTTCATGCGATCGATCTCTTGCTGGCATGAGGCTATCATCTGATCCTTGCGATCCATTATCGCCCCGATGCGCTTTTTTTGTTCCTCGATCTGATCCCAGAGCAGCATCGGCTCGTGAATCTCGTTCAGCTCCGTCCAGCGCGCCTTGATATTATCAAACTTGGCCATCGCCCCAATATTCTCCCCGTCCAGCATCCTCTTCATATCCTTCTGCTGCGCCGCCTCGTAAATGCGACGATTCAACTCACGTCTTTCGTTCGCCATACGGATATTGGTCACCAGTTCGTTGCCGAAGCGCACCAGTTGGCCCAGCCGTGTGCTCGACAGCTCTAGCTGTTGATCTATCTTGCTCATTTGGCTCATTGCCCGTTCCGAGAATCCTTTTGGAGTATCCCGCTGGATTTGCCGGATGTGCAGCACAATATTCTGCCTACGTTCATCTAGTAACCGCACCGGCTTGTCGCACTTCTCATTGACTACAAGAGAATCGATGTGCGCCTGAAAGGACTGCCAGCTGTCGACCTCAACGGGCTCCAAATCTTCAGGCTCCGCTTCCGGCTCGTCCTCGCCCTCCGCATCGCCATCGAACTCCGTGTTCGCATTTTCCGGCTCAACATCATCGTCGTCTTTGTTATCGTTATCCATATTCTAGGTATATATATTTACTTGTACGTGTGTACTTGGCAAATTAATCTCAGCATGTAGCTGCTGCTGCTGCTGCTCAAAAGCCAAATTTGAATTAGTTTTCAAGCGAGAGCCGTGCAAGTGGAAATGTTGCCTAGGGCTGCTACGATTGGGTCTTGATCGATATGGTTGCCATGTAACGCCATTGTTATTCTCAGCGAGTGTTTATCGACGTTTATGAATTTTGCGATGCATGCAAGAGATTTTTATGTGTAAAAAAATTAATTTAATTATTGCTTGCGCATGTTCGATGCCAGTCGCTGCAATTAGGGTGACCGTTCTATCGATACCAACTAGAGTAGGGTCCATTTTAGACACATGCCGTCTCGCTCACTCGAACATTCCCAAAGAGCACATTTAAATGAGTATTGATGTCATCTCAATGCATTTTACATATTTATATATTGTCTGCGCATTTATTTATTTGCATTGCATAACTGCCACGACAATCGACTTCAAAATCGAGTTTAATGGCTGCGATAAATACAACTCTGTGTGCCCTGGGTTGCATTTTGTTCATAGGGCTTCGTTCTCCCCATTGCAAATCTGTTTTAAAATTTTGAAAAAAACTAGCAAGCAAATGCGTTTTATTGGTTCATAAAATTATCAAGGTTGTGGAATTCTTAAAAGTACACATAAACACACACACACACAAAACTCCGTATGTGTGTCTATTTTTCTCTATTTACAATATATTTTACTAAGAATTGGACTCGTGACGAGAGGGAGGGAGGAGGGGAGAGAGAGAAGGAGGAGGAAATGTTGATGGAAGGGGAAAGAGGGGATCGGGTGTGACTGCCGAACTGACTGGCTAGCGCAGGCTCAGTTATCCTCAGTCTCCAATGTGATTTCATAAATTAACTCATCTTCGTTATAATCGTGAGCAACATGTTGCTGTTGCGCTTGATGATCGAGGACTGAATCTAAGTACTCTTCATCACCGTTGAGAATCTCAGAGTGATCCTCATCATCGGCCACCTGCTCGACCAGTAATCCATCATCATCGTAGCTGCTCTGATCATATTGCTGCGCATATGGTTGTTCATCATCCACCTCGTCGTGTAGGAAGTTTCCGTTGACCGTTTCGTAGATGGCTTCGTCATCGCGTATCTGGTCTTCTTCCATACCGTTAGCCTCAGTTGACTCAACGAGCAAGCCAACATCTTCATCATATTCCTCCTCCAGCATGCCCGCCAGCTCATTGCAGTCGTCCATGATGTCAGCGTCCTCGGTAGATGCTCGACCCTCGGCCTCGTTAACAAGTCGACGGGTATTGCTCCGGCACTGTATGGAACGCTTGTGCGCGTCGAAGTAGTTGATATCGGTAAACTCCTCCTGGCACAGATGACACACATATGAATCCTGATTCAGATGCATCTCCTTGCGATGTCGTGCCATCTTGTGCGCATCTCGGCATTGCATGCCACAGAAGGGACACTTGAGCATCCGTCGCTTGCCCATGTGCACGTTGCGTATGTGCTCTTGCAGCGAGAAGTTCTTATAGTAGGCTTTCTGGCAGTGTTCGCACTGAAACCTTCGCATTTTCTCATGCGTCGCCTCACGATGGCGCTTCAATTGGGTGTTCTGTGCGAAAGTCTTGCCGCACATCTCGCAAATGTGCTCCTTTTTCAGATGTCGTCGCTGGTTGTGGACATGCAGATCCTGTTTGGTGGAGAAATATAGCTTGCAGGGCTCACATACATAAGGCCTGATGCCCATGTGACGGCGCGCATGGCCTGCCAAGTATTTACAATCTCGGTATGTTTCGGTACAGTAGATGCAGGCATAGCGATTGGTGCCTGGTACTATGTGCGTCTTTTGGTGTTTGGACAGCTTGGATTTGTGCATGACATCGGGGCAGATGCCGCACTCCACCGGCAACTTCTCATCGTGTACGCTACCAATCATTGAGAACTCCACAATGGGCGTGCTATCCTCATCGAAGTCTACAATGGTAGCAATTAACTCATCGAATAGCATATATCGGCGGGGTCCTTTGAACTGATCCAGCATCTTTTCACTGGGCTTAGCTAATGATGCTGGCGGCTCCTCTGCTTCCTGCCTTTCAACTATATCCCTTATTTTCCCAAAGGTGCCCCTTTCAACTACAACATTCGATTTACTACGACTCGGAGCTGACGACAGTGCTGTTGCCGTCATTGTCGACTCCAGCTCAATGGCAACAGATTCTGATATGGGTGAGGGGGTTTGTACGTAATTCCAGTTGAAGTTCTGCTGATCTTGTTCATGAACATCATCTTCATATTGTTCGTACTGTTCGTATTGCTCCTCCATTGGCGGTGCTCCATTATTTACCTCCTCCTCCTCTTCGACCAGATCATCTAGATCTTCCGGGAGCTGTTCCTCCCCCATGTACTGTACATTGTCGAATTGCTCATCTTTCGGAGCGCGCAGGAGATCGGCACAATTTACCAGCTGTTGACGCAAGTGCGCATTGTCAATTAGTAATTGCCCGTCGGTGCCATCATCGTTAACCAACAGAAATTCCTCGTCTTTAAAATCTCTTCCCACATCCACAGCATCCACGACCACATAATGATTCTTGACATCAGCATCAGTATCGTCGTCGTCGCCGCCACCACCGTCGTTACTCTGCTCGGAGTATTCCGATTTCGTGGGCAACACAAATTCAATCATTTCTGACATGTCGATGTTTAGGCTCATCGGATTGCGATTAAAATTTTTTATTTGTATTTGTTAACGTTTATTAATATATTTAACCGATTTGCTTGTATTTATCGTGTGGCATTAGTGATTAGTGATGAAAAAATGCTGGTGTAACATCTTTCGATAAATTGTGGAGGCCGGAAGATTACTATTTAGTTTGCCATGCGATACTTGTCAGTAGCTATCGTATAACAGTATCAAATCATACATTTGAATTTTATTCTTTCTCAATGAAATAATAAGAACAACTATAAGCTTATACAAAATAAATATACAATATTAATAGTCATATAATTGAGATCTACATATACTCTTCATATTCAATCGAGTTATTTGTTAGCTACCGATCTAGTCGATATTTTTAAATTTTTGACGTATTTCACTGACGCAAATTGGCAGCTCTCAACACTTAATAGTCGGAAGAAATTGTTGGCGCCGAAGTACCGCTCTTGTGTACCGACAACGGCCATGACTTCTTCACAGCTTTATCTTCAATTTACGGGTAGCCACTTCTTAGCCTGCCAAGCTTACACACTGCATTTCGTTGGCGATACGGGCTTATTTGGTTTACACACTTGGTAGAGTGCGTTTGTGCCAAAGTTTTTGTTTTTGTTACTGTTTATCGTGTGAAGTCCACGCATGTGTTGCCGTTAGTAAAAGATTTTTAATTTTCTTAACTTATTGTTTTTGTGCAGCGCTCATAAACAATTTTGTAATTGATGTGATATTGTGTAAGCATATTAATTTATATATATATATATATATATATATATATATATATATATATATATATATATATATATATATATATATTTTTTTTTTTTTTTCTTTGTGTGAAAATGTGCCTAAAATACCTAGATAACATATATTAAATGTATGTATTTCGAAGATTGAGAATTGCAGTGTATGCAAAAAGGATATGCAGAAGGCATTAGCAGATTTTTTATACCCTGAGCCCGTTGAAAATGGGAAATCAGGGTATAATGTTTTTGTTGGATGTATGTAACAGGCAGAAGGAGGCGTGGCAGACCCCATAAAGTATAGATATTCTTGATCAAGACGACAAGAGAAATCGATTTGGCCCTGTCCGTCTGTCCGTCCGTCTGTCCGTGTGTTTGAACGCGTCGATTTCAGCCCGTATAAGAGCTAGAGACTTGAAATTTTTTTTTAGGTCCGTGTATAGCACGCGCAGATCGAGTTTGTTTTAAAAAATCGATAACTATCCCCAATTAATTGTTATCGATTAAAAACAAAATCGAAATTCAATTAAAAAGTTCGATCTCGCCCATCTTTTAAGCTAGAGACACCAAATTTTATATTTAGCCTTATATGTATTTTATGCAATTTCGAATTTTGTTATATTTAGGATACCGGCCCCAAATTTTCCCCAATTGAAGTTCAGTCTCAAATATAGCCAAAATGCGAATGAGTTGGCACTTTTACTAAACTGACAAACATGCCCATGGAATATGTTGATCATATGCCGAAAATTTCATTGAAATCCGTTAAATAGCAAAAAAGTTATTAAACAAAACGTTTGGCTACTTTGCAAACTCACGTGGCAGCAGCGCCAAGCAAACGCACTTTTTCTATGCGTGAGTGCACACATACAAACGCTCGCATTCTAGTCGCTTCGAAGAATCGCAAATTACGTTTGAATTTTGTTGAATTATTAGCTGCTGCTTTAGTTTACATTTGCCACAAAAGCTTTAAACTTGAAATTTTTGTATAATTTTACGCTAAATATAAGTGTATTGGAAAACACAGGTTCGACGAGGCTCAGGGTGTACCCTAGTCGGTTACGCCCGACTAGAGTTTTCTTACTTGTTTTGTGTGATGTTTACTGTGTTGTTCTACGTGAAGCGAAGGGCTTTCAGACCTTTTACCAACATTTTTGTATGCTTTCAAACTTGGCTAGCTAATTGTGAAGATTACAATAACAGCAGCAGGGGCAACATAATATCGCTAATATAATATCGCGCAGTAAATAAATAAATAAGCAACGCGGCAACAACATCAGCAATAACGAGCAAGATGAACAACTAAAATCAAATAGGATTACGCAAAGTTGATGTTGACGTTCATGTTGTTTTAAGCTTTTATTTGCCTATTTAAGAGTATTTATTTTGTGGCTGCTGCAATCGCTTGGTATATTATTTTGATTTGATTTGAATGCTAACTTGACCCACTTACGAATTGGCTAACTGTCCACAGTTGAGCATCTCTGCTCACCCGTGCATGTTGGCCTTAATTTTCTCATTGAAAATGGGAATTCAAGGTATAATGGTTTTGTGAAAATGTATGTAACAGGCAGAAGGAGGCACGGCAGACCCCATAAAATATATATATTCTTGATCAGGACGACAAGAGAAATTGTTTAAGTCCTATCCGTATGTCCGTCCGGATGAACGCACCGATTTCCTAAACGACAAAAGCTAGAGACTTGAAATTTGACATGAATACTCGTGTATACCATACGCTTAACGAGTTTATCTTAAATTTTCGATAACTCATCCCATTTTCTTATTATCGATAACGATCGATAATTTGACTTTGTTTTTCAAGCGTAACTATGTAACCGTAAAAGCTAGATACTTCAGATTTGCGGTGTATGTTACTGTAATGAATGCGCACATTTCGTAATTTTTCGATACCGGCCCCATTTCCCCATTTCCCCAAAATTTGGAAATTTCTCCAGAAGTTGTATATCAAATACTAGAGACTTGTGCTTTGGCAAATACAAGCATATGTGCCATCTTATTATACTCTGAAAGTTTCATTAAGAAAGTCCAAGCAGAAAAAAGTTATTCAACAATCAATTTCCCGTAGTAATGCTCATATTGCAGCCCAAGCGCAGCTGCTGCGTAAACTGCGCAGTAAGCAGAGCGCGTGCCTACGCATAACTGTCTGTATGTGTGCATGCGTTATATGCAATGTATATATAATGCAATGTATATATATGTGCGATATCCGCGATATGCATAAACACTAGGAAATGCCAATTATGCCCTTTTCTTCGCCACCAACTTCAGATTTCTTCAGCAGGTACCAAAAATATGTAACATTCCCACCCCTATGCCTACGCATAACTGTGTATTTATGTGTGCATGCGTTATACGAAATGTATATATAAAAGAAGCGTAAAATGATTTTAGTAACAGAGTTCAGGGTATCTCTTAATCGAGCCGTCTCGATTAGAGCACTCTTACTTGTTAATGCATAGAAATTTTTATTTTCAGTTTGCTTAGGCTTGATCGCCAGGTCGTTCGACTCGATTCTCGCGACGCGGTCAATTAGAAAAGGCGACTAGCGAGCAGCAACTATCAGCCGGCAGGTGCAACACACAACACCTGTTGTGTGTTTGGCCAACAGCAAGTGGCAACCGCAAACGGCAAGCGGCAAACGCGACCAAGTGGCATCATTTGCGGTTGCAGTTGCCTGAGTCGGAAACAACGGGAAATTGGAAAATTGGAAACATGTTCTTGCGGCGCCGACAACCACAGTTGCTTTCCTCTCTTATCTGGCAGATGCATCGACAAGTGCATTTTGTATGTCATGCTGGTTGGGCATCCAGAACGGCAATCGTACTGGGCGTGTTTCTTTTAGCAGTCGAAACACCTGTCGCAGCCGCCACTCCAGCTGAGGCCGCTGTCGCAATGTCTTTACAAATCCAGACATTGCGGGTTAATTGCTCGCGTGAGTTGCTTGATATGCAGCTAACATTAAGTCGGACGTTCCGTGGCCTGCTTTACGCCAAGGACTTTGCGCTGGAGTGTCGGTCGCGCGGTCAGGACGCCACACACGTAGCCTTACTCCTGCCCACCTCGGGCTGTGGTGTGCGCGCCGAACCGCTGCCAGACGGCGGCATGGAGTATTCAGTGTTGATAATGCTCCAAACGGAGCAGAAACTACGGCAGAGCACGGACATCTTGCGCACCGTACACTGCCAGCTGTCAGCGAAGGCAATGGGCATGCCACTGCCGCTGTACGGTACGGATCGGTAAGCGAGCATAGCTTTATATAGAGCTCATATTGAAATCATATTCCTAGCTCATCATCTCTCTTTGATTTTGTAGTAATGCGCATATGCGCGCTTTGGCCGTTGGTGCGTCGGTGGCAGCAACAGCACCGACGCATCCCATGGACACGCCACGTGTGCGCATTTGGTTAGAGCTGAATGGTCCGAATGGCTCGGGATCCGTGGAAGTGGGCATGGCAACCACCTTGACCGTGCGCGCCATAGTTCCGGGCACAATCAGAGTGCGCGTTGTCGACTGCGCTGCACTAGATGGCTTGGGAGAGTCTACGCAGCAGCTGCTCGACGCTCGCGGCTGTCCTATAGACGAACAGGTGAGACGACAGCTAATTAATTAATCATCATTTTTAGTGCCTTTGTTGTTTTTTATTCGCTAGTGCGATTGATTTCTTTTGCTCATCGATTTGGTTGGCTGACTTTCATTTCTGCAAAAATGTTTTGAATGCTTGATATTTCCGATTAGACTGGCGTTGCCAGTGTTGTGCAATTACTTTTGGCGCTGCGCATCATTAAATATAACGGTTATTACAGCACACTGACATCAGCGGCAGCACCTAGCCAAAATCGTAAACTGTTAGACGTATTTACGCGCTCATCGTCAGAACAGTTTGCGTTCGCGCTTGCACAGCCAAGCAGCTTAGCGGCCATTAAGCAAGCAACTGCTTCTGCCCACAAAACAGTTCTTCAGTTCTTCTTGAGTAAATTAGGAGGTCATAGCAATTAGCCAACAGTGGAATATATATATATATATATATATATATATATATATATATATATATAGCTAAAGCCATTGCTATTGTCACTGCCAAAGCAAGCCATTTGCATTTGTTCACTGGCGTCATCACAGCTTTGTGCACATGTCATGCCATTAAATGGGGCAAACAAATCTTCTGCCTCTGCTGCTGTTGGCCATTGTATAAGGTGCTGGCAAGAAAAATCACACGGCTTAATTTCTATTTTTATATTTATTTCAACGGACAGGGGAAAAGCCAACAAAAAAAGAAGTAAGAAAATTCTAGTCGGGCGTGACCGACTAGGGGATACCCTGAGTCCCGTCGAATCTGTGTTTTTTCATAGAATTTGGGGAATTTCGGGCCGGTATCCAAAATATAACAAAATTCAAAATTGCATAAAATACATATAAAGCTAAATAAATTTGGTGTCTCTAGCTTAAAAGATGGGCGAAATATAATTGTTTAACTGAATTTCTATTTTGTTTTTAATCGATAACAATTAATTGGGGAAAGTTCTCGATTTTTTTAAAAATAAACTTGATCTGCGCGTGCTATACACGGACCTACGAAAAAATGTCAAGTCTCTAGCTCTTATAGAAGCGGAAATCGGCGCGTTCATACATATGTACATACGGACAGACGGACGGACGGACGGACATATGGACAGACAGACGTACAGGGCCAAATCGATTTCTCTTGTCGTCCTGATTAAGAATATATATACTTTATGGGGTCTGCCACGCCTCCTTCTGCCTGTTACATACATCCAACAAAACCATATTGGGTATAAACCCTGATTTCCCATTTTAAATGGGTTCAGGGTATAACAAGTAAGAAAACTGTAGTTGGGCATGACCGACTAGGAGATAGCCTGAACCCCGCCGAATCTGTATTTTTATACCCTGAGCCCATTGAAAATGGGAAATCAGGGTATAATGTTTTTGTTGGATGTATGTAACAGGCAGAAGGAGGCGTGGCAGACCCCATAAAGTATATATATTCTTGATCAGGACGACAAGAGAAATCGATTTAGCCCTGTCCGTCTGTCCGTCCGTCCGTCTGTCCGTCCGTCCGTCTGTCCGTATGTTTGAACGCGTCGATTTCAGCCCGTATAAGAGCTAGAGACTTGAAATTTTTTTTGTAGGTCCGTGTATAGCACGCGCAGATCGAGTTTGTTTTAAAAAATCGATAACTATCCCCAATTAATTGTTATCGATTAAAAACAAAATCGAAATTCAATTAAAAAATTCTATCTCGCCCATCTTTTAAGCTAGAGTCGCCAAATTTTATATTTAGCTTTATATGTATTTTATGCAATTTCGAATTTTGTTACATTTTGGATACCGGCCCCAAATTTCCCCCAATTGAAGTTCAGTCTCAAATATAGCCAAAATGCGAATGAGTTGGCACTTTTACTAAACTGACAAATATGCCCATGGAATATGTTGATCATATGCCGAAAATTTCATTGAAATCCGTTAAATAGCAAAAAAGTTATTAAACAAAACGTTTGGCTACTTTGCAAACTCACGTGGCAGCAGCGCCAAGCGAACGCACTTGCACACACACATACAAACGCTCGCATTATAGTCGCTTCGAAGAATCGCAAATTACGTTTGAATTTTGTTGAATTATTAGCTGCTGCTTTAGTTTACATTTGCCACAAATGCTTTAAACTTGAAATTTTTGTATAATTTTACGCTAAATATAAGTGTATTGGAAAACACAGGTTCGACGGGGCTCAGGGTATACCCTAGTCGGTTACGCCCGACTAGAATTTTCTTACTTGTTCAATATACTCCATAGCTTGTATTTAGCTTATGCTTATAAAAATGTTCAGGCTTGCATTTTTGTCAAAAACATGTAAGAGTGCTCTAATCCAGACGGCTCGACTATACCTGATAGCCTGAACCCTACGGGAGCTGATATTAAAATCATTTCAAGTTTTTTTATATATACATTGCATATAACACATACAGGCATACAGACACACTAATGCATAGCCACGCGCTCTGCTTACAGCTCAGTTTACGCAGCGGCTGCACTTGGGCTGCAATATAAGCATTACTATGGGAAATTTGTTGTTGAATAACTTTTCTTCTACGTAGACTTTCTTAATGAAACTTTCAGAGTATAATAAAGTGGTCCATATGTTTGTATTCGCCAGAGCACAGTAGACTGATAGCGCACTGAAAGCACTGAATGTTGGATATCACAATTTAGTGATAAACACAAAATTTGATACAATTATTAAGATTAACATCTATTATTATTAATAAGATTTTTTTTTTGTTACAAACTTAGGATATGTGCACTTCAGGACCTGAGAAGGACAAAACTCTTAAAATTGAGCTGTTTACAAGAACAATAGCGGTTAACAAAAATTAAAAAAAAACTGTTGAACATTAATCTAACTTCATATTTTATGTTTATAACATTTGTCCATTATTTTTTAATACGGCCTTGCATCTAAGTTTCAAGGAGTCGATGAGGTACTGGCACCGTTTCAGAACAATTTGGTGCCACGCCCCCCTAAATTACTTGCCGCAGTCGATGGCTTTGTAGCACTCAAAACTCTTATAACATCCCCACACAGGTTTTCGAAAGGATTTAGATCCGGGGTCTGAGCTAGCCATGCCATAGGGTCGTTTTTTTTTTTTTTGGATGCAACCACTATTATGCGAAAGGACTCGTATATTTTGGGTCGTTATCCTGCTAGAAAGTCAATTTAAAAGGCATTCTACAATTGGTAGGTGCTAGTACTATATTTGCAAATAAATGGATGTAGACATTTATGTTCATTATTCGATTTTTGCACTACACTATCATAATTCTCAGACCGTCCCGCGTAATCATATTCTTAGTACCCTTAGGACAATGATTTAGGTTTTTGGTGGAATCAGTATATACTATCTAAGGCCTCTGACACCAAACAGAACTATTTTAACCAAATCTGTTCACAGTAAGTTACGTTACTTATTGATAACATATATACATATGTATGAGTGCTTGTGTGAATGTGTCTATGCCTGTGTATGTAGACTCATAAAAGTTTGGCAAATTATTTAGAACAAAAGTTCGGATTAGTAACTTCAATGGTTATTTTTTTCTTAGAGACTTAAAATTAATTAAACATTTTGTAAGTTTTGGATATAAGATACCGGACCCCATTTCCCCAGAAGTCTATGTAGAAGAAAAGTTATTCAACAATCAATATCCCATAGTAATGCTCATACTGCAGCCCAAGCGCAGCCGCTGCGTAAACCCTTTTTTCATAATCGATCAAATTTGATAATTTGACTTGGGTTTTTTAGTTCAGTTTGATTTTGGATATTTACAGCTTCCGCAGGGCTCGGGGTATCTGCTAATCGGGCAGTCTCGATTAGATCACTCTTAATTGTTGATCTTAAATTTTTGATTATGCTGGTGGCGACTGTCCTATGAGCAGTCGTTGTTGTTGTTTTTGATTGAATAAAATTTCTATAATATTTGTCTTGGGGATAATTTGTTATAATAGATTCATGTTGGAACTCATTTGAACTTCCGTTGCCAACAGAGTTTCTCTCAGTTAATTTATTGCTGGAATTGTTTCCTTCAGTTTCCCTCATGCAGACACACGCACGAGAGAGCACACGTGCTTGAGGTATGTCAATTGAAATCAGGTAACGGCGTGTAATCAACTTGTCTGTGTGAGTGTGTGCTGCAAGTACAAGTGGCAAAGCAGAAACAATGGCAATACGTAAGTCACATGAGTCTGTAATTCCAGACACACACATGCATCGCAACATGCTGCAATATGGCAAACGAACAGAATTATGTAGAGTATTGTCGCTGTCCGTGAACTTGGATTATGGTTTTTGTTACGTGCTCGTAACGGAAGTGTCCAAAATATCCACGCCCCAGAGATAAAGAGAAATAGAAAAGATGCGAAAGAGAGAGATTGATAGTGTGTGTGTGTGTTTTTGTTTTTGCTGTGGGTCACTGTCACACTGTATAGAAAAGCTAACTAGCTACAAAATGCCAGTGCAACGTGCTCAGACCCAATTCCTGTGATGCCTTTTTCTTTAAGCTCAATCCGAAACAAGTAAGAAAACTCTAGTCGGGCGTAACCGACTAGGGGATACCCGGAGCCCCGTCGAACCTGTGTTTTTCAATACACTTATATTTTGCGTAGAATTATAAAAAATTTCAAGTTAACTCTTTAACAGCCAAAAAACTTTTTTATTAAAAAACTGACATTGGCGAGGTTCGAACCTACGTTAATTACGCAACGTGCATTGTGTCTACCAACAACGCCACCTAATTTTCATAAAATTAAAAAACAAAATAGATAGCTGGCGTCGCCTGGTCTCGAACCCAGGTCCTCACGTTTCGCGTGCATCGCTTCTACCAACGATGCCACTCCACTTTTGAGGAAAGTTGTGGCAAATGTATACTAAAGCAGCAGCTGATAATTTAACAAAAATTCAAACGTAATTTGCGATTCTTCGAATCGACTAGAATGCGAGCATTTGTATGTGTGTGTGCAAATGTATAGAAAAAGTACGCGCGTTTGTATGTGTGTGCTCATGCATAAGTGCGTTCGCTTGGCGCTGCTGCCACGTGTTTTTGCAAAGTAGCCAAACGTTTTGCTTAATAACTTTTTTGCTATTTAACGGATTTCAATAAAAATTTCGGCATATGATCAACATATTCTATGGGCATATTTGTCAGTTTAGTAAAAGTGCCAACTCATTCGCATTTTAGCTATATTTGAGACTGAACTTCAATTGGGGGCAATTTGGGGCCAGTATCCAAAATATAACAAATTTCGAAATTGCTTAAAATACATATAAAGCTAAATATAAAATTTGATGTCTCTAGTTTAAAAGATGGGCGAGATAGAATTTTATAACTGAATTTCGATAATGTTTTTATTCGATAATAAAAAACGAATATATTTATCGATTATCGAAAATAAACTTGATATGCGCGCTGTATATAGGGATCTACAAAAAAATTTCAAGTCTCTAGCTCTTCTGAGAGCTGAAATCGACGCGTTCATACATACTGACAGACGGACAGGGCCAAATCGATTTCTCTTGACCCCTCTTGGCGTCTGCCACGCCTCCTTCTGCCTGTTACATACATCCAACAAAAACATTATATCCTGATTTCCCATTTTCAATGGGCTCAGGGTATATAAAGGTTAATATAATTAAATTAAAAATCAAATATAAATCGTATAAGACAGTTTTACCTTCTAAATTCACTTCAAGGCTAACGGTACATCGGAAGTTTACCTCAAAGTCGATATTATGTTATTCATTGACATCACATTCGTATTTCAGCAACTCTATCCACTGCTCTCTCTCTCTCTCACTCTATCTATCTATTCATCTCCCTCTATTAAATCAGTAGTAACAACAACCGCATAGTACTTGGACTTTAGGATAGAACAATTTTTATACCCTGAACCCATTGAAAATGGGAATTCAGGGTATAATGGTTTTGTGAAAATGTATGTAACAGGCAGGAGGCGTGGCAGACCCCATAAAGTATATATATTCTTGATCAGGACGACAAGAGAAATTGTTTGAGCTATGTCCGTCTGTCCGTCCGTCCGTAGAAGCCCCTAGATCTCCTAAGCCACAAAAGCTAGAGACTTGAAATTTAACATGAATACTCGTGTATACCATACGCTTAACGAGTTTATCTTAAATTTTCGATAACTCATCCCATTTCCTTATTATCGATACAAATCGATAATTTAACTTAGTTTTTCATGCGTAACTCTATAACCGTAGAAGCTAGATACTTCAGATTTGTGGTGTATGTTACAGTAATGAATGCGCACATTTTGTCATTTTTCGATTTTGGATACCGGCCCCCTTTTCCCTAAAATTTGCAAATTTCTCCAAAAGTCGTATATCAAATACTAGAGACTTGTGCTTTGGCAATTACAAACATATGTACCATCTGATTATACTCTGAAAGTTTAATTAAGAAAGTCCAAGCAGAAAACAAGTAAGAGTGCTCTAATCGAGACGGCTCGATTAAGAGATACCCTGAACCCTGTGGGAGCTGTTACTAAAATCATTTTACGCTTCTTTTATATATGCATTGCATATAACGCATGCACACTTAAATACACAGTTATGCGTAGGAATAGGGGTAGGAATGTTACATATTTTTGGTACCTGCTGACCCTTTTAGATATCTTAAGTTGGCAGCGAAAAAAGGGCATAATTGGAATTTCCCAGTGTTTATGCGTATCGCGAATATCGCACACAAATACATTCCTATACATATTTTTACGCTTCTTTATATATACATTGCATATAACGCACACATACATACACAGTTATGCGTAGGCTCGCGCTCTGCTTACTGCGCAGTTTACGCAGCGGCTGCGCTTGGGCTGCAATATGAGTATTACTATGGAAAATTGATTGTTGAATAACTTTTTTTCTGCTTGGACTTTCATAATGAAACATTCAGAGTAGATTAAGATGGTACATATGTTTGTATTTGCCAAAGCAAAAGTCTCTAGTATTTGATATACGACTTTTGGAGAAATTTGCAAATTTTAGGGAAAAGGGGGCCAGTATCCAAAATCGAAAAATGACAAAATGTGCGCATTCATTACTGTAACATACACCACAAATCTGAAGTATCTAGCTTCTACGGTTATAGAGTTACGCATGAAAAACTAAGTTAAATTATCGATTTGTATCGATAATAAGGAAATGGGATGAGTTATCGAAAATTTAAGATAAACTCGTTAAGCGTATGGTATACACGAGTATTCATGTTAAATTTCAAGTCTCTAGCTTTTGTGGCTTAGGAGATCTAGGGGCTTCTACGGACGGACGGACGGACAGGGCTCAAACAATTTCTCTTGTCGTCCTGATCAAGAATATATATACTTTATGGGGTCTGCCACGCCTCCTTCTGCCTGTTACATACATTTTCACAAAACCATTATACCCTGAATTCCCATTTTCAATGGGTTCAGGGTATAAAAAGTTATTAAACAATCAATCTCCCATAGTAATGCTCATATTGCAGCCCAAGCGCGCTGCTGCGTAAACTGCGCAGTAAGCAGAGCGCGTGCCTACGCATAACTGTCTGTATGTGTGCATGCGTTATATGCAATGTATATATAAAGAAGCGTAAAAATATGTATAGTAATGTATTTGTGTGCGATATTCGCGATACGCATAAACACTGGGAAATTCCAATTATGCCCTTTTTTCGCTACCAACTTCAGATTTCTAAAAGGGTCAGCAGGTACCAAAAATATGTAAGATTCCCACCCCTATGCCTAACGCATAACTGTGTTTTAATGCGTGCATGCGTTATATGCAGTGTATATATAAAAGAAGCGTAAAATGATTTAGTAACAGCTCCCACAGGGTTCAGGGTATCTCTTAATCGAGCCGTCTCGATTAGAGCACTCTTACTTGTTGAGTTTAGGTTAGAGAACGTGGTCGTGGTGCAAATGCAACTTTCATTTAACACAGAAGAGGAAGCTGAAAATATTTTATATATTTTGTATATTCACACGCACACATATTTATTCATAGGTAATGCCAGCATTGCATGCGCGACTGAAGCCTGCTGAGGAGGGCTGGTCGAAGCAGCACGAGGAAGATTTGGTCGAGCGCACGTTTATGGCCACATTTGCCGCCTTCAAGTTTCCCGATCGCGAGCGACTGCACGTGAGCTGTGGCGTGCAGCTCTGTAAAGGAAAGTGTTTGAATGTAAGTAGTATATACCCATGCATACATACATACGTATATGCATGCAGATATTTGAATACCTATGCAAAATTAGCTCAGGTAACAAACAAGCCATTCCAAATACATTTTAATTAATTGCAATGAAAACGAAAAAGTTGCTGCTGCGGCTGCTGTCGCCGTTGCCAGCGATTTTCATTGTTTTCCGTGTGCGGTGGAGCGTATACTTAATGTGTGTAAAGCGCCAGTAATCAATATGGTTATTGCACTGAAATGCACTGAACTGCAGCATGCAGTAGGAACCAGTAGCTAGCAGCAATTGCCCAAAAATAATTTCCCCGTCGACTGAAATGAAATCTTTTAACTTGTTCGCATGGAACAGCCGAATTGTCGCCTCGTCGAGCAGCAACTGCAGCTGAACGGCGATCAACACCTGGCGCGCATCGAGGTGTTCAACTCATTGACCGTGACAGCACCGCAAATCGAAGTGGATCGTCTGCGCTACGATCAGTGCTATAATATGAGTGGTAAGTGCTATTTTAATTGGAAGTTTGAATTGCGAGTGATTAATATGAAATATGCTTGCAGTCGGGGACTTTGTGCCGCACGTGCGTCCGTTGGTGGGCGGGGGCACGTTGTGCCTGTCCATCTCGAAACTGGCCATATCGTTCTGCATACTGGGCTCCATCTTTCTGGTCGCTGTAATTGTGGCCATTTTTTTGCTGATTCGCTTGCGTCGACGCCAGCAAGGGCGTTGCTCGGCTTTGGGTATGGGCGCTGGCACAGCGACTTGCAGCACATCGAACAACAGCAGCAGTAGACTACATCATGCCGAAATTTGCACATCGATGTTCTCGTCTAGCAGCGAATCGGCTCAATCTGCCCCACGGTTTGGGGGCAAGTTTTTGATGTCCTTGCCGTACAATCCAACTTCCTTGCACTATGGCCGCGTCTATTGAGTGCGTGAACATGTTAGAATACATTTGTAACTGTTGTTTTCATTCGGGCGCATTTTGGTAAAACAATTCTATACTGATGTGGCTTCAATCTCAAATATGCACTTCGTTTAACGAATTCTCAACGAAAATACCAAAATAATGTATAGTGACACAAATATCTATGTATAAATATGTATATACTTATATTTAGTTGAAAGCGCCTGGAAAGCATTTTACATAAATATGCTAAAATGTATTTTAATGCGCTTTCATTGCATTAAGTGTAGTTTTGATTTCAAACATCTAAAATTTCTTTTTTTTTCCCCTACCTACCAGTGTTTATTATAATAAAAATTTAAATTTAAGAACTATCGATTGCTCCTGTTTCTTCTATTATTTGATTACAATCGTTTGACAGGTTGGCAGGTTTAAAATGAAACGATAGGTTTTCAATAACGATAACATCCGCAACCTGGTCCACGAACACGTTGTGGTGTGCGGCGCACTTTGGAAGAGTGTCTATTTTGTTTTTAGAATATTAAAAAAAACATACCGGAAGATGACAAAGTCAAAAGTGCGAAAGACACCGACAACCCGCTATTTCGATGCTACAACAACAGTCAAAACAGAAGATGGACAAGCTAAGCCATCGAAACCAAAACACAGACATCAAAAAAGTTTTGCTGGTGATTTTCTCAGAATGCAGTCGCAGCAGAAAAATAAGGTACTACACAAGCATAAACGCTCTGCTGAAGCTGCCAAAGCCAAAAAGCAAAAGATATCACAGGAAGCTTTAGACAAATATTCACGTGGTGATGCCGTCGCCTCATGTGGCGTCAAAACACATCACTTTAAGGAGAAGCAGAAACGCAAGGAAATGTACTTGGATTATGCCACAGAACAGGCAGCACGAACAGAGCTCTTATTGCAGGAGACTCCCGGACAGCTGGATGCTGATGAGGAGGAAACCATAGCGGAATATCGTCAAGCGGAGATTGTTGCCAATGTGGATTTGCTATCGGCAGCGAAACATTTTACCCTCAAGCTCGACTTTGGGCCCTACACCATACGATATACAAAGAACGGCCGAAATTTGCTGATAGGTGGCCGACGCGGTCATGTGGCCGCCTTTGACTGGGTAACCAAGAAATTGCACTGTGAATTCAATGTTATGGAAACTGTAGTCGATGTGCAATGGCTGCACGTGCCCACCATGTACGCGGTAGCCCAAAAGAAATGGGTATACTTTTATGACAAGAAGGGCACCGAGCTGCACTGCGTCAAGCGACTGACGCGTGTCAATCGTATGGACTTTTTGCCCTATCATTTTCTGCTAGCAACCGGCAACAGTGCTGGTTATGCATCCTGGTTGGATGTCTCGATTGGTGAGCTGGTTGGCAACTTTAATACAGGGCTGGGCGTAATACAGCACATGCGTCACAATCCTGTCAATGGTGTCCTGTGCATTGGTGGCGGCAAGGGAGTTGTGTCCATGTGGTCACCAAAAGTACGTGAGCCGCTAGTCAAACTGCTCTGTCATTCAACAGCAACGACAGCGCTGACAGTCGACCCCAAGGGTATGCATTTAGTTACCGCTGGCCTGGATCGACTGGTTAAGTTGTGGGATCTTAGGCAGCTGAACGATAAGCCACTAGCCATATTTAACCTTCGTCTGCCAGCGAACGAAGTGGAGGTATCGCAGCGCGGCATGTTGGCTATTTCACAGGGCTCGTATTTGGAGACGTACACGGATGTGCTCACTGGCGGCGGCACTGCCCATGAAAACAAGCTGCCCTATTTGCGTCAACGTTGTGATGCTTTCATTCATTGCATGCGCTTCTGTCCCTATGAAGATGTGCTGGGTGTTTCCACAGCAAATGGCTTCCAATCACTGCTGATGCCGGGCTGCGGTGAGCCCAACTATGATGCGCTTGAGGACAATCCATTTGAGACGAGCAAACAGCGTCGTGAGCACGAAGTACACGCACTGTTGGAGAAGATACCGCCAGAGTTGATAACTTTGGATCCACATGAAATAACCGGAGTAGATGCACTCACACTACAGGAGAAGGTCAATGCCAAACGGCAGCTCTTCCACCTAAAGCCACCGCGCATCAGCATGAATCCCCGTCACAAGATGAAGGGGCGTGGCGGCAGCGCCAAGGCGGCTCGTAACAAGCAAATAGTTATGGATCTACAGCGCAAGGTGAATCTACTTATAATTCGATCTATCCTTACTATCCTTTTATAATTCGAATACTAAAACTTTTTTTGACAGGAGTTTATTTCGGAAGTGCGCAAGGCCAAAAAGGACCTAATTGTTTCTCACGCCGATGGAGGCGACACTGCATCGGGTGAAAAAATCAAAAAGCTAAAGGATGTACGCTCTGTCTTGGATCGCTTTGAGCCCAAACCTCAGAAGAAACAAAAGTCTACAAAGTGAACCAACTATTAGTTGTTACTATAATATACATTTAAATAACAAAATCTTATGAACATTTTGAAGCCACATCCGAAAGATTTTCATGAGACATAATTAAAGAATATATTACATCTTTGTTAGCTCAACAAATTCGTTTTATCTTTTGTTAATAATATGCAATCCTTTATATTTTAACTTTTTAAAAACCCTATTTGGATCTACATATAATATATACACGCTCAAGCAATGTCTATTGGAAAACAGGTTGGTAGAGACTAGTAGCTTTAGTCTAGGATATATGCAGAAAATTTGCGTTGGGTCTATTTGTAGGTGAAAATAGACTTCACGTAGCTGGCGATACGCTCGCTTGAATTATTTTCAAATTCCTTAAGTGTTACTTGCAGATTGTGTACGTCGCCACAGTTGCGAGCATGATAGAAAAGATTCAAAATGCGCTTTTGGTTTTCGAAGCGACTGTCCTCTGTGCTGGAATCGCCTGTCATAAGCAGCCGTTCAATGTTTGCAAGCACATCGGACGCGCTTTCCACGAGGGCCGTCATGAAGACGACGTTTTGTTGGCGGCAAAGCGTAGACATCGCTCTTAAGGTGACATCGGCTACACTAGGCTTGAGGAGCAGTTGAGGCAGATAGCTGAGAAATTTGGCAAACTGTTCCTTGCCTCCGTAGCCGTTGTAAAGCTCAATACGCTGCACGATCAGGGACAAGAGGTTCAATATCTGTGTGGCGACACTTTCGCGCGTTGTATACTGTTGATCCACATAGGCGTCGATGCAGCTTTGCATCAGAGTGCCCATTTGATGGGCCTGCAGCTGCAGCAGGGCCGCACCATTGTCCAGTAGCAGTGCACGTAATGTGGCCACGAGACGCATCTGTTCGTCCGATGTCAGTGTGGCCAGCTGGCGAAGACAGTGATTAATATAGTGCAACAGACAGCCGTAGTCGTCGCGGCGCTCGTCAACAGGTTTAGGCCAGAAGTTGCAAACGAGTTGAGCCACAGTTAAATTTTGAGCAATGCACAATTCTCCGCCAGCTGATGGTGTCTTCATCTTCGTGGCCTTTTTGTTGCTTTTGTTTTGTTGATTGACTGCTGCTAGCTGCATTTGTTGGTAAGGATAGTTGATATCCTTGAGAAAGATCTGTAAAAAATTAGCTGCATAGGTCTGCCGTATCCAGTCACTAAGCTCGTGTGTACTATCCTGTTGTGTAGCTTCGTATTGAAGGACCAGCTGCCACAGCTGTGCCATAATCTCTAGCAGAACGTGCAGACTGGCTGCCGCGTCGGCACTTAGTAGTTGGTTAAACTGCTGCTGTTGCGGACGCACCTCAATCCAGTTGTCATGGATCACCGGCATCAGTTGTTCTATGTAATCTAGTAACTGGTCGTTCTCAGCCTTTCGCACTCGCTCACTCAATATGCTGTACAAGTCCCGGCTGTCCACCGGCTGCGGACGCAGTACATTATATTGCTGCGCCTTTGTCACATTATAGTGGACGACACGTGCCGCGGTTCGGGCTCTACAGTCGCTTTGCTTACTCTGTTGCAGCAGCGTGCTAAAAATTTGTTGTAGACGCAGCAGCACCTTAGTGCGCCACTTGATTGTCTTTAGCTGACCGTGGCCTTTTCCCAAGCGCACGGTGAGCAGACGATTTTTATGCTGCGTATCGTGATGCATGCGCGATATCATGTCTATGAAGTTGCTTATAATAGTGCTTGCACTGCGCTCGGCCAGCAGCCGCGAGGGCAAACGCTCTAGCAGCACATCTAACATAATTAATGAATCCTCTTGTATGGATGGCTGCACATGCGTCATGGCACAGCGCAAATAGGCGGTAACGATGTGAAAGAAGGGCACACAAGCCTCAACGGATAGTTCCTTGAGCAGCGCATTGAGCGTTTTAACCGACTCACGTCGAACATCCTGCTCTATATCCAAAGCGCCAGCTGCAACGCCTTGCAGCAGCTCATTAAGATGGCCAAGTAGATGACCGGCCTGGCCAGCTTTGGCAGCGTCGCGTATATTACGAAGCGCGTCCATACGAAATTTAAAATTGTGATGTTTTAGTCGGGATAGTGCCTCTTTCAAGTTCAGTTGTCGCCGCCCGTTATTGGATGATATAAATGATTCCTTCAGCTGAGCGCGTATTTCAACTTTGCGAACCTTAAAGTCTGTCTTGGTGACATTGAGGCCTTTTGGTAGCTTGGAGCCTTTCAATTTCACTTTTGCCTTTTCGGCACGAAGGTTTTTTTTGTGATGTCCGCCCATCTTAATGAATTCTAATTCTGCATCGAAGCATGTGCTGCCCAACACAACACAGTGAGAATTACAACACAACAAGGTATCGACTTATCGATATTTACCAAATATACGATAATGAACTACTACAACAGTGTTGCCACCTATGTCATCCTAAATGCAGTTAGCGCGCGTAACTCTAACTTGAATGTGTCTTTTAAAGGTATCAACGTTGTAGCAAATGGAGCTGGTCGTTTTGTTGTGATTCAGACATGCGGCTTATTGCGCTGAATTTTGCACGTATAATTGCTGCATCCCTTATGGAATTGTTTCAATCAGATTTATGTATTTCTGTTAATTGAAGACTCTGAAAGGCGATAGCCATTACATAATGTATCGTTGTCTAGCTGGCACATCCTGTGAGCTCACTAATTTATTGCGCTTTACGACTTCTGTGTCAATCAATTATCGGGGTGTGTTTTTATACCCTGAACCCAGGTATTGTATATATGTACGCAAAAGGAAGAAGGAAGCGTGGCACACCCCATAAAATATATGTAATCTTGCTCAGGAAGACAATCTGAGTAGATATAGCCATCCGTCTGTCCGGCCGTCCGTGAGAATGCAGCGATCTCGGAAACCACACAATTTAACATGAATACTCGTGTATACCACACGCTGAACGAGATTATCTTAAATGTTCGATAACTCATCCCATTTTCTTACTATCGATAACATTCTATAATTTGACTTCGCTTTTCAAGCGTAACTCTCTAACCGTAAAAGCTAGAGTCCTCAGATTCGCGGTGTATGTTTTTGCAATAATTACGGACCACTTGTATTTATTGGATTTTAAATACCGGCTCATCAAAATTTGCAACTTTTCATAAAAACCGTATATCAAATACTAGAGACTTGTGCTTTGGCAAATACAAACATATTGTTCATCTCATTATATTCTGAAAGTTTTATTAAGAAAGTTCAAGTAGCAGAGTTATTCAACAATCAATTTCCCATAGTAATGCACATAAGCGCAACCGTTGCGTAAACTGCGCAGTAAGCAGTGCGCGTGCCTACGCATAACTGTTCAACGACTTGAGCACTCTTAATTATTAAAGTTCCGTTGCCTGTTTTAATTTTGTAATTAGCTTAAAACAATACCAAATGTAGACTTAGCTTAAAACATTTCAAGGTGCTCTTGCTTAGCAATTAGTCGGCTATTTTCTCAGAATGCTAGATGGGTATAAAGTGTGTGCCTTACTAATGCATAACGCTCACAGATCTTGTCAGAAAATCACATTTCGAGTATGAGCAAGTAAGAAACCTCTAGTCGTGCGTGCCCGACTTGGAGATAACATGAGCGCCGCCGAATCTGTGTTTTTCAATATACTTACATTTAGCGTAAAATTATAAACATTTTGAAGTTTACTCCCTAACAACCAATTTCCTTCTTGTCAAAAAACTAAAAAAAAACTGACATTAGCAGAGTTAAACCTATGTCAATTCCGCAATGCGCATCACCTCTACTAACAACGCCACCTAATTTTTATAAAATTAAAAAAAAACTAAATAAATTTTAGGCATTGCCTGGAGTTGATCACGAAACTTCACGTCACTCCACTGTTTGAGAAAGCGGTGGCAAATGTAAACTAAAGCAGCAGCTGATAAATCAACCAAATTCAAACGTGATTTGAGATTCTTCGAATCGACTAGAATGCGAGTATTTGTATGTGTGTGTGCAAATGTATAGAAAAAGTACGCGCGTTTGAATGTGTGAGTGCACATG
This sequence comes from Drosophila pegasa, assembly GCA_035046225.1. NCBI lineage: Eukaryota > Metazoa > Arthropoda > Insecta > Diptera > Drosophilidae > Drosophila > Drosophila pegasa. The sequence continues at coordinate 415,771 of JAWNOD010000375.1, forward strand.
CATAGAAAAAGTGCGTTCGCTTAGCGCTACTGCCGCATGTTTTTGCAACGAAGCCAAACGTTTTGTTTAATAACTGTTTTGCTACTTAACGGATTTCAATGAAATTATCGGCATATGATCAACATATTCTATGGGTATATTTGTCAGTTTCGTAAAAGTGCGAACACATTCACATTTTGGCTATATATACAATCAAACTTAAAATGTTCGAATTTGGGGATTTTTGGGGCCGGTATTCAAAATATTACAAAATTCAAAGTTGCATAAAATACATATGAAGCTAAAAATAACTGAATTTCAATTTTGCTTTTAATCGATAACAGTTAATTGGGGATAGTTATCGAATATTTAAAACAAACTCTATTACATACATCCAACCAAACCATTATACGCTGGTTTGCCATTTTCAATGAGTTCAGGGTATAATTAAGAAGTGAAGTGAGCACGTGTTCTGTTCTCAATGTTAGCTAACGTTAGCTCGATCGTTAGGCCAAATTCACATTAAATGTGCAAATGGCTAACGTGAAAGGACAGCTGCACATATTTATCATTAGGCATTTAGGGACATTGGCTCGATGCATTTTTGATAAAATGCAAACGCTTTTCCATTATTGAGAGCCGTGTAGTTTAGTTCATCGACGAGTGTGTGACGAGTCTTAAGGACTGCCATCTGGACATGTTCACAGAGGCTAATCGTAGCTGTACCGAAGCTTTCGTTAATCGTTAACGAAGGACGCAATAAATAAAGTTTTGAAGGTTCTCCATGATATTGATAACGGCGAATGACACGTCAGGCAGCCATAGTTGCACATATTTCAAATGCCGACACTTGCCACAAAAACAAAAGTAAGAGTGCTCTAATCGAGACGGGTCGGTTAAGAGCTGTTACTAAAATCATTGTACGCTTCTTTTATGTATACATTTCATATAACGCATGCACATAGGCGCATAGGGGTGGGAATGTTACATATTTTTGGTACCTGCTGACCCTTTTAGAAATCTGAACTTGGTAGCGAAATAAAGGGCATAATTGGAATTTCCTAGTGGTTATGAGTAATGCGGATACATATACATATACTATACATATTTTTACGCTTCTTTATATATACATTGTATATAACGTATGCACTCATACATACACAGATATGAGTAGGCACACGCTCTGCTTACCGCGCAGTTTACGCAGCGGCTGCGCTTGGGCTGCATTATGAGCATTACTATGGGAAATTGAGTGTTGAATACCTTTTTATACCCTGAACCCATTGAAAATGGGAATTCAGGGTATAATGTTTTTGTTGGATGTATGTAACAGGCAGAAGGAGCCGTGGCAGACCCCATAAAGTATATATATTCTTGATCAGGACGACAAGAGAAATTGTTTAAGCCCTGTCCATCTGTCCGTCCGTCCGTCCGTCTGTGTGAACGCACCGATTTCCTATACTGCAAAAGCTTGAGACTTGAAATTTAACATGAATTCTCGTGTATACCATGCGCTTAACGAGTTTATCATAAATTTTTGAAAAGTCATCCCATTTTCTCATTATCGATAAGAATCGATAATTTGACTTTGTTTTTAAAAAGTAACTCTGTAACCTTAAAAGCTAGATACTTCAGATTTGCGGTGTATGTTACTGTAATTTTTTGTATCATCCTCCATTAAAACGTTTAATTTTATCACAAATTAGACGAAGTTAGAGCGTGTCTCGTGAAAATGTATAGACTAGAGCTAAAATATGTATATGATAATTGAAATCGACATAATGTTTTACTCAAAACAATAACGTAAATAACTTTAGTCGAGTGCATAATTTGCACAGCCTGGGCAAAGAGTCCAGATACCCAGCACAAAACCGCAAATTGGCTAATATTATATGTATATGGCGCTACGTAAAGTGCATAGTTCATTTATGTATTTGTGTGCGATATCCGCGATACGTATGAACACTAGGAAATTCCAATTATGCCCTTTATTTCGCTACCAACTTCAGATTTCTAAAATGGTCAGCAGGTACAAAAAATAGGTAACATATCCCCCCGCCCCCCCCCCCCCCCTATGCCTACGCATAACTGTGTATTAAGGTGTGCATGCGTTATATGCAATGTATATATAAAAGAAGCGTGCAATGATTTTAGTAACAGCTCCCACAGGGTTCAGGGTATCTCTTAATCGAGCCGTCTCGATTAAAGCACTCTTACTTGTTTATACCCTGAGCCCATTGAAAAGTGGAAATCAGGGTATATTGTTTTTGTTGAATGTATGTAACAGGCAAAAGGAGGCGTGGCATAACGTATATATATTCTTGATCCGGACGACAAGAGAAATCGATTTGGCCCTGTCCGTCGGTCCGTAGATCCCTATATACAGCGCGCAGGTCAAGTTTATTTTAAATAATCGATAAATATGTATATTCGTTTTGTTGTTATCGAATAAAAACATTATCGAAATTCAGTTAAAAACGTATATCTCGCCCATCTTTTAAGCTAGAGACATCAAATTTATATGCTTTATATGTATTTTATGCAATTTTGAATTTTGTTATATTTTGGATACCGGCCCCAAATTCTATGAAATACACAGATTCGACGGGGCTCAGGATATCCCCTAGTCGGTCACGCCCGACTAGAGTTTTCTTACTTGTTTTTTTTTTTTACGAAAATGCTATTTGGTTGTTAAAGTGCAAACCTGAACATTTGTATAAGCTTATGCTAAATACAAGGTGTGGAGTACATTGAAAAATACAGATTCGACAGGGCTCAGGGTATCTCCTAGTCGGTCACGCCCGACTAGAGTTTTCTTACTTGTTTAGCGCTGATCTATAGAAAATGGGAAATAAGGGTTTAATGGTTTTGTTGGATGTGTGTAACAGGCAGAAGGAGGCGTGCCAGACCCCATAAAGTATATATATTCTTGACCAGGACGACAAGAGAAATCGATTTGGCCCTGTCCGTCTGTCTGTCCGTCCGTATGCCCGTCTGTCCGTATGTTCGAACGCGCCGATCTCAGCTCCTTTAAGAGCTAAAGACTTCAAATTTTTTGTAGGTGCTATCGTGCTATCACGCGCAGATCAAGTTTGTTTTAAATAATAGATAATTTAATTCTTATCGATTAAAAACATAATCTAAATTTAGTTATTATTATATCTCGCCCATCTTTGAAGGTAGAGACGCCAAATTTTATATTTGGCTTTATATGTATTTTATGCAGTTTCGAATCTTGTTATATTTTGGAAATCTGCACCAAATTTCCCCAAATTCTTAAAATTTAAAGTCAGGCGCAAATATAGCCAAAATATAAATGAGTTCGCATTTTTACTAAAGAGACAAATATGCCCATAAAATATGTTGATCATACGCCGAAAAAATCATTGAAATCCGTCAAATAACAAAACAGTTATTAAACAAAATGTTTGGCTACTTTGCAAAAACACGCGGCAGTGCTCACGCATATATACAAACGCCAACGTCAATTCGCAGAGTTGCAAATTCTGATTGAATTGTTTGCTGCTACTATAGTTGAGATTTTCAACTTATTTCTTAAGCTGCTAATGTCAGCTTGCTGACTTTTTGACAAAAATGTTTGTTAAAGTGCAAACCTGATAATTTGTATAAGCTTATGCTAAATACAAGGTATGGAGTGTATTGAAAAATACAGATTCGACAGGGCTCAGGGTATCTCCTAGTCGGTTATGCCCGAATAGAGTTTTCTCACTTGTATTTAGCATAAAATTATAAATATTTTGAAGTTTACTCCCTAACAACCAATTTCCTTCTTCTCAAAAAACTAAAAAAAAACTGACATTAGCAGAGTTAAACCTACGTCAATTCCGCAATGCGCATCACCTCAACCAACAATGCCACCTAATTTTAATAAAACTAAAAAAACTAAATAAATTTTAGGCGTTCAAATAAACGTTTCGTGTGCGTCGTTTCTACTAAAGACGCCACTCCACTGTTTGAGAAAGCGGTGGCAAATGTAAACTAAAGCAGCAGCTGATAAATCAACCAAATTCAAACGTGATTTGAGATTCTTCGAATCGACTAGAATGCGAGTATTTGTATGTGTGTGTGCAAATGTATAGAAAAAGTACGCGCGTTTGAATGTGTGAGTGCACATGCATAGAAAAAGTGCGTTCGCTTAGCGCTACTGCCGCATGTTTTTGCAACGAAGCCAAACGTTTTGTTTAATAACTTCTTTGCTACTTACTTTCAATGAAATTTTCGGCATATGATCAACATATTCTATAGGTATATTTGTCAGTTTCATAAAAAAGCGAATATTTATATTGGCTATATGTACAATCGAACTTAAATTTTTCGAATTTGGGGAATTTGGGAGCCGGTATCCAAAATATACCAATATACAAAATTGCATAAAATATATATATTCTATATATAAAATTTGGTGTCTCGAGCTTAAAAAATGGGCGAGATACAATTTAATAACTGAATTTCGATTTTGTTTTTAATCGATAACAATTATATGGGGATAGTTATCGAGTACTTAAAACAAACTCACCTGCGCGTGCTCGGACCTACAAAAAAATTTAAAATCTCTAACTTTTATAGGAGCTGAGATCGGCGCGTTCAAACATACGGACAGACGGACAGATGGACATGGCCAAAGGGATTTCTTTGTCGTCCTGATAAAAAATATATATACTTTATGGGGTCTGACACGCCTCCTTCTGTCTATTACATACATTTTCACAAAACCATTGAATTCCCTTTTTCAATGGGTTCAGGGTATAACAAGTTAGAGTGCTCTAGTCGAGACGGCTCGACTAAGAGATATCCTGAGCGCAGCGGGATATTACATATAACGCATGCACATATACACAAACAGCTATGCGTAGGCCCGCGCTCTGCTACTGCGCAGTTAAAGCAGCTTCTACGCCTAGGCTGCAATATGAGCATTACTATGGGAAATTGATTGTTGACTAATTTTTCTTCTTCATGGACTTTTTTAATGAAATTTTCAGAGTATAATGAGATGGACCATATGTTTGTATTTGCCAAAGCACAAGTCTCTAGTATTTGATATACGGTTTTTATGAAAAGTTGCAAATTTTGATGAGCCGGTATTTAAAATCCAATAAATACAAGTGGTCCGTAATTATTGCAAAAACATACACCGCGAATCTGAGGACTCTAGCTTTTACGGTGAGAGAGCGAAGTCAAATTATCGAATGTTATCGACAGTAATAAAATGGGATGAGTTATCGAAAATTTAAGATAAACTCGTTCAGCGTGTGGTATACACGAGTATTCATGTTAAATTGTGTGGTTCACGAGATCGCTGCATTCTCACGGACGGCCGGACAGACGGATACACGGCTTTTGGGGATTTTTCAAATTTTGGGGAAAGGGGGGCCGGTTCCCAAAATTAAAAACTGACAAAATGTGCGCATTTATTACAGTAACATACACCGCAAATCTGAAGTATCAAGCTTTTACGGTTACAGAGTTACGCTTGAAAAACAAAGTCAAATTTTCGTTTCTTATCGATAATAAGAAAATGGGATGAGTTATCGAAAAAAATATAAACTCGTTCAGCGTATGATATACATGAGAATTCATGTCAAATTTCAAGTCTCTAGCTTTGTTTTTGTGGTTCACGAAATCGGTGCGTTCATAGGGACGGACAGACGGACGGACGGACAGGGCTAAAACAATTGTTTTTGTCCTGATCAAGAATATATATACTTCATGGGGCCTGCCACGCCTCCTTCCGCCTGTTACATACATCCAACAAAACCATTATACCCTGAACCCATTGAAAATGGGAATTCAACAAAAACCAACAACAACAACAAATAAGCAAGAACGGAAACCCCTAGTCCGTTAAGATGCGTCGTAATTGCTGGCAACTCTGTATACTTCGTTTTTGGCGCGCTATCCATTCGGCGGGTCGCTCGTTGCCCGACAGTCGCTACCTGCCTGTGACAGTTCGCCGCATCAGTTGTAATCGAAGTTTGAACCTTCGCGGTCGTGTTTTTCTTTTATGTTTACGGCTCGCTGAGTCGTTGAGCCGCTACAAAAATCGTCACTTCTCGTAAGAGTTTCTTTGTAACTAAGCTAATCTAATCTTTGTAACTAAGGCTAACAACAATTCATTCATTACGACGCAGCTGCTTTGTTGATGCGTTTTTTTTTTGCGGTGGTGCCCAAGTTTGTTCTATCAATGGTTAATACTTAAGCAGCCAATTTTTGTTATTATGTTTAACAAAAAAAAGGTAACGACTCGCCAAATTGTTTTATAACGCAACAACAATAAAGTGTAAACAAAGCTCAGCATCTTAAACAGAGAGAGCGAGGGAGTAATAACATACAATGTGTGAAGAACACATATGCAACAGTTGGCGCTGTAATGTTAATAATAATAAAATTAATAATAATATTAATAATTATAATATATAATAGTACACATTTTAATTTATTATAATATTAATAACAATAATAATAACATAAGCAATAATCAATCCGAGAACTTTTGAACCCGGCGTTAGCGTTGGCATTTCCAGCTCGCACACCCACGTACATACCTAATTGCATACAAACTTGTATCGCTTGTATTTCTGTGTGAATTTTATTTCTACTGTGCTGGCAGGTAAGTTATGCTTAATAATAACCAATAAACATCTATTCATCATCATCATTATGATTACGTTCAATTCAAATGGCGCCAAAAGCGAAACGTAAAGTGTATGCCCATACCTACATATAGTTTTCCTTGCGCAGAGTCATGTTTTTGCTTTGGCATTTTATCATGAAATCTGTGTCGCCACAAATGTTACAAGCTAAACGTATCTATAATTGTATCTCTCTCTCATTATACTCTGCGCCCCAGCATAACAGTCACACTAACATTAGGCGAAAGTGAGTTACTTGATTGCGGTTATGATTCATTCTCAATAAACTCGTTTATCAGCCCGCTTTGCCCTTCGATCTCTGGCCAATTTACATGTCACTAAAAAAAGAAACAGAGCCTCGCTACGCGATTACATTTATTGTGAATACTTGCGTACTTGTATACATGTTGGTTGTTCTAGATATTTTGTGGATTTGGCTGTCATTATCGTACGTTGCATTGCTGGATATAATCCGAGCACTATAGCATTTGATTAATATAGAAATGATTTGTCAACAGAGAACTAAACGAAATAAAACGACCTTCTTCCAGGTGGCCTTTTTGAGCTATGAAAACGTTAACTTCCAGCTATATTCCTATGCATAAGTCTATGAGATGGGACATCCACCTCTACTATAAGTCGAGATAGCGGATCTCTACCATCGGTGTATGCTTCCACTCAGCTACCGATTAAGTTACCCAAGTAGTGCCCTGCATCGGCTTTTACTTATACGTTTGTCGTCTCGTCTTGTTGGACTGTGCTACGTTTAATTGGTAGGACACCTTTTTATACCCTGAACCCATTGAAAATGGGAATTCAGGGTATAATGGTTTTGTGAAAATGTATGTAACAGGCAGAAGGAGGCGTGGCAGACCCCATAAAGTATATATATTCTTTATCAGGACGACAAGAGAAATTGTTTGAGCCCTGTCCGTCTGTCCGTCCGTCCGTAGAAGCTCCTAGATCTCCGAAACTACAAAAGCTAGAGACTTCAAATTTGGCATGAATACTCGTGTATACCATACGCTTAACGAGTTTATCTTAAATTTTCGATAACTCATCCCATTTCCTTATTATCGATAAAAATCGATAATTTAACTTAGTTTTTCATGCGTAACTCTATAACCGTAGAATCTAGATACTTCAGATTTGTGGTGTATGTTACAGTAATGAATGCGCACATTTTGTCATTTTTCGATTTTGGATACCGGCCCCCTTTTCCCTAAAATTTGCAAATTTCTCCAGAAATCGTATATCAAATACTAGAGACTTGTGCTTTGGCACATACAAACATATGTACCATCTTAATCTACTCTGAATGTTTCATTATGAAAGTCCAAGCAGAAAAAAAGTTATTCAACAATCAATTGTCCATAGTAATGCTCATATTGCAGCCCAAGCGCAGCCGCTGCGTAAACTGCGCAGTAAGCAGAGCGCGAGCCTACGCATAACTGTGTATGTATGTGTGCGTTATATGCAATGTATATATAAAGAAGCGTAAAAATATGTATAGGAATGTATTTGTGTGCGATATTCGCGATACGCATAAACACTGGGAAATTCCAATTATGCCCTTTTTTCGCTACCAACTTCAGATATCTAAAAGGGTCAGCAGGTACCAAAAATATGTAACATTCCCACCCCTATTCCTACGCATAACTGTGTATTTATGTATGCATGCGTTATATGCAATGCATATATAAAAGAAGCGTAAAATGATTTTTGTCATAGCTCCCACAGGGTTCAGGATATCTCTTAATCGAGCCGTCTCGATTAGAGCACTCTTACTTGTTAGCTCTGGTCTACATCAGATTTTATAGGGCTCGCTTCTGTGTGCGGAATCTGTTTTGAGTACCTTTTTCTCTTACTCATAAGAAACTATCGGTTTCTTTCATATTCTCATATTTTGTTGCTAGACTCTGATTGTAGTGCGCTAGAAGCTAGACTTTTTGGGCTAGTGGGTGTTTTCGCTGTTACTGGGCCTCGCTCTCACTGTCCGCTGCTGTTATTTCTTTCTTTTTTCCTCTCTTACAGGAGTTCTTTCAGTGGCTGTCGTTACTACAGCCAGAGACATAGCTCCATCTTCCTCGGCGTAGAGTTTTATTGGGTCGTTTATTATTTTTTATACAGCTGAACGTAATGCATTTTTTCGAAACCAACTTCAAACTTAACTGTTTTACCGTTACATTTTTGAATAGCTGATATAATGAGGCAAGTTTGTACAAGATTTGATTAAGATTATTGGAATAGTTTAAGTTTGGAGCCCTATCGAAGAAGATTGAAAACTAAATTTTCGTCATATTTTACTGTTTTACTATCGAAATGGTCAAAATGTTGTTCAAGTGAGCCGAAAATTGTGTGAAGCGTACGGAGAAGACTTGTTGACCGAACCCCGATCTTAGGGATGCACCACGTCCTGGAAGGACGATTGCAGCTGATGTGGATAAAATAAAGTCGGTGGATGCAAATCGTTGAATAACATTTTGAGAGATTGTTGAAAGTTTAAATTTGTCGAATGAAACCGTTCCCAAGCATATGAAGCATATTAAATAAATTTCGAAGCTTGACATATGGGTGCCTCGTGTTCTTACAGTACGAAATCGTCCTTCCAGGACGTGGTGCATCCCTAAAATCGAAATTGCCGGAACGAAATTCTGCAAACCAATTTTTGCATCGGGGTTTGGTCAACACATCTCCGTACACATCACACAATTTTCGCCTCACTTGAACAGCATTTTGACCATTTTGATAGTCAAACAGTAAAATATGCCGAAAATTCAGTTTTCGATCTTCCATCTTCGATAGGGCTTCAAACTTAAACTATTCCAATAACCTTAAAAAAATTTTGTACAAACTAGCCTCAATATTAAGCTATTAAAAATGTAACGGTAAAACAGTTAAGTTTGAAGTTGGCTTTGAAAAAAATCACTGCGTTCAGCTGTTTCAAAAAAGCGAAATTACTTAATGAACAACCCAATACATAGGCAGGCGCCTTGCTTGCTGCGCAGTTTGTGCAGCGACGGCGCTTGGGCTGCGATATGAGCATTACTATGGGAAATTGATTGTTGAATAACTTTTTTTCTGGATGGACTTTTTAAATGAAACTTTCAGAGTATAGTTAGACAGACCATATGTTCGTATTTGCCAAAGCACAAGTCTCTAGTATTTGATATACAGCTTTTGGGGAAATTTGCAAATTGTGGGGAAATGGGGGCCGGTATCGAAAATCGAAAAAACAAAACAAAACAAAATGTGCGCATTCATTACAGTAACATACACCGCAAATCTGAAGTATCTAGCTTTTACGGTTACAGACTTACGTTTAAAAAACAAAGTCAAATTATCGATTTTGATCGATAATAAGAAAATGGGATAACTTTTAGATAATTTATGATAAATTCGTTAAGCGTATGGTATACGGTATATTCATGTTAAATTTCAAGTCTCTAGCTTTTGTAGTTTAGGAAATCGGTGCGTTCACACGGACGGACGGACAGACAAACAAGGCTTAAACAATTTCTCTTGTCGTCCTGATCAAGAATATATATACTTTATGGGGTCTCCACGCATGCTTCTGCCTGTTACATACATTTTCATAAAACCATTATACCCTGCATTCCCATTTTCAATGGGTTCAGGGTATAAAAAAAAAAAAACAAATTGTCCGTAATCATTACAGGAACATACACCGCACATCTGGTCTCTAGCTTTTACTGTAAATTAATGAGGCTTGAAAAACGAAGTCAAAATATCGATTGTTATCGATAATAATAAAATGGGATGAGTTATCGAAAATTTAAGATAAACTCGTTAACCGTATGGTATACACGAGTATTCATGTCAAATTTTAAGCTTGTGTGGTTAACGAGATCGGTGCGTTCACATGGACGGACGGATGGACAGGGCTAAAACAATTTCTTTTGTTGTCCTGATCAAGAATATATACATATACTTTATGGGGTCTGCGACGCCTCCTTCCGCCTGTTACATACATCCAATAAAACCATTATACCCTGAATTCCCATTTTCAATGGGCTCAAGATATAGAAAAACACACAAAATATTTATATTATAATAAATTAATTGTCATCCTGAAATTTGCTGTGCTGCTTAAGTCAATTCGATGTTTTTTAATTAAACAACAACAACAATTAAACTGCTCCACATAGACTTAGCTAATTAAAGTTTAGCAATTAGTTTATGTACACATGCTTAAACAAAGTATATATAGCCAATATAGATAAATACATTTATGTACATATACATATATGTGTGTACAAAGGCTTATACATATATGCGTATATTTGTCAACATATTAAAAAACTGTTTGCTGTCGACAGACGTTCCCATAGCGCAGATAAAGTCGCAATAGCCAAGGCCAGACAATCAATTCCACATCGTATCTGGCATCACTATGTACGTATAAAACTTATCTCGCTTAGTTGAGTCTAAAAGATAAGTGAACTTTTAATAACTGCTTGCATTAATAAATCGATAAGTATTGGTATGATACAAAATTTCTTGACGATCATCTAGATTAGCTTATCTTCGGATATTACTGTAATTTTGACAGATTTGGACTTATATAGAGTTATAACTCTGGATTATAATCTATGCTAAAATATAATGTATTTATTCTAATTCATTTAATCAAAGAAGTCTATCTATAACAGAAGTTATTCAGCATTATGTTCACATAGTATAGCCCTATATAAGTTAACAACAAATATTTTCCAAAATTTCCCTTTGCCGCGACAGTACGCCGAATCAGCAGTCTGCCAGTTCAGTAGTCTGCAATTCGAAGGAATTACTGAATCTAAACAATGTTGCTACAGTTTCCAGCAGCATTGCCGCCGCTATAAGAACTCAGCTAGCTAGGGTGGAAAAGTCAGACTGATATAAAGAATGTAACAATAAACAACATTCAAATAAAAAACGAGTAAGAGTGCTCCAATTGAGACGGCTCGATTAAGAGATACCCTGAAACCTGTGGGAGCTGTTACTAGAATCATTTTACGCATCTTTTATATATACATTGCACAAACGCATGTACACATTAATACACAGTTATGCGTTGGTATAGGGGTGGGAATGTTACATATTTTTGGTACCTGCTGACCCTTTTTGAAATCTGAAGTTGGCAGCGAAAAAAGGGCATAAATGGAATTTCCCAGTGTTTATGCGTATCGCGAATATCGCACACAAATACATTCCTATACATATTTTTACGCTTCTTTATATATACATTGCATATAACGCACACATACATACACAGTTATGCGTAGGCTCGCGCTCTGCTTACTGCGCAGTTTACGCAGCGGCTGCGCTTGGGCTGCAATATGAGCATTACTATGGAAGTATCCAAAATCGAAAAATGACAAAATGTGCGCATTCATTACAGTAACATACACCACAAATCTGAAGTATCTAGCTTCTACGGTTATAGAGTTACGCATAAAAAACTAAGTCAAATTATCGACTTTTTTCGATAGTAAGGAAATGGGATGAGTTATCGAAAATTTAAGATAAACTCGTTAAGCGTATGGTATACACGAGTATTCATGCCAAATTTGAAGTCTCTAGCTTTTGTAGTTTCGGAGATCTAGGAGCTTCTACGTACGGACGGACGGACGGACGGACGGACGGACAGGGCTCAAACAATTTCTCTTGTCGTCCTGATCAAGAATATATATACTTTATGGGGTCTGCCACGCCTCCTTCTGCCTGTTACATACGTTTTCACAAAACCATTATACCCTGAATTCCCATTTTCAATGGGTTCATGGTATAAAAACGAACATACCAGTTACTCACGACAAAATTAAACTAAAAATCAGTTTAATTGAAGAAAACAAACTACAAATCAGTTTGTTATCTTAAGGAATTAAAAATCAATTCCTAGTGAATCAGTGGACTTGTACATAATTATTAGTGCTAATACCAAAAACTAAATCACTACAAATCAGTGATACAACAATTAAACTAAAAATCAGTTTAATTAATGAATACAAACTACAAATCAGTCATACAACAATTAAACTAAAAATCAGGTTAATTAAGGAAACACAAACTACAAATCAGTTTGTTATCCTAAAGAACACTAAACAACAGCAATAAACTGGCATTAAGAAGAAATCACCGTAAACAAGAATACGATTCTAGAAGAATGGCTAACGGAGGAAATCAGATGTCTCAAGTCTATATGCTGGAGCAGATCGCAATGAAAGATCGCCAACTGGAGCAACTTCAGACCGCATATCTGCAGCTACAACAAAACCATAGCTCAGGTCAAATTGACAGGACGATGAAGAATATCAGGCACTTACTGACCTTTACCGGCACAGGAGAGATAACCATCAATTTATTCTTCAGCAATGTGGAACACTTGCTAGAGAATATAGTAGATCCCCAAATCAAGAAGGAAGCGACCAGATCAATCTACTATAATACTATCCAAGGACAAGCGAAGGATGTCGTGATCAACATACCAGCCCCGGACGATTGGGCGATGATCAAGGCAACATTGAAACTACGCTATAGATCAGACACAGAGCCGCACCAAATTTACAGAAGGATTTGCGACCTAAAAGTAGACACAGTGAGCGAACTGGCTGTCGAGCTACAAAATCTTAAATATAAAACAGACGAACTTATTGTATATCATAAGAATGATAATTTCATAGACTTAAGTAATGTTGAAAGTCTATTAGTAAATACTGCAAAGGAGATAACGCAGGGAACTTTATTAGATAAAATTTACGAAGAACAAGTAAGAAAGCTCTAGTCGGGCGTGACCGACTAGGGGATACCCTGAGCCCCGTCGAATCTGAATTTGGGGTATCCAAAATATAAAAAAATTCGAAAATGCATAAAATACATATAAAGCTTAATATAAAATTTGGTGTCTCCAGCTTAAAAGATGACCGCGATAGAATTGTATAACTGAATTTCGATCTTTTTATTCGATAACAAAAAGTCGGGCGTGACCGACTAGGGAATACCCTGAGCCCCGTCGAATCTGTTTTTCATTGAATTTGGGGGAATTTGGGGCCGGGATCCAAAATGTAACAAAATTGCATAAAATACATATCAAGCTAAATATAAAATTTGGTGTCTAGCTTAAAAGATGGACGAGATATAATTTTATCGATTTTGTTTTTAATCGATTACACTTAATTGGGGATAGTTATCGATTTTTTAAAACAAACTTGATCTGCGCGTGCTATACACGGATCTACATCAAAAATTTCAAGTCTCTAGCTCTTATAGAAGCGGAAATCGGCGCGTTCAAACATACGGACAGAGGGACAGACGGACGGACGGACGGACAGACGGACAGGGCTAAATCAATTTCTCTTGTCGTCCTGATCAAGAATATATATACTTTATGGGGTCTGCCACGCCTCCTTCTGCCTGTTACATACATCCAACAACAACATTATACCCTGATTTCCCATTTTCAATGGGCTCAGGGTATAATAATGACACACTGGAGATTTGAAAATAGTTGTATCAGGTACCAATATAAGAAGAACAGAATAAACCGGACTCCACAGGAGAATAATCAAAAAGGTAGACTAAATCAGGGTCAGACAAATAATAATTATAATCACTATGGAAATAATTTCCCTCTGCAAAATAATAATTACAATCAACAGAACCAACCAAATCAAAACTATATGCAGGCGAGGTATCAAGAGACACCAAGACAACAAAATCCTTTCAGAGGTAATCAAACAGTACAGAGTAGATCGAATAACAATTATTACCAAAACAACCATAACCAACAGATGCAGAACCATAGATCGGGTTCCGGACAGAGTAAAAATTCTAGATCAAATCAGGAAGTACCAATAGAAATAGACAACAGATACGAAGACAATCAATACGAACGAACTGTTTCAGAATATAGTCATGGACAAAACCAAAATTCAAAAGATGGCGAAGTGAACCATGCTGTTTTTTTTTATGAAGCAGCCTCGGAACACTTACCAATATTGAGTAGAATCGAGGAACCGAATGCAGGAGAAGATATAGAAATAAATAAGAATAACGAACATAATACAAGCATGTCAGACATTAATATGATAGCAAATATGGAAGAAAATATGTCAATTGCAACAGTCCATTCGGCGGAAGAGAATTTACAAGATCATTTTTTTTATCAAGGAAGAAATAGTAAATAAATACAAAACACAAATTATTCTAACAGAAAACAAAACACAGGAAATTAAAATAATACATGGAAAAAGAATCATATTCATAGCAAAATGTGATTTTTCAATGATGGAAGAAATTTTTAGAAAATATATAAAAAAAGGAAAAATAGGAATTTATTCAGAACTATCTTACCACGAATATAATGTAGTACAGGAAAAATTAATAAAACTATATTCAAATAACAAGCAAATAGAGTTTATAAAATGTACACTAAGAGCACAAGATATAGAAGAGGAAACAGAAGTAGTAAAGCAGATAGGGTTTTACCATGTCAAGGAATGCATCCATTCTGGTATACAGGAAACATATAACCAGATGAAGAACATAACATATTTCCCTAAACTACTAGAAATAGTACAAACAGTAATCAACCAATGCGATGTATGCAAAGAGATTAAGTACGACCGTAAACCAATTAAAAACAAGTAAGAGTGCTCTAATCGAGACGGCTCGATTAAGAGATACCCTGAACCCTGTAAGAGCTGTTGCATATAACGCATGCACACATTAATACACAGTTATGCGTAGGCATAGGGGTGGGAATGTTACATATTTTTGGTACCTGCTGACCCTTTTAGAAATCTGAAGTTGGCAGTGAAAAAAGGGCATAATTGGAATTTCCCAGTGTTTATGCGTATCGCGAATATCGCACACAAATACATTCCTATACATATTTTTACGCTTCTTTATATATACATTGCATATAACGCACACATACATACACAGTTATGCGTAGGCTCGCGCTCTGCTCACTGCGCAGTTTACGCAGCGGCTGCGCTTGGGCTGCAATATGAGCATTACTATGGACAATTGATTGTTGAATAACTTTTTTTCTGCTTGGACTTTCTTAATGAAACTTTCAGAGTAGATTAAGATGGTACATATGCTTGTATTTGCCAAAGCACAAGTCTCTAGTATTTGATATACGACTTCGAAAAATGCCAAAATGTGCGCATTCATTACAGTAACGTACACAGCAAATCTGAAATATCTAGCTTTTACGGTTACAGAGTTATGTTTGGAAAACAAAGTCTAATTATCGATTTTTATCGATAATAAGAAAATGGGATGACTTTTCGATAATTTATGAAACTTTCAGACTATTATTAGATGGTACATATCTTTGTATTTGCCAAAGCACAAGTCTCTAGTATTTGATATACGACTTCTGGAGAAATTTTTTCAAATTTTTGGGAAAGGGAAGCCGGTATCCAAAATCGAAAGAATCTATCTTTTACGGTTACAGAGTTACGCTTGAAATCCATAGTCAAATTATCGATTATTATCGATAATAAGAAAACGGGATGAGTTATCGAAAATTTAAGAAAACCTCGTTAAGCGTATGGTATACACGAGTATTCATTTAAATTTCAAGTCTCTAGCTTTTGCGGTTTAGGAAATCGGTGCGTTCATACGGACGGACGGACGGACGGAGAACGGACGGACGGACAGACGGACAGAGCTTAAACAATTTCTCTTGTCGTCCTGATCAAGAATATATATACTTTATGGGGTCTGCCACGCCTCCTTCTGCCTGTTACATACATTTTCACAAAACCATTATACCCTGAATTCCCATTTTCAATGGGTTCAGGGTATTATAAATATCACGAAACAGAAACCCCAACAAATAACAAATAAGAAAACTCTAGTCGGGCGTGACCGACTAGGGGATACCCTGAGCCTCGTCGAATCTGTGTTTTTCATAGATTTTGGGGGAATTTGGGGCCGGTATCCAAAATGTAACAAAATTCAAAATTGCATAAAATACATATAAAGCTAAATATAAAATTTGGTGTCTTTAGCTTAAAAGATGGACGAGATATAATTTTTTCGAGAGTGCTTTTTATCGATAACAATTAAATGGGGTTAGTTATCGATTTTTTTAATCAAACTTGATCTGCGCGTGCTATACACGGACCTACATAAAAAATTTCAAGTCTCTAGCTCTTATAGAAGCGGAAATCGTCGCGTTCAAACATACGGACAGACGGACGGACAGACGGACAGGGCTAAATCAATTTCTCTTGTCGTCCTGATCAAGAATATATATACTTTATGGGGTCTGTCACGCCTTCTTCTGCTTGTTACATACATCCAACAAAAACATTATATCCTGATTTCCCATTTTCAATGGGCTCAGGGTATACAAATCAAGTTATACACATTGACACATATGTAATAAAAAATACGTATTTTATGACAATAGATAAATTTGCAAAAGCAAGCCCACTTAATTATAGAAACCATATAACGATAGTAGAACAGTTAGAAGACTACTTTACAAGAATGGGAAAACCGGACAAAATCATAGCAGACAATGAATTCAACTCCATTAGAATCAAAGAATTATTAGACAATGAAGGCATAGAATTACACCTTACCAAGCCCAACAGTCATACAGGAAACGCGGATGTGGAAAGACTACATAATTCAATTGCAGAGAAATTTAGAGTTATATACAAAACAGAAAAACAAAACCTGTCAATAAAGCAAATTATTCAAAAATACATCAGAAACTATAACGAAAGACATCATTCATCAACAAGATTTACACCAAAAGAGATACAAAACAATAAGGTAGAATTAGAAAAAGTGAAAGAAAATATAGATGAAGCAAAAAGAAAAATGAGAGAAAAACTAAATAAAAACAGAGAAGATTATAAGGAACCACTTCAGGCTATATTAAGAATTATAAAGCAGTTAGTCACAAGGAAGCCTCAAAGTATAAAAAAGCGCAGTTAGAAAATATTGATCCGACGAACATTAAAAGACCGAATAAATTCACAGAAACTACGAAAACGAATTCAGGAGTATTCTGATTTAATGGGGGGAGAAGTTATGTATAAGTCCAGGCAACCAACTAAAACCAATTGCGCAGTAGCCAATTCTAGGAATGCAGCCGTACGCCGGATCAACAGTCTGCAATTCTCAAAATTGAAATGTATATAAAGAATGTTGCTAAAGTTGGCAGCAGCAATGCTGTCGCTATAAGAACCCAGCCAGCCAGGGTGAAGTAGTTTAGTCTGACATCAATAATGTAACAATAAACCACATAATGTTAAGCTTGTATATAGTACTTTTGTTTTAAATAAAAATAATTAATCAAGTCACTGAAACATAACTGTCGCGTTTTTTGGAACCTTAATAATTTTATCATTCGCCTCGACAAAATATAAAATTCGCGCTCTGCTTACTGCGCAATATGAGCATTACTATGGGAAATTGATTGTTGAATATCTTTTTCTCTGTTTTTTTCTTTCTTAATTAAACTTTCAGAGTATTATTCACAGAATTCCCATTTTCAATGGGTTCAGGGTATAATAATATCAGGTCAGTAGCCTCCACCCAACACAGTGCAGACAGTTCAAGCCATAACTTAATACCAAGCGTACCCATAAACGTATTCAAAAACCAGATATTTCAAGAAAAGGCCGAAAGGCCTACCTTCCATAGACACATAATAACCCGACCTATACGACAAATGAACTTATACAAATATTAAAAACTCGTTTCAACCCTTCTGTTATCAACAGCATCAGAGGATTTTATGAGTCAAATCCAAAACATATACCCGATACACTTCGGAAATTATGAAGTAAGGTTCTCACAATCACAAGACTTGACAAACGAAACCGAACGAAATGAAAAAATCTTGGCCACCCACAAACGCACTTGAGAATAAAAACCAAATGATAGAATTTTACTATTTCCCCAAAATGAGACAAACAATAGCAGATCTTGTCAAACAGTGTCAAGTTTCCAAAGAAGAAAAATATGACAAACACACTACTAACCTTAATTTAAGAGAAACTCCAATATCCGAATACCCAGGACACATTGTCGTACACATTGATATATATGCAACACAAGGAAACTTAGTATTGTCAGCAATAGACGAATTCTCGAAATTAAATCAAATCCAGAGCAATAGAGGACTTAAAAAACCACTGCACGACATCCTTTTTATACCCATCAAAAATGGGAAAACAGCCAAAATGCGAATGAGTTGGCACTTTTACTAAACTGACAAATATGCCCATAGAATATGTTGATCTTATGCCGAAAATTTCATTGAAATCCGTTAAATAGCAAAAAAGTTATCAAGCAAAACGTTTGGCTACTTTGCAAAAACACTTGGCAGCAGCGCCAAGCGAACGCACTTTTTCTATGCATGAGCACACACATACAAACGCTCGCATTCTAGTCGATTCGAAGAATCGCAAATTACGTTTGAATTTTTGTTGAATTATCAGCTGCTGCTTTTGTTTACATTTGCCACCGCTTTCTAAGACAGTGGAGTGGCGTCGTTGGCAGAAGCGACGCACGCGAAACGTGAGGACCTGGGTTCGAAACCAGGCGACGCATAGAATTTATTTAGTTTTTTAATTTTATAAAAATTAGGTGGCGTTGTTGGTAGAGACGATGCACGTTGCGTAATTAACATAGGTTCGAACCTCGCCAATGTCAGTTTTTTAATAAAAAAGTTTTTGGTTGTTAAAGAGTAAACTTGAAATTTATT
Source organism: Drosophila pegasa (assembly GCA_035046225.1). Taxonomy (NCBI): domain Eukaryota; kingdom Metazoa; phylum Arthropoda; class Insecta; order Diptera; family Drosophilidae; genus Drosophila; species Drosophila pegasa. The sequence continues at coordinate 435,142 of JAWNOD010000375.1, forward strand.
TATAATTTTACGCAAAATATAAGTGTATTGAAAAACACAGGTTCGACGGGGCTTAGGGTATCCCCTAGTCGGTTGCGCCCGACTAGAGTTTTCTTACTTGTTTCTTTAGTGGATCCTTAGTTTATACCGTTTAACGCACTTTGAACCTTGGAAAAGCGAATCTTATAGGTTCTTTAGTTTACACCGTTTAACGCACTTTAACTTTATCCTACCGGCTGCGCCAATATTGATTTTAACGTTAATGTAAAAGAAAAACAATGCCTTTATTTTAACGGAGTACAATATTAAGTACAATGTTAATACAAAACTGATACTGAACTGAACTTATTATACCCTGAGCCCATTGAAAATGGGAAATCAGGGTATAATGTTTTTGTTGGATGTATGTAACAGGCAGAAGGAGGCGTGGCAGACCCCATAAAGTATATATATTCTTGATCAGGACGACAAGAGAAATCGATTTGGCCCTGTCCGTCTGTCTGTCTGTCCGTCTGTCCGTCCGTCCGTCTGTCCGTCCGTCCGTCCGTCCGTCTGTCCGTATGTATGAACGCGTCGATCTCAGCTCTCAGAAGAGCTAGAAACTTGAACTTTTTTTGTAGATCCCTATATACAGCGCGCATATCAAGTTTATTTTCGATAATCGATAAATATATTCGTTTTTTTGTTATCGAATAAAAACATTATCGAAATTCAGTTATAAAATTCTATCTCGCCCATCTTTTAAGCTAGAGACACCAAATTTTGTATTTAGCTTTATATGTATTTTATGCAATTTCGAATTTTGTTAGATTTTGGATACCGGCTCCAAATTTTCCCCAATTAAAGTTCAGTCTCAAATATAGCCAAAATGCGAATGAGTTGGCACTTTTACTAAACTGATAAATATGCCCATAGAATATCTTGATCATATGCCGAAAATTTCATTGAAATCCGTTAAATAGCAAAAAAGTTATTAAACAAAACGTTTGGCTACTTTGCAAAAACACGTGGCAGCAGCGCCAAGCGAACGCAGTTTTTCTATGCATGAGCACACACATACAAACGCTCGCATTCTAGTCGATTCAAAGAATCGCAAATTACGTTTGAATTTTGTTGAATTATCAGCTGCTGCTTTAGTTTACATTTGCCACCGCTTCCACAAACGGTGGAGTGGCGTCGTTGGTAGAAGCGACGCACCCGAAACATGAGGACCCGGGTTCGACACCAGGCGACGTCGAAAATTTATTTAGTTTTTTAATTTTATAAAAATTAGGTGGCGTTGTTGGTAGAGATGATGCACGTTGCGCAATAAACGCAGGTTCGAAACACGCCAATGTCAGGTTTTTAATAAAAAAGTTTTTCGGTTGTTAAAGAGTAGACTTGAATTTTTTTTAAATTTTACGCTAAATATAAGTGTATTGAAAAACACAGGTTCGACGGGGCTCAGGGTATCCCCTAGTCGGTTACGCCCGACTAGAGTTTTCTTACTTGTTTTTCTTATAATTCAGCGTAGTGTTAGGGCTAAGTGGGATATAACTTGTTGAGAATTCTTTGCTCTCTTAAAGTGTTGGAGAGTTGCATAAAACTTGTGTGGGATAGAACTTGTTGAGAATTCGTTGGTCTCTTTAAGTGTTAGAGAAAAGGTGCGGTTGAATGTGTCGACGAAGGTTCGTGACTTTAGTTGTCTCTTCATGTGTTGGAGAAAAGGCTCGTGACTTTGGTAGCCAGTACTATATATATATATATATATATATATGTGTCTATGTGCTGTTGGCGGGTGGTTATTATTACAGACATTGCTGGCGTGTCCTGGTGTAACATGGTATAGCGCGTCCTGGGTCAGTCGACCGACGTTCGCAATGTGCCTTTTCCTAATGGCTCGTACGCGACTAAATGCTTTGCTGCTTGACCAATTGTCCTAATGGCCAATTGATTGACCAAGCAGCCGCCCAGCTATTAAGATAACTAGGTGGCCAGACGATTGACTCAAGCGACTTGTTATACCTTGAGCCCATTGAAAATGGGAATTCAGGGTTTAATTGTTTTGTGAAAATGTATGTAACAGGCAGAAGGAGGCGTGGCAGACGCCATAAAGTATATATATTCTTGATCAGGACGACAAGAGACATTGTTTTAGCCCTGTCCGTCTGCCCATCTGTCGTTTGTATGAACGCGTCGATCTCAGCTCCTTTAAGAGCTAGAAACGTGAAAATGTTTTTGCAGATCCCTATATACAGCGCGCAGATCAAGTTTGTTTCAAATAATCGACAGCTATTATTGTTTTTATACCCTGAACCCATTGAAAATGGGAATTCAGGGTATAATGGTATAATGGCAGAAGGAGGCGTGGCAGACCCCATAAAGTATATATATTCTTGATCAGGACGACAAGAGAAATTGTTTAAGCCCTGTCCGTCCGTCCGTCCGTCCCTCCGTAACTCCGTCCGTCCGTCCGTCCGTATGAACGCACCGATTTCCTAAACCGCAAAAGCTAGAGACTTGAAATTTAAATGAATACTCGTGTATACCATACGCTTAACGAGGTTTTCTTAAATTTTCGATAACTCATCCCGTTTTCTTATTATCGATAATAATCGATAATTTGACTATGGATTTCAAGCGTAACTCTGTAACCGTAAAAGATAGATTCTTTCGATTTTGGATACCGGCTTCCCTTTCCCAAAAATTTGAAAAAATTTCTCCAGAAGTCGTATATCAAATACTAGAGACTTGTGCTTTGGCAAATACAAAGATATGTACCATCTAATAATAGTCTGAAAGTTTCATTATTAAAGTCCATGCAGAAAAAGTCCATGCAATCAATTTCCCATAGTAATGCTCATATTGCAGCCCAAGCGCAGCCGCTGCGTAAACTGCGCAGTAAGCAGAGTGTGTGCCTACGCATAACTGTGTATGTATGTGTGCATGCGTTATATGCAATGTATATATAAAGAAGCGTACAAATATGTATAGGAATGTATTTGTGCGACATATCCGCGATACGCATAGTCACTAGGAAATTCCAATTATGCCCTTTTTTCGCTACCAACTTTAGATTTTTAAAAGAACCAAAAATGTGGAACATTCTCACCCTTATGCCTACGCATAACTGTGTTTATGTGTGCATGCGTTATAAGCAATGTATATATAAAAGAAGCGTGCAATGATTTTAGTAACAGCTCCCACAGGGTTCAGAGTATCTCTTAGTCGAGCCGTCTCGGTTATAGCACTCTTACTTGTTATACCCTGAGCCCATTGAAAATGGGAAATCAGGGTATAATGTTTTTGTTGGATGTTTGTAACAGGCAGAAGGAGGTGTGACAGACCCCAAAAAGTATATATATTCTAGATCAGGACGACAAGCGAAATCGATTTGGCCATGTCCGTCCGTCTGTCCGTATGTCTGAATTCACTTGCGGTACGAACTGCCTAATTGCAATTTATAATATCAGACGATTAAGAGTGCTCTGATTGAGAGGGCTCGACTAAGAGATACCTTAAACCCTGCGAGAGCTTATATTAAAATCATTATACCCTGAACCAATTGAAAATGAGAATTCGGGGTATAATGGTTTTGTGAAAATGTATGTAACAGGCAGAAGGAGGCGTGGCACACCCCATAAAGTATATGTTTTCTTGATCAGGACAACAAGAGAAATAGTTTAAGCCCTGTCCGTCTGTCCGTCCGTCCGTATGAACGCACTGATTTCCAAAATACTCGTGTATTCCATACGCTTAACGATTCTATCTCAAATTTTCGATAACTCATCCCATTTTCTTATTATCGATAACAATCGATAATTTGACTTCGTTTTTGAGGCGAAAATTAATAACCGTATAACCTATAGACTTCATATTTGCGGTGTATGCTACTTTAATGATTGCAAACAATTTGCATTTTTGAATTTTTGGATACCGGCCCCCATTTCACCAAAATTTGCAAAATTCTCCAAAAGTCGTATATCAAATACTAGAGACTTGTGCTTTGGCAAATACACACATATGTACCATCTTATAATACTCTGAAAGTTTCATTATTAAAGTCCATGCAGAAAAAAAGTTATTCAACAATCAATTTCCCATAGTAATGCTCATATTGCAGCCCAAGCTTAGCCGCTGCGTCAACTGCGCAGTAAGCAGAGCGCGAGCCTACGCATAACTGTGTATGTATGTGTGTGCGCATAGTTCGTTTATGTATTTGTGTGCGATATCCGCGATACGCATAAACACTAGGAAATTCCAATTATGCCTCGCTACCAACTACAGATTTCTAAAAGGGTCAGCAGATACCAAAAATATGTAAGATTCCCACCCCTATGCCTACGCATAACTGTGTATTAAGGTGTGCATGCGTTATATGCAATGTATATATAAAAGAAGCGTAAAATGATTTTAGTAACAGCTCCCACAGGGTTCAGGGTATCTCTTAATCGAGCCGTCTCGATTAGAGCACTCTTACTTGTTTCCACTTGGATTAATTTAATGAAAGTTTCAGAATATAATAAAGTGATCCATATGTTTTTATGTATTCATTACAGGAACATACACCGCAAATCTAAGTCATAGGTGTTACGGTTATTAAGTTACGAAGTCAAATTATCGATTGTTATTAATACCAGGAAAATTTTATGTGTTATCGGAAAGAAGAGATAACCTCGTTCAGCGTATGGTATACATTTATGTACTCCAATCTTTTGAAGAGGCTTTAAATGTCATTCATTGAGACAGCGGACGAAATGACAAAGATGGAAAGAAATCCCATGTGTTACTTTCAGATCATTCGAATGAGTATTCAAATTAGGAGTAAAACATATGAATGTGAAATGTGAATGATAGTCGCACACTCGAATTGATTAACAGAAATATTAATTGCATTTAATACTCCTTGTGCCACTCTCTACTCTTTGTACCTATTTACTCTGCACATTCTCCTCTCCCTCTCTATCTTTCTTTGTCTCTCTTTCTCTCTCTCTCTGTCCAAAACTATGTTTACGCCCATATAAGCATATCTATGCATGCATGCATGCATATAACCGCATGTATATACACCCTTCTTATACACACGTACACACTCAATACTCATACATACACATGTGGTGTCCATTAATATGATGGCCAACCAGCATTTGTTTATTTACGTATGTACTGACTTAATTCAAACAATCGGTCAGATGCCATTCACAACAAACATTACCTTAGTTGACATTCAGTCAGTATCGCAAATGGATTGCCCACAATCAGTTCACAGTGGTGCCAAATGAAATTATTTGTGAAATCACATTACAATTATCCTCAGCTTTAATTAATTACGATTTTATATCCATTTATTGTATAGTCCTTTGATATTCCATAGGTTCGATTATTAAACAAGACAAGTTGCACATGGAAATTCTGGATATGATTAAGCTAGGAATGTTGGACGGTCCGTCCCAGTAAATATAATATATGTATAGGATTATTTTTTATATCCCGAGCCCATTGAAAATGGGAAATCAGAGATTAATGTTTTTGTTGGATGTATATAACAGGAAGAAGGAGACGTGGCAGACCACATAAAGTATATATATTCTTGATCAGGATGACAAGAGAAATCGATTTGGCCCGGTACGTCTGTCCGTATGTATGAACGCGTCGATTTCAGCTCTCAGAAGAGCTAGAGACTTGAATTTATTTTTAGATCCCTATATACAACGGGAAGGTCAAGTTTATTTCCAATAATCGATAAAAATATTCGTTTTTTTGTTATCGAATAGAAAACATAATCGAAATTCAGTTAAAAAATTCTATCTCGCCCATCTTTTAAGCTAGAGACACCAAATTTTATATTTAGCTTTATATGTATTTTATGCAATTTTGAATTTTGTTATATTTTGAATACAAGCCCCAAATTTCCCCAAATTCTATGAAAACACAGATGCGTCGGGGCTCAGGGTATCCCCTAGTCGGTCACGCCCGACTAGAGTTTTCTTACTTGTTTGTTTTTTTTTTTTTACAAAAATGCTATTTGGTTGTTAAAGTGCAAACCTGAACATTTGTATAAGCTTATGTTAAATACAAGTAATGGAGTATATTGAAAAATACAGATTCGACAGGGCTCAGTGTAACCTTTAGTCGGTCACGCCCGACTAGAGTTTTCTTACTTGTTTAGCCCTGGCCCATTGAAAATGGGAAATCAGGGTATAATGGTTTTGCTGGAATGTATGTAACACGCACAAGGAGGTGTGGCAGACCCCATAAAGTATATATATATTCTTGATCAGGACGAATAGAGAAATCGATTTGTCCGTCTGTCCGTATGTATAAACGCGTCGAACTTAGCCCTTTTAAGAGCTAGAGACTTGCATTTTTTGTGGATCCCTATATACAGCACGCAGATCAAGTTTACTTTAAAAAATCGATAACTATCCCCAATTAATTGTTATCGATTAAAAACAAAATCTTAAAAATTATATTTCGCCCATCTTTTAAGAGACACCAAATTTTATATTTAGGGCTATATGCATTTTATACAATTTTGAATTTTGTTATATTTTGGATACCGGCCCCAAATTCCCCCAAATTATATGAAAATGCATACAAAAATCTTAATATATAATTTGGCGTCTCTAGCTTTAAAAATGGGCGAGATATAATTTTATAACTGAATTTCTATACTGTTTATAAGCGATAACAAAACAAAACGATATTTATCGATTATTCGAATAGTTATCGATTATTCGAAACAAACTTGATCTGCGCGCTGTATAAAGGGATCTACAAAAAAATTTTCAAGTCTCTAGCTCTTACAGGACGCGTTGATACATACGGAGAGACGAACGGACGGACAGACAGACAGACGGACAGGGCCAAATCGATTTCTCTTGTCGTCCTGATCAAGAATATATATACTTTATGGAGTCTGCCACGCCTCCTTCTGCCTGTTACATACATCCAACAAAACCACTTTACCCTGATTTCCTATTTTCAATGGGCTCAGGGTATAAAAAACGCAGGCTCAGGGTATCCCCTAGTCGCCCGACTAGAATTTTCTAACTTGTTAGTTTTGTTACATTTTGGAGCCAATTTCATTGAAATCCGTTTAGTAGCAATAAAGTTTTTAAACAAAACATTTGGCTACTTAACAAACTCACGTGGCAGCAGCGTAAAGAGTACTCACTCTTTCTATACAAGTGCACACACACATTCAATCGTTCGTACTTTTTCTATGCATGTGCACACACATACATGCTCGCATTCTAGTCGATTCGAAGAATCGCAAATTTCGTTTGTATTTTGTTGAATTATCAGCTGATACTTTAGCTTTACATTGGCCACTGCTCTCTCAGACAGTGGAATGGCGCCGTTGTTAGGAGCGACGCACGCGAAACGTGAGGACCTGGGTTTGACACCAGGCGCCGAGTGATGCGCGTTGCGTAAAAATGCTATATGGTTGCTAAAAAGCAAACCTGAAAAAGTTTATAATTTTACGCTAAATATAAATATATTGAAAAACACAGCTTCGACGGGGTTCAGGGCCTCACGCCCGACTAAAGTCTTCTTACTTTTTATACACAGAACCCATTGAAAATGAGAATTCAGGTTATAATGGGTTTGTGAAAATGTATGTAACAGGCAGAAGGATGCGTGCCACACCCCATAAAAATATATGTATATTCTTTATCAGGAAGACAAACTGAGTTGATATTGACCTGTCCACCTGTCTGTCCGTCCTTGAAACTTAAAATGAGTTTTCGTATACACCATAGGCTGAACGAGCTTATAATTTTTCTTATAGCTCATTCCATTGCCTTATTATCGATAACAATCGATTATTTGACTTTGTTTTTCCGGCGTAATTTAATAACCGTAAAAGCTAGAGACTTCAGATTTGCGGTGTATGTCCCTGTAATTAACATTCCCAAAAATTTGCAAGTTTCCCTAAAAGTCGTGTATCAAATACTAGAGACTTGTGTTGTGTATGTATGTGTGATATGCAATGTATATACCAATATATCAGGGTTCTTATCAGCAGCTTTGAATTGTCTGGCCCCTTGTGCAATCGAGGGAGACTGCGACAGCGTTAGCTAGTCCCTGTCAGGCCACACGTTGCGCACGCATCTCGCAGCTGGGAAGCCCGTATTGCACGGATGAGCTTGAGACTACCACTTCGGCTTTACTTCTCTTTAATAGCCGATCACTTTGTAATTCACGAATCAAAAATATGATCTAACTACATATACATATATACATTCATGTATACATGTACAAATATGTATGTGTATAGAATAACCAGAGTCTAAAAACAGTTGCTCGGACACAAAAGCAAGAGATAACTCACTCCATTTCCTTACTATATAATAATATAATCGATAATTTGACTTCGTTTTTCAATCGTAACTTAATAACCGTAGAACCAATGACTTTTCCAAAAGTCGTATATCAAATAGTAGAGACTTGCACTTTGGCAAATACAAGCAAATGGACCCCCTTGTTATACTCTGAAAGTTTCATTAAGAAAGTCCAAGCTGAAATAAGTAAGAAAACTCTAGTCGGGCGTAACCGACTAGGGGATACCCTGAGCCCCGTCGAACCTGTGTTTTTCTCTTATACACTTTTATTTTGTGTAAAATTATAAAAAAATATCAAGTTTACTCTTTAACAACCAAAAAACTTTTTTATTAAAAAACTGACATTGGCGAGGTTCGAACCTACGTTAATTACGCAACGTGCATCGTCTCTACCAACAACGCCACCTAATTTTTATAAAATTAAAAAACTAAATAAATTTCCGACGTCGCCTGGTGTCGAACCCAGGTCCCCACGTTTCGCGTGCATCGCTTCTACCAACGACGCCACTCCACCGTTTGTGGAAGCGGTGGCAAATGTAAACTAAAGAAGCAGCTGATAATTCAACAAAAATTCAAACGTAATTTGCGATTCTTCGAAGCGACTAGAATGCGAGCGTTTGTATGTGTGTGTGCAAGTGCGTTCGCTTGGCGCTGCTGCCACGTGTTTTTGCAAAGTAGCCAAACGTTTTGCTTAATAACTTTTTTGCTATTTAACGGATTTCAATGAAACATTCGGCATATGATCAACATATTCTATGGGCATATTTGTCAGTTTAGTAAAAGTGTCAACTCATTCGCATTTTGGCTATATTTGAGACTGAACTTAAATTGGGGAAAATTTGGGGCCGGTATCCAAAATATAACAAAATTCGAAATTGCATAAAATAAAGCTAAATATAAAATTTGGTGTCTCTAGCTTAAAAGATGGGCGAGATAGAATTTTGTAGCTGAATTTCGATAATGTTTTTATTCGATAAAAAAAACGAACAAATTAATCGATTATCGAAAATAAGCTCGATATGCGCGCTGTATATAGGGATCTACAAAAAAATTTCAAGTCTCTAGCTCTTCTGAGAGCTGAGATCGTCGCGTTCATACATACGGACAGACGGACAGACGGACGGACGGACAGGGCCAAATCGATTTCTCTTGTCGTCCTGATCAAGAATATATATACTTTATGGGGTCTGCCACGCCTCCTTCTGCCTGTTACATACATCCAACAAAAACATTATACCCTGATTTCCCATATTCAATGGGTTCAGAGTATGAAATGTTATTTAACAATCAATTTCCAATAGTAATGCTTACATTGTAGCCCAAGCGCTGCCACTGCGTAAACTGCGCAGTAAGCAGAGCGCGTGCCTACGCATAACTGTGTATGTATTTGTGCGTGCGTAATATGCAATGTATATATAAAGAAGCGTAAATTGTTTCAATAATTTTAATTTATCACAAATTTGACGAAGTTACAGCGTGTTTCGTGAAAATATATATACATATATTTGTTACACAACTAGAGGCTGAAATACGCAGCCGTTAAACACTTGTATAAGCATTTTGAAATTCCAATTATGCCCTTTTTTCACAACGAACTTCAGATTTCTAAAAGGGTCAGCGGTACCAAAAATATCTAACATTTCCACCCCTATGCCTACGCATAAATGTGTATGGATGAGTCCATGCGTTATATGCAATGTGTATATAAAAGGAGCGTAAAATGATTTTAGTAACACCTCCCACAGGGTTTAGGGTATCTCTTAGACGAGCCATCTCGACTAGAGCACTCTTACTTGTTCCGCCTTAATTTTAATATTATAAGCGTAAAAGCTAATAGTTTTTTCTATAAGAAGCACATGGTCGTAAAATAAATGCAGCATGTAGACTTGGACTTGGACTTGGACTTGGACTTGGACTTGGACTTGGACTTGGACGTGACTATATGTCTGCAGTCTATAAGCATTAATAATAAAATCTGGATTTTAGTTAGCTCACTGAGCAAATCTATAGAAACTCAATATGTTGTTTGGCGAACAGATTTATAAGAAAACATTACTACGAAGTGTTCAAGTAAGCTAAAGCTCGACTGACTATCAATGTCAAATGTATATATAGCTTCAATATATAATATATTGGCTATAAAGTATATTGGGTTCTGCGCAGTTATTAAACAAGTAAGAAAAGTTTAGTCGGACGTGACCGTCTTAGAGATACCCAGGAGCCTGCGGGAGCTGATAGTAAAATAATTTAACGCTTTTTTTATACCCTGAGCCCATTGAAAATGGGAAATCAGGATATAATGTTGGATGTATGTAACAGGCAGAAGGAGGCGTGGCAGACCCCATAAAGTATATATATTCTTGATCAGGACGACAAGAGAAATCGATTTGACCCTGTCCGTCTGTCTGTCCTTCCGTCTGCCCGTATGTATGAACGCGTCGATCTCAGCTCTCAGAAGAGCTAGAGACTTGAAATTTTTTTGTAGATCCCTATATACAGCGCGCATATCAAGTTTATTTCCGATAATCGATTAATTTATTGGTTTTTTTATCGAATAAAAACATTATCGAAATTCAGTCATAAAATTCAATCTCGCCCATCTTTTAAGCTAGAGACACCAAATTTTATATTGAAGTTCAGTCTCAAATATAGCCAAAGTGCGAATGAGTTGGCACTTTTACTAAACTGACAAATATGCCCATAGAATATGTTGATCATATGTCGAAAATTTCATTGAAATCCGTTAAATAGCAAAAAAGTTATTAAGCAAAACGTTTGGCCACTTAACAAACACACGTGGCAGCAGCGCCAAGCGAACGCACTTTTTCTATGCGTGAGTGCACACATACAAACGCTCGAATTCTAGTCGATTCGAAGAATCGCAAATTACGTTTGAATTTTGATGAATTATCAGCTGCTGCTTTAGTTTACATTTGCCACCACTTTCACAAGCAGTGGTGTGGCGTCGTTGGTAGAAGCGATGCCAGAAATTTATTTAGTTTTTTAATTTTATAAAAAATAGTTTGCGTTGTTGGTAGAGACGATGCACGTTGCGTAATTAACGTAGGTTCGAACTTCGCCAATGTCAGTTTTTTAATAAAAAAGTTTTTTTGTTGTTAAAGAGTAGACTTGAAATTTTTTATAATTTTACGTAAAATAAAAGTGTATAAGAGAAAAACACAGGTTCGACGGGGCTCAAGGTATCCCCTAGTCGGTTACGCCCGACTAGAGTTTTCTTACTTGTAATACCCTGAACCCATTAAAAATGGGAATTCAGGGTATAATGGTTTTGTGAAAATGTAACAGGCAGAAGGAGGCGTGGCAGACCCCATAAAGTATATATATTCTTGATCAGGACGACAAGAAAATTTGTTTAAGCCATGTCCGTCTGTCCGTCCGTCCGTCCGTCCGTTCGTTCGTCCATCCGTCCGTCCGTCCGTCCGTAGTAGCCCCTAGATCTCCTAAACCACAAAAGCTAGAGACTTGAAATTTAACATGAATACTCTTGTAACTTATCCCGTTTTCTTATTATCGATAACAATCGATAATTTTACTTCGTCTTTCAAGCGTAACCGTAAAAGCTAGATAGTTCAGATTTGCGGTGTATGTTACTGTAATGAGTGCGCACATTTTGTCATTTTTCGATTTTGGATACCGGCTCCCCTTTCCCCAAAATTTGCAAATGTTTCTAAAAGTCGTATATCAAATACTAGAGACTTGTGCTTTGGCAAATACAAACATATGTACCATCTAATAATACTTTGAAAGTTTCATTAAGAAAGTCCAAGCAGAAAAAAAGTTATTCCACAATCAATTTCCCATAGTAATGCTAATTTTGCAGCCCAAGCTCTGCCGCAGCGTCAACTGCGCAGTAAGCAGAGCGCGTGCCTACGCATAACTGTGTATGTATGTGTGTGCGCATAGTTCGTTTATGTATTTGTGTGCGATATCCGCGATACGCACAAACACTAGGAAATTCCAATTATGCCTCGCTACCAACTTCAGATTTCTAAAAAAGTCAGCAGGTCCCAAAATTATGTAACATTCCCACCCGTATGCCTATGCATAACTGTGTGCATGCGTTATATGCAATGTATATAAATGATTTTAGTAACAGATTCCACAGGGTTCAAGGTATCTCGTAATCGAGCCGTCTCGATTAGAGCACTTGATATATATATATATATATATATATATCGCATATATCGCATGTACAAATACATACACAGGTAGGCGAAGCCACGCGCTCGGCTTACTGCGCAGCTTACGCAGCGGCTGCGCCTAGGCTGCAATGTGCAATAGTAATATAGTGAGATAGCACACTATTATTGAGTCAAACAACTGTCACGTTTTCGGCCAACGACAACGCAGAAATATTTTAAATATTAAGAGCGCTCTAGTCAAGAAGGCTCGACTAAGAGATACCCTGAAGGCTGTCGGAACTGTTACTAAAATCATTTAACGCTTCTTTTATATATACATTGCATACACATTGCAAGCATATATATTTTTGGTACCTTCTGACTCTTTGTAGAAATCTGAAGTTGGTAGTGAAAAAAGGGCATAATTGGAATTTCCTAGTGCTGTTACTAAAATCATTTTAAGCTTCTTTTATATATACATTGCATATAACGCATGTACACATTAATACACAGTTATGCGTAGGCATAGGGGTGGGAATTTTACATATTTTTGGTACCTGCTGACCCTTTTAGAAATCTGAAGTTTGTAGCGAAAAAAGGGCATAATTGGGATTTCCCAGTGTTTATGCGTATCACGGGTATCGCACACAAACACATAAACGAACTATGCGTACACACATACATACACAGTTATGCGTAGGCTCGCGCTCTGCTTACTGCGCAGTTGACGCTGCGGCAGCGCTTGGTCTGCAAAATGAGCATTACGAAGGGAAATTGATTGTTGAATAACTTTTTTTCTGTTTGGACTTTTTTGTTGAAACTTTTAGAGTATAATTAGATGGTACATATGTGTGTATTTGCTAAAGCACAAGTCTCTAGTATTTGATATACGACTTCTGGAGAAATTTGCAAATTTTGGGGAAATATGGGCAGGTATCCAAAATCGAATGCCAAATGCCAAAATGTGCGCATTCATTACAGTAACATACACAGCAAATCTGAAGTTTCTAGCTCTTACGGTTACAGAGTTACGTCTCGAAAACAAAGTCGAATTATCGATTTTTATCGATAATAAGAAAACGGGATGACTTTTTGATAATTTATGATAAACTTTTTCAGCGTATGGTATACACGAGTATTCATGTTAAATTTCAAGTCTCTAGCTTTTGTAGTTTAGGAAATTGGTTCGTTCATACGGACGGACGGAGGGACGGACGGACGGACGGACGGACGGACGGACAGACAGACAGACGGACAGGGCTCAAACAATTTCTTTTGTCGTCCTGATCAAGAATATATATACTTTATGGGGTCTGCCACGCCTCCTTCTGCCTGTTACATACATTTTCACAAAACCATTCTACCCTGAATTCCCATTTTCAATGGGTTCAGGGTATAAAAAAGTTATTCAACAATCCATTTCCCATAGTAATGCTCATATCGCAGCCCAAGCGCTGCCGTAGCGTCAACTGCTCAGTAAGCAGAGCGCGTGCTTACGCATAACTGTGTATGTATGTGTGTACGAATAGTTCGTTTATGTATTTGTGTGCGATATCCGCGATACGCACAAACTCTAGGAAATTCCAATTATGCCCTTTTTCCGCTACCAACTTCAGATTTCTAAAAGGGTCTGCAGGTACCAAAAATATGTAACATTCCCACCCCTATGCCTACGCATAACTGTGTATTAATGTGTACATGCGTTATAACGCATATATTCAATGTATATATCAAAGAAGCCTTAAATGATTTTAGTAACAGCTCCCACAGGGTTCAGGGCATCTGTTAATTGAGCCGTCTCGATTAGAGCACTCTTACTTGTTTGTATTGATCCGCACGTTCCATTTGTTAGCCCATTCCTGGAAAGCATTAACGTATTGCTGGAGTGCACCCGGCTTGTATCATGCAGTTGACTTTTGTGAGCACCGAAGTATCGTCAGCGTAGGTCACAATTAGCATATTTCTGTCGCTTAGACCAGTGACTGCAGTATGGGTTGACATATCTGCAGTGAAGATCGAGTACAGTGTGGGGCCAAGCACGGGGTACTCCAGCTTTTATAGCTCTTACTGTGGACTTGCATCCATCGGCCGTCACACAAAAAGAGCATTCTACCAAGAAGCTCTTTATAAGCTGGTACACTTGTGGATGTAGGATACGCTTGGCTTTATATAAAAGTCCCGGATGCCACACTCTATCGAAGGCTTGCTGAATGTTTAGAAAAGCCGCTACCGCGTAATATTTTTTCTCTAGAGCTTCTAGAGCAAAAATTAACGACTCTGTGCAGTTGTTTTGGTGTGTCATGTCTCAGCCGAAAACCAAATTGAAACTTTGGTATCGCCAGAGCAAAAGCCTCAATGTTAAGGATTCTGTTGAGTAATAACCTCTCCCAGAGAAGGAAGAAGGCTAATCGGCCTGTAGCCGTCCACGTCAGTTGGCGATTTCCCTTGCTTGAGTATCATAATAATACTCACCGATTTTCACACTTTCGGAAAGTATTCACTAAGAATTCCATTGAAAATTATAAATAGGAACAACAGTGCTTGATCAGGTAGTAGCTTTAGGGTTCTGTTGTCAAGAAGATCCTCGCCTTAAGCTTTCATGGGATTCAGATTGGCTACTAGGAACTTAACTTCATCGAGTGTCACAGGATTAGCAGGCTGAGCCATTTGAAATGGTTTTTCTTATGCCTCTGCAAATATACGGCTGTGACTGTCCGGCTCTAAGTCATGTGGAGAGAAGCGTTGCTCTAAATTGTTTGCAAACACTTCTGTTTAGTGTGCGGCACCAGCCACCAGCCGGGTCTCTTATAGCTGATTTCAGTGTGGTTTGCGACTTGAACTGCTTGGTGATACGCCAAAGGGAGTAGTTTGTGGTCGTATCAGTACCCAATTTCCTAAGCATGTTATCAAATTGCATCTGCTTGTGGCAGGTCAACACTTTTTGTCGCCGATTAGCAAGAATATTGTGTATCCGTTGGATTCGAACGTCGCCTGTTCTCGCATATTCTCTTCTAACCTTATGCTTAAGCCGAATCAAGTTGACTATAATGGAAGGTAGTTGGTGCTGTCTAGATACATGATAATGGCGATATCAATATCTTCTGCCCTTCAATATTGATATCTAGGTTGATATACTGCGTCAGGTAAGCTTTAAATACCTCTGTATCAGGACCACTTGCGAGAAGATAGGAACTTTGTGGCTTATTAACCAGCGTTGCATATAAGCTAGCCAAAAGAGGGGTGTGATCAGATGAAAGATAATGGAGCGTTCGCACATTAAGCCTTCTCATTGAGTATCCATTTATGACTAAAAAATCTAGTGCAGACTGATGTCTGAGGAGTAATATGTCGGTTAAAATTGGTACTGCCCATGTGCAACGACTTCTTGCAATACTTTGCCTTTTTCGCAGGCTCTTGAGTTGCCCCATCATGCGTGCTTAGCATAGCAGTCTTCGCCTGCAATGAATTTGTTTCTTAGCATGGCAAACATGGATTCAAACTCCGCTTTTAGCAGCCGCTCATTAGGTGGAAGATATACCGCTGCAAGTGTGACCGGCCCCTCCAATGTCTGTACCTGTACGATCGCTATCTGCCTGTTATTGGTAGAGAAGGCAGGCTGTGGACTGTGAATAATGGTAGATCGTACAATGACTGTGGCGCTGCTGTTACTACTAGAGTAAAAGGCGTTGTATGTTGTATGTTCTGAGCCTCTAGCTAGTCCTCGTGCATTCCATAATCCGATTTTTATGATGGGCTGGTTCATTGTTGTGTTCGTAAAATAAGAACATGCACTAGTTCTCGGAAGGCCTTTTTTGCTTCGACAGTCTCCTGTATCAGGTTAAATAGGTGGTCCATTCTCGACTTGATCCCTCGAATGGAATTTTCCAGTGCTCGCAATTTATCGCCAGCAATTAAGTTGTCAGATATGTAAGCATCTTGATGACACTGCATTACAGCAGTTGGAACTTGTGTCTTATTAGCTCTAATGACTCAGCGTAGGACAAGTTGCCTCTGACAGCTTGAGTCGGAATGAAACCATTTAAGGACTAGAATGCGAGCGTTTGTATGTGTGTGTGCCATGCTTAGAAAAAGTGCGTTCGCTTAGCGTTGGTGCCACGTGAGTTTACAAACGTTTTGTATAATAATTTTTTTGCTACTTAACGGATTTCAATGACTTTTTCGGCATATGATCAACATATTCTATGGGCATATTTGTCAATTTTGTAAAAGTGTGAACTCATTTACATTTTGACAATAATTGCGACTGAACTTCAATTTTAACAATTTGGTTAAATTCGGGGCCGGTATCCAAAAAATAACAACATTCGAAATTGCATAAAATATATATAAAGCTAAATATAATATTTGGTGTCTCTAGCTTTAAAGATGGGCGACATATAATTTAATACCTGAATTTCGAATGTTTTTAATCGATAACAATTAATTGGGGATAGTTATCGAATATTTAAAACAAACTCGATCTGCGCGTGTTATACACGGACCTACGAAAACAAGTAAGAGTGCTCTAATCGAGACGGCTCGATTAAGAGATACCCTGAACCCTGTGGGAGCTGTTACTAAAATCATTTTTTCGAATTCCATTTTCAATGGATTCAGGGTATAACAAGTAAGAAAACTCTAGTCGGGCGTAACCGACTAGGGTACACCCTGAGCCTCGTCGAACCTGTGTTTTCCAATACACTTATATTTAGCGTAAAATTATACAAAAATTTCAAGTTTAAAACATTTGTGGCAAATGTAAACTAAAGCAGCAGCTGATAATTCAACAAAATTCAAACGTAATTTGCGATTCTTCGAAGCGACTAGAATGCGAGCGTTTGTATGTGTGTGTGCAAGTGCGTTCGCTTGGCGCTGCTGCCACGTGAGTTTGCAAAGTAGCCAAACGTTTTGTTTAATAAATTTTTTGCTATTTAACGGATTTCAATGAAATTTTCGGCATATGATCAACATATTCCATGGGCATATTTGTCAGTTTAGTAAAAGTGCAAACTCATTCGCATTTTGGCTATATTTGAGACTGAACTTCAATTGGGAGAAATTTGGGGCCGGTATCCAAAATGTAACAAAATTCGAAATTGCATAAAATACATATAAAGCTAAATATAAAATTTGGCGTCTCTAGCTTAAAAGATGGGCGAGATAGAATTTTTTAATTGAATTTCGATTTTGTTTTTAATCGATAACAATTAATTGGGGATAGTTATCGATTTTTTAAAACAAACTCGATCTGCGCGAGCTATACACGGACCTACAAAAAAAACTTCAAGTCTCTAGCTCTTATACGGGCTGAAATCGACGCGTTCAAACATACGGACAGACGGACGGACGGACAGACGGACAGACGGACGGACGGACGGACGGACGGACGGACGGACAGACGGACAGGGCCAAATCGATTTCTCTTGTCGTCCTGATCAAGAATATATATACTTTATGGGGTCTGCCACGCCTCCTTCTGCCTGTTACATACATCCAACAAAAACATTATACGCTGATTTCCCATTTTCAATGGGCTCAGGGTATAAAAATGTATATACACTTTATAATATCTGTCGAGACGGCTCGACTAAGAAATACCCTGAACCCTGCGAGAGCTGATATTAAAATCATTTTGCGTTTCTTTTATATATACATTGCATATAACGCACGCACACCTACATACACAATCAAGCATAGGCACGCGCTCTGCCTACTGCGCAGTTATCGCAGAGTTTGCGCTTAGGCTGTAATATGAGCTTTACCATGGGAAATTGATTATTGAAAAACTTTTTATACCCTGAGCCCATTAAAAATGGGAAATCAGGGTATAATGTTTTTTTTTTTTTCAGCATGAACTTTTTTAATGAAACTTTTAGAGTATAATGAGATGGACCATATGTTTGTATTTGCCAAAGCACAAAGTCTTTAGTATTTGACATAAGGCTTTTGGGGAACTTGCAAGTTTCGGTGAAAGGGTGAAAAATACAAATAGTCCGTAATCATTGCAGGAACACCGAATATCTGAAGTCTCTAGATTTTACGGTTATTAAATTATCGATTGCTATCAATAATAAGAAAATGGGATGAGTTATCGCCCATTTAAGATAAACTCGTTAAGCGTATGGTATACACGAGTATTCATGTCAAAATTCAAGATTCTACCTTTTGTGGTTTACGAGATCGCTGCGTTCATCCGGATGGACGGACGGTCGGTCATTGTTCATTCATTGCTTTTCAAGCGTAACTCTGTAATCGTAAAAGCTAGAGATTTTAGATCTGCGGTGTATGTTACTGTAATGAATGCGCACATTTTGTAATTTTTCCCCCCCCCTTTCCCAAACATTTGCAAATTTCTACATTATACATTCCTATAAATATAACGCATGCACACAAACATACACAGTCATGCGTAGGCACGTGCTCTGTTTACTGCGTATCAATGCAGCGGCTTCGCTTGGGCTGATATATGATCATTACTATGAGAAATTGATTGTTGAATAACTTTTCTTCTACGTGCACTTTCTTAATACAACTTTCAGAGTATAATAAGATTGTCTATATGTGTGTATTTGTTAAAGTCAAGTCAAGTATCTAGTATTTGATATACGACTTTTGGAGAAATTTGCAAATTTTGGGGAAAGGGCACTTGTATCCTAAATCCAAAAATTACAAAATATGCGCATTCATTACAGGAACATACACCGCAAATCTGAAGTCATAGGTTATAGGATTTTTAAGTTACACTTGCAAAACTAAGTCCAATTATCAATTGTTATCGATAATAGGGAAATGGGATGATGTCAAGTCTCTAGCTTTTGTGGTTTACGAGATCGCTGCGTTTATACGGATGGACAGACGGAGAGACAGACAGGGCTACATCAACTCAGTTTATCTTCCTGATCAAGAACAAATATACTTTGTGGGGTTTGCCACGCCTCTTTCTGCCTGTTACATACATTTTTACAAAACCATTATACCCTGATTCCCATTTTCAGTGGATTCAGGGTATAATAAGGGAAAACAAAGGAAGATAGCCGTGTGAAAATTACCATAAGTTAATTGTCATAAAAGATTTAAGGCTTAATCCGGTCAAGTTTGAATTCAATGATAGCTCCGGGACATTGAAACTTTCTAAGTCGATGGAAAGTTGTCCAGATGTCCAGTTGACCAAAAGTTTATGTTCATATTATGTACATGACAAATGCCATGTGATACCAGCTGCTGACTTTACAATAAGCCGTAACCAAGCCCAACAATACACATCAATAATTTAAGAGTAAGAAAAAGACTAGTTGGTATGCATAAATGTATAGATGGAATGATGTGAATATATGGTGTATCTTCATAACCTTTCCCTCCTTTCACAGTTGACCACGGCACGGCAAGGCCAACACATGGAGTTGAACGTGCGTACTTTGGTAACGGCAACGGCAACGGCAACAACAACAGCAGCAAAAAGAACAACAACAACGATTGGTTTAGCAGCGAGCAGCAAACGCCGACCTGCAACGGCTCCATTGAAGTCAAGACCTCCGGGCTGCACAGCCGCAGCAGCCTAAACACCCACGGAGAGAACGAGAAAGGTGGAGATAGAGAGAGAGAGGCAGTGGTAGTGGAAGTGGAAGAGAGTGAATGAAACAATTCTTCATAATGGGCACAAAAACTCAGCCACAATTAGGCAAAGGTAAGTAAATAATTCCCGAATATCTAATTATCTCCATATATCTCAAGTCTCATATATAAAATGGGGAGACACTTTAAAAGTTTTCCATTTTTAACTTGTACTCTTCAAGATTTCTTTAACCCAAAAAGTAAGAGTACTCTAATTGAGACGGCTCGATTAAGAGATACCTTTTTCGCCACACAAGCTTTCTCCCCTTTATGCCCTTTATCAAAGTATTTTCTGGCTAATGCCTCACAGACAAGTGGCTTCCTTTGCGCAACACGGGCATTGAAATCGTTTTTTTTTTTAATTTCCTGATGGTGTCATTGTGGAACTCATTCTTGCATTTCTCTTTGACTTCCTGCACAATCTTGGATGCAGTTAATCCGGGGCTTAGACGCACCGTCTTCAGCACGTCCCTCTTCTCACTATCGGTCAGCTTTAAGGGCCTCCCAAAACGTGGCTTTGACTTAACTGAGCCGGTCAACTTAAATTTATTGATCATCCTTTGGACTGAAGAATGCGTTCTGCCAATAATTTCACCAATTTCCCTGAAAGATTTCTTTTCATCACGCACTTTTATGATGAGTTTCCTCAAATCGAGTTCAATCTCTTTTGTTTTTCAGTCTATAACGAAATCTTTCAACATAATGACTAAATTTGCCAAACCAACACGTGTTTGACATTCTTTATTGCTTTATTTACCGTAATATGCTATTTAATGGTATTAAAAGCTCCTCACGAAGCTTAAGAAAAAAGGGCTTTAAATGTGTGAGCATACTTTTAATACCCTGAGCCCATTGAAAATGGGAATTCAGGGTATAATGGTTTTGTGAAAATGTATGTAACAGGGTTCAGGGTATCTCTTAATCGAGCCGTCTCGATTAGAGCACTCTTACTTGTTTTGACTGACATGCGGGAATTGCTTTTACCGATATATGATTAATCGTTTGCTGTTTGGGCCCGGCATATTTGGCGTTCCACTGTTTGGTCTTTGTATACCCTGAGCGCATTGAAAATGGCAAATCAGGGTATACTGGTCTTATTGGAATGTATGTAACAGGAAGAAGGAGGCGTGGTAGACCCAGTAAAGTATATATATTCTTGATCAGGCTGACAAGAGAAATCAATTTAGCCCTGTCCGTCTGTCTGTCCGTCCGTCTGTCCATATGTATGAACGCGTCGATCTCAGCCCTCATAAGAGCTAGAAACTTGAACTTTTTTTGTAGATCCCTATATACAGCGCGCAGATCAAGTTTATTTCAAATAATCGATAACTATTCTCGTTTTTATACTCTGAACCCATTGAAAATGGGAATTCAGGGTGTAAAGGTTTTGTGAAAATGTATGTAACAGGCAGAAGGAGGCGTGGCAGATCCCATAAAGTATGTAAAAGTTTCATTAAGAAAGTCCAAGATGAAAAAAGTTATTCGACAGTCAATTTCTCATAGTAATGCTCATATGCAGCCCAAGCGCAGTCGCTGCGTAAACTACGCAGTAAGCAGAGCCTACGCGTTCCTACGCATAACTGTGTATGTATGTGTGCATACTTTATATATAATTGCCAAATTATAATCGACAAAATGCTTTACTCAAGACAATAGCGTGAATAACTTTTGTCGAGTACATATTTTGTACAGCCTGGATAAAGTGTCCAGATATCCAACACAAACGCGAAAATTGCCTAATAATATATATGACGCCACGTAAACTGCATAGTTCGTTTATGTATTTGTGTGCGATATCCGCGATACGCATAAACACTAGGAAATTCCAATTACGGCTTTTTTTCGCTACCAACTTCAGATTTCTAAAGGGATCACCAGGTACCAAAAATATGTTTATATAAAAGAAGCGCAAAATGATTTTAGTAACAGCTCCCACTGGGTTCAGGGTATCTCTTAATCGAGCCGTCTCGATTAGAGCACTCTTACTTGTTTTGTTATCAATTAAAAATATAGTAGAAATTAAGTTATAAAATTCTTTTTCGTTCATCTTTAGAGCTCGAGACACCAAATCTTATACTTAGTTTTATAAGTATTTCATGCAGTTTCGAATTTTGTTATATTTTGGATACCGCTGTACTTAACTGACAAATATACCCACAGAATATGTTGATCATATGCCGAAAATGTCATTGAAATCCGTTAAGTAGCAAAAAAGTTATTATACAAAACGTTTGGACAATTTGCAAACTCACGTGGCAGCAACGCCAAGCGAACGCACTTTTTCTATGCATGTGCACTCACACATTCAAACGCGCGTACTTTTTCTATGCACACACACACATACAAATGCTCGCATTCTAGTCGATTCAAAAAATCACAATTTACGTTTGAATTTTGTTGAATTATCCAGCTGCTGTTTTAGTTTACATTTGCCACAGCTTTCTCAGACAGTGGAGTAGCGTCGTTGGTAGAAGCGGTTGTTAAAAAGCAAACTTGAAAATGTTTAAAATTTTACGTCCCCTAGTCAGTCACGTCCGACTAGAGTTTTCTTACTTGTTTAAGGGTGAAGCATGGGTTTGTGGTTTTCAGCGGGTTATTCTTTAGGTTCCACCGTTTACACCAAGCAGCAAAAGTCTCAAGATACCTTTGTAAACCTGTACTGGCCTCTGCGCAACTTAGAGTTGTGAATGACTGCGATGTCATCGGCATATGTCGCAATAATAGCCTTGACGGAATTATCCATTTGTTGAAAGGTGGGCTGGGTATATCAGAGATATACGAGGAAAAGAGCTGTGAGCGCAGGACACTGCCTTGTGGCACTCCTGCTCTCATTATATAAGTAGACCAGTATATGTCCTTTATCTTGACCTTAAACTCTCGTCCCTCCATATATGACCTTAGTAGGCAGTAATACGGTGATGGCAAAAGGTTTTCTATTTTGCACAGCAGACCATCGTGCCACCCCTTGTCAAATGAAGGCATCGTTCGAGAACTCCAAATCGTCATATGCCTGCATGATGTGCTTCACCAATATATTGACCTGTTCGGGACTGTGGAACAGGTCCATAGTTCAAACGTCCCGTACAGGTGCATAGATGGTGTCCCTCTCGGAAGCTAAATTGGTAATCCGGCAATGTATTGCATTGGCTTATATTGGCAGAGATGCGGTTTGCAATAGTCCTCTCCCATAACTTAGACAGAGAGCGTAAAAGACTTATTGGCCGATATGACTCTGAATCCGTTTCTGTCTTGCCTGGCTTGTGTATCATTGTAATTACGGCTAATTTCTATTGCTTTGGGAAGGCTTAGCGCTCTTACAGGCAGAGCCTTCAGCGTGGCATTGCAAGTCCTGTCAATACCCCGAGCTTTATTTTTTTGGCAATGAACGTATCATTTCTGTTACTTCTTCAATCCTTATAGGCTTATAGGCAAGGACATCTGTAGTGGGGTCTGTAGGCTTAGTTGAGTGTCTCTTCTCTGATCAGATGTAGCGAATTCATAGCTATTGAAACGTTCCGCAAGTTGGTATCCGAACGCATTGGCTTGCTCCCGTTAATTTTTGGCAAGTTCGCCATTAGGAAATCTGACAGGGACCTGTCTAAAGGGTGGGGCTTTGAGCGATTTTGTGCATTTCCATAGAGAAGTTTCTGCTCGAAGAAATCACTTCTGATTTCTCTTAGGAGGTTACGTAGCTCGATTCCACAAAATTCGGTCCCAAGGATCTTGAGATCGAATCGCTCTTCTTCGGAGGCACCTCTTTCTTCTAATTAATTCTCTAGCCTCTCTTTTGAGAACAATGCCATAATTTGTGGGACGTATTCCAGAATCAGCTAGCGTTAAGACAGAAGCAGTTATACATATGTATTATACATATGTATTATACATATGTATTATACATATGTATACATATGTATTCTCAATATCTTCTCCTGAGTTTAGGGTGGGGTTCAGTTGGATGGAGGATTCAAGATGATGTCTGAACTCCATGATGTTAGTGCGGTTAGTGATCAATCGGGGGCTTGGTCTGACGTTGGAGCCATCTACTTGCAGGTTACCAACAAGGGCTATGTGATCAGAATCTAAGTCCCAGTTTTGGCATATAGTTGCCTGTGACACCGATATCCTATGGTATAAAGCAAAATCGATGCAACTAGATGTGTGACTCGACACATCTGGATATCTGGTTGGTGATCCCGTAGCGAGAATGTTAGATCCTCTTGCTATAATAGATTCGGCTAGCTCTCGGCCACTGGGTTATACGGGTTATACGTGTCTCCCCACAACCAGTATCGCGCATTCCAGTCTTCACCAACCAGATATCGTTGGCCGCAGGAAGCAAGTATGTGACTGAAGTGCCTTTCTCCAACTCTATTCCTTGGCGGTCAGTATATGGTATGGATTGCGTTTCCAGAATTCTTTGTGAGAAATGATGAAGAGAGCTGCTGACATATGCCGCCGCTCCTCCGACGTCATGATTGTGAGTAGAGGGCTTGTAAGCTGGATAGAAGGTATATCCAAATATTTTTATTGTTTCCCCTCGATTTAAGGCGATGTTATGGAGCTGGTGATTCCACGTATTTCCAGTCCATTGTTTTAGCAAGATAGCCATGTCTTAAACCATGCTTTCAAGCCGTTCTAATCGTTGGCTGTTTTGCTTTGTTTTGTTGTTGTTGTTCTCTTTGTTGCTCTTGGAGCCATACGAGGAATTGCTGCTGCTGCTGTAGTTGCAACTGTTGTAGCTATTTCAGAAATGGCTGTTGCTGTTGGTCTAATAATAACTGAATGTCAACTGGATGATGCTGTTGGTAACTATTATCTCTTGGCGTATTTAAATTTATTTGTTTCTGGGGATGTGCGTTTCCGCTACGGACTATTGAAGCATAGGACTTACCTTCAGGATCGACTCTAGTGTTGGGATGGCGACGGCAGTATTTGGCTGTGTGACCATATTCCTGGCATCGTATACATTGAGCGATTTCGGATGTCTTGCGCATCCTCTCTACCCTCACTTTTTGTTGGCACAGTGCCTTAATCTTGTAATTTTTGGACATGGTTTTAAATTAATAAAAAATATATTCCGTTTTTCGTCGCTGGGAGTAACAGCATTTCCCATAGCCCAAGCGCAGCCGCTGCGTAAGC
Organism: Drosophila pegasa; assembly: GCA_035046225.1. NCBI lineage: Eukaryota > Metazoa > Arthropoda > Insecta > Diptera > Drosophilidae > Drosophila > Drosophila pegasa. The sequence continues at coordinate 460,340 of JAWNOD010000375.1, forward strand.
TGTGCAGTAACAGCTCCCACAGGGTTCAGGGTATCTCTTAATCGAGCCGTCTCCATTAGAGCACTCTTACTTGTTTTACTCATTTGCGCAAGCAAAAGATCACTTGAGCTAATGAGCGCGGCGTTTATTGCCCCTCTTGCGCTGCAGCGCGCGGGAGAGGGGTAATATGTTTGGCCCTGTCGGGCAACGTATACAGTTTGTCGCACTTCACTTGCTTTCGTTGTTGTCAGGCAGTCGATACTGCACGGGGCAGCGTCCGAAATTTACCATTAGTGCCATTTTTAGCTTAGGTAGATAGGCAAAAGAAACTCGCGTACTTGGTCTATGCACGACACAACCGGTCGCAACTAGTGCAGATTAGCGAATTTGGGGAAATTTGGAACCGATATCCAAAATATAACAAAGTCCAAATCAAAAATTTGGTGTCTCTAGCTTTAAAGATGGGCTAGATATAATTTTTTAATTGAATTTCGATTTTGTTTTTAATCGATAACAATTAATTGGGGATAGTTATCGATTTTTAAAATAAACTTGATCTGCGCGTGCTATACACGGACCTACAAAAAATTGCAAGTCTCTAGCTCTTATAGAAGCTTAAATCGGCGCGTTTTAACATACGGACAGACGGACGGACGGACGGACAGACAGACGGACAGGGCCAAATCGATTTCTCTTGTCGTCCTGATCAAAACTTTATGGGGCCTGCCACGCCTCCTTCTGCCTGTTTCAGACATCCAACAAAACCATTATACCCTGATTTCCCATTTTCAATTGGCTCAGGCCTGGCATATAAAGCACAGCTGTATTTTCCATAGTTTTAGAGCTAGAGATTTTCTACAGTTGAAGGTAACATTATATGTTCAAGGAGAGGGTAAAAGGAGAGGGTATCCAAAATCCAAAAAAATACAAAGTATGCATATTTTTACAGGAACACACACCACAAATCTGGAGTCTCTAGCTTTTACGGCTAATACGCCGTACGCATGCATTCTTCAAACCTTAAAATCAATAAATTAGTAAGTCATTCAATCAATCAGTTAATCCATCGATCAATCGGCCGATTATTTTGGCATTCGAAAATTTAATGAGTAATTCAGTCAATTAATTAATCAATCAATCAATAAATCATTTAGTCAATCATTCGCGCAATAATCAGTTAATCAGCTAGGTGGGTGTTAGCAAATTTAATTATTGAGTAATTAAATTGGTCGTTAGTCTGTCCATTAATTCAGTCAATTATTGGATCTGTTTTAGTTATTGGATCAATCAGCCAACTTACTACTCAGTTAGTCAATCAGTTAATCAATTTAAATAAAAATCGAAAAGTCAGGCAGAATCAATCGTACAAGTCAGAAATGTGTCTATTTATCTATAGCTGATTTGTGATTAATTTATTGACAGCATTTATTAATCAAACCTTTGTTCAATGCAAAAAGTTGTTTCAGAAATGCTGCAGAAATCTGTACTATATATATTTATATATGGTATACATCTACATGACCCGTCAGAGCTTAAAATTTTCTTTTTGAATAAACATCGACCTTTAGCAAAAATGTCAATCAAAGAGGCCCGCCCCCTCCCAAGCGACGAGGATATCCTTGTTAGGCACTCAGCTGTGTGTGATACCTATTTAGGTAGTGATTTTTGTACAGGTAAAAATATGAGAATTGTGTACAAGTGCCATTATGAGTAGTTATGTTTTACTTACCTGACATTGGCCCCGTTTCCTTACCATTGGGAGCTCTAGGCGAGGATTCTTAGCTGTCGTTCAATCACCCTGACACGATTTTGCCACCCAGGGCTGCCAATCATCTCACGTGCGTGCGGGAGTGGTTGTAACACATTGACCCTGGATGGGGAACATGCAAAAAAATAGAAAACAAGTAAGAAAACTCTAGTCGGGCGTGACCGACTTGGGGATACCCTGAGCCCCGTCGAATCTGTGTGTTTTCATCAAATTTGGGGGCATTTGGGGCCGGTATCCAAAATATAACAAAATTCAAAATTCCATAAAATACATATAAAGCTAAATAGAAAATTTGGTGTCTCTAGCTTAAAAGATGGGCGAGATAGAATTTTTTAACTGAATTTCGATTTTGTTTTTAATCGATAACAATTAATTGGGGAAAGTTATCGATTTTTTAAAACAAACTCGATCTGCGCGTGCTATACACGGACCTACAAAAAATATTTCAAGTCTCTAGCTCTTATGGGGGCTGAAATCGACGCGTTCAAACATACGGACAGACGGACAGACGGACGGACGGACGGACGGACGGACGGACGGACAGACGGACATGGCCCAATCGATTTCTCTTGTCGTCCTGATCAAGAATATATATACTTTATGGGGTCTGCCACGCCTCCTTCTGCCTGTTACATACATCCAACAAAAACATTATACCCTGATTTCCCATTTTCAATGGGCTCAGGGTATAAAAACGAGAAAAAGAAGTGGTAAAGATATATGCACCTCAGTGGAATGACAGAAATAGTATGTGTACATTATTGGGCCATGATCGTTGACGTTATAATTGTACTGTGACGTTATAATTGTACTGATATGCTTGCTGTTGTTGCTTGTAATTTCTGTTATACCCTGTACGCATTGATAATCGGAATTTAGGCTATATTAATTGTGTTTCAAATACTTTAAGATAAAATGAAATAAAATAGCAGAGTCTCGGCCTTTGGTATACAACAATTTTGTATGTCATAGTTGTGCTTTAAGCATTTCAGCTCAGTATGCACATCTATAAAAGTTAATATATTTCATAGGGCTGTGTGTGTGCGATGGAAGAAGCAGCTCTGCTCAGATGCTTAAATGTACATCAGATGTACAAATTTGTATACCCCTAGCCCATTGAAAATGGGGACCCTTATAATGGTTTTGTTAATATGTATGTATGTACCAGGCAGTAGTAGGTATGCCACACCCCACAAAATCTATATAATTTTATCAAGACAACGAATTTATTCGATCTAGCCCTGTCCGTCTGCTTGTGTGTTGAAGCCGTTTCGTCCGTCTGAAGCAGTTTCTTTTTGCCACCTAATGACATTGAGAATTTTGTGGGCTGGCATACGTGTTGAATGCGCAATCTGAGCACCTGTTGCCCTGCAGCAGCTACTAGATAAAGAAATATTGTTCGTATGTGTGTGTGTGCGTGTGTTTGCTTGCAAATTGCTGAAATGATTGATGAACAAACAGTGTAAGTAGACATCCAGAGCGCAGCGTGTATATGCATGTGTGTCTGTAGTTATTTGCCGTCAATTTGAAATTCTGTTGTTAGCCTCAGGGAGCTTTAATTACAACAAGTAAGAAAACTCTGGTCGGGCTTGACCGACTTGTGGGATATCCTGATCCCCGTCGAAATGGTGTTTTTCAATATACTTATATTTAGCGTAAAATTATTAAAATGTTAAGTTTTACTCTTTAACAACCAAAAAACATTTTTGCCAACAAACTCAAAATACTGAAGGCAGATGTAAACTAAAGCAGCAGCTGATAATTCAACAAAACTCAAACTAGAATGCGAGCGTTTGTATTTGTGTGTGTATAGAAATAGTTCGTTCGCTTAGCGCTGCTGCCATGTGAGTTTGCGAATTGCCCAAACGTTTTGTTAAATATCTTTTTAGCTAGTTAAAGGATTTCAATGAAATTTTAGGCATATGATCAACATATTTCATGGGCAAATTTGTAAGTTTAGTAAATGTGCAAACTCATTGACATTTTGGTTATATTTACATCTAAAGTTCAATTTTTAGAATTTGGGAAAATTTGGGGCCGGTATCCAAAATAAAATAATAAAAATAATAATAAACAAGTAAGAGTGCTCTAATCGAGACGGCTCGATTAAGAGATACCCTGAACCCTGTAAGAGCTGTTACTAAAATCATTTTAAGCTTCTTTTATATATACATTGCATATAACGCATGCACACATTAATAAACACAGAATTTTACATATTTTTGGTACCTGCTGACCCTTTTAGAAATCTGAAGTTGGTAGCGAAAAAAGGGCATAATTGGAATTTCCTAGTGTTTATGCGTATCGCGGATATCGCACACAAACACATAAACGAACTATGCGTACACACATACATACACAGTTATCCGTAGGCTCGCGCTCTGCTTACTGCGCAGTTGACGCTGCGGCAGCGCTTGTGCTGCAATATAAACACACTATGGAAAATGAATTGTTGAATAACTTTTTTCTGCTTGGACTTTTTTAATGAAACTTTTAGAGTATAATTAGATGGTACATATGTGCGTATTTGCCAAAGCACAAGTCTCTAGTATTTGATATACGACTTCTGGAGAAATTTGCAAATTTTGGGGAAATGGGGGCCGGTATCCAAAATCGAAAAATGACAAAATGTGCGCATTGATTACAGTAACATACACCGCAAATCTGAAGTTTCTAGCTTTTACGGTTACAGAGTTACGTTTCGAAAACAAAGTCGAATTATCGATTTTTATCGATAATAAGAAAATATGATGACTTTTCGATAATTTATGATAAACTTGTTCAGCGTATGGCATACACGAGTATTCATGTTAAATTTCAAGTCTCTAGCTTTTGTAGTTTAGGAAATCGGTGCGTTCATACGGACGGACGGACGGACAGACAGACGGACAGGGCTCAAACAATTTCTCTTGTCGTCCTGATCAAGAATATATATACTTTATGGGGTCTGCCACGCCTCCTTCTGCCTGTTACATACATTTTCACAAAATCATTATACCCTGAATTCCCATTTTCAATGGGTTCAGGGTATAAAAACAAAATAATAAATTCGAAATTGCATAAAATAAATGTAAACCTAAATACCATAATTTGGTGTCTCTAGCTTACAATATGGGCGAGATATAATTCAATAACTGCATTTTGATTTTGTTTTTAATCGATAACAATTAATTGGGGATAGTTATCGATTTTTTAAAACAAACTTCATCATAGACGCGCTATACATGGATCTAAACTAATTTCAAGTCTCTAGCTCTTATGAGAGCTGAAATCGGCGCGTTCAAACATACGTCCTGATCAAGAATATATATACTTTATGGTGTCTACCACGCCTTGTTCTGCCTGTTACATACATTTTCACAAGACCATTATACCCTAAAATCCCATTCCAATAGGTTCGAGGTTTAAACAAGTAAGAGTGCTCCCTCTGGGAGCTGTTACTAAAATAATTGTATGCTTCTTTTATATATACAATGCATATAACGCGTGCACACATTAATACACAGTTATGCGTAGGCATGTTACATATTTTTGGTACCTGCTGACCTTTTAGAAATCTGAAGTTGGTAGCGGAAAAAGGGCATAATTGGAATTTCCTAGTGTTTATACGTATCGCGGATATCGCACACAAATACGTAAACTAACTATGCGTACACACAAACATACACAGTTATGCGTAGGCATGCGCTCTGCTTACTGAGCAGTTGACGCTGCGGCAGCGCTTGGGCAGCAATATGAGCATAACTATGGGAAATTGATTGTTGAATAACTTTTTTTCTGCTTGGACTTTCGTAATGAATCTTTCAAAGTATTATTAGATGGTACATATGTTTGTATTTGCCAAAGCACAAGTCTCTAGTATTTGATATACGACTTTTAGAGAAATTTGCAAATTTTTTTGGGAAAAGGGGGTCGGTATCCAAAATCAAAAAATGACAAAATTTGCGCATTCATTACTGTAACATACACCAAAAATCTGAAGTATCTAGCTTCTACGGTTACAGACTTGCGCTTGAAAGACGCAGTCAAATTATGGATTGTTATCGATAATAAGAAAGTGGGATGACTTTTCGATAAAAAAAAGATAAACTCGTTAAGCGTATGGTATACACGAGTATTCATGTTAAATTTCAAGTCTCTAGCTTTTGCGGTTTAGGAAATCGGTGCGCTCATCCGGATGGACGGACAGGGCTTAAACAATTTCTCTTGTCGTCCTGATCAAGAATATATATAGTTTATGGGGTCTGCCACGCCTCCTTCTGTCTGTTACATACATCTAACAAAAACATTATACCCTGATTTCCCATTTTCAATGGGCTCAGGGTATAAAAAGGTCGATTCCCGTTTGAAATTGTATTACATATACATGCTATATATGTATTTACACACACACATACTTACACACGCATGATTGTGGGCTTGTACAATTCGTTTTGCTCCCTCCCATTGCCAGGCTTCCTCAATTTTTCTCTCACAGATAAATACAGACAGACACACACATCATACACGGGTTGCCTAAGAGTGTCATATTTAGTTTTCTTTTGGCCTTTCGCTTTTAAATGTTGTCTTTTCGTAAGCGCATTCTCTTGTCCCCAGTTGTTCTTTTTCCCCACCTATGTTGGTTTCTCTCGCCTTCTCTGAATTACACTCACTGGCTCTCTTTTCTTGCCTCCCTCTCTACGCCCAATATACATACATATGTGCTCAACATTTTGCTCATTATACCCTGAACCCATTGAAAATGGGAATTCAGGGTATAATGGTTTTGTGAAAATGTATGTAACAGGCAGAAGGAGGCGTGGCAGACCCCATAAAGTATATATATTCTTGATCAGGACGACAAGAGAAATTGTTTGAACCCTGTCCGTCTGTCCGTCCGTCCGTCCGTAGAAGCTCCTAGATCTCCGAAACTACAAAAGCTAGAGACTTCAAATTTGGCATGAATACTCGTGTATACCATACGCTTAACGAGTTTACCTTAAATGTTCGATAACTCATCCCATTTCCTTATTATCGGTAAAAATCGATAATTTAACTTAGTTTTTCATGCGTAACTCTATAACCGTAGAAGCTAGATACTTCAGATTTGTGGTGTATGTTAGAGTAATGAATGCGCACATTTTGTCATTTTTCGATTTTGGATACTGGCCCCACAATTTGCAAATTTCTCCAGAAATCGTATATCAAATACTAGAGACTTGTGCTTTGGCAAATACAAACATATGTACCATCTTAATCTACTCTGAATGTTTCATTATGAAAGTCCAAGCAGAAAAAAAGTTATTCAACAATCAATTTTCCATATTGCAGCCCAAGCGCAGCCGCTGCGTAAACTGCGCAGTAAGCAGAGCGCGAGCCTACGCATAATTGTGTATGTATGTGTGCGTTATATGCAATGTATATATAAAGAAACGTAAAAATATGTATAGGAATGTATTTGTGTGCGATATTCGCGATACGCATAAACACTGGGAAATTCCAATTATGCCCTTTTTCTCTGCCAACTTCAGATATCTAAAAGGGTCAGCAGGTACCAAAAATATGTAACATTCCCACCCCTATGCCTACGCATAACTGTGTATTTATGTATGCATGCGTTATATGCAATGCATATATAAAAGAAGCGTAAAATGATTTTTGTCATAGCTCCCACAGGGTTCAGGGTATCTCTTAATCGAGCCGTCTCGATTAGAGCACTCTTACTTGTTTTTCGGTTGACAAGCTTGACAACAACAATGTAACAAAAGCGCTTGTGAGTGCCCTTGCCAAAACATAACGAATATATATGAACGAATGGGATCGTAAACGGGGTTTTAATTTAATTTATCCGAGGGCTTTTTAGGTGGGCCTATGTATGGTTATAAAATAAATATAAAACAAGTAAGAAAGCTCTAGTCGGGCGTGACCGACTAGGGGATACCCTGAGCCCCGTCGAATCTGAATTTGGGGCCGGTATCCAAAATAATAACAAAATTCGAAATTGCATAAAATACATATAAAGCTAAATATAAATTTTGGTGTCTCTAGCTTAAAAGATGGGCGTGATAGAATTTTTTAACTAAATTTCGATAATGTTTTTATTCGATAACAAAAAAAACGAATATATTTATCGATTATCGAAAATAAACTTGATATGCGCGCTGTATATAGGGCTCTACAAAAAAATTTCAAGTCTCTAGCTCTTCTGAGAGCTGAAATCGACGCGTTCATACATACGGACAGACGGACAGACGGACGGACGGACGGACGGACGGACGGACGGACAGACAGACGGACAGGGCCAAATCGATTTCTCTTGTCGTCCTGATGAAGAATATATATACCTTATGGGGTCTGCCACGCCTCCTTCTGCCTGTTACATACATCCAACAAAAACATTATACCCTGATTTCCCATTTTCAATGGGCTCAGGGTATAAAAATTATATATATTATTATTTATTACCGTAGGTCTATAGTAAATAGGTAAGGGTACAAAATGTTTGACATCTAAATAGTTAATTTCCCGCCGTCTGTTCACGTCGTTGTTCTGACAATGGCGTCAAAGTCAGCGTTAGCGTCGACGTTGGCGTCGGCATCGCCGTTGTGGGTTGGCTTTCACGAGCTTTCTAACTGCGTTGCTAGGTTGGTGGGGCTGTTCGGTGTAAGTTTGGTTGGTTGCGTCAGCGTCGTTGCTGCTGACGCTGACGTTGTCGCTGACGCGGACGTTGGTGATGCCGCGTCGTTGTCGCTGGCGTCGTTTCGTTTTTGCAGTTCGCTTCTTGGCAGTTGCCCGTTTGCTGTTTACCGTTGGTCAGCGTCGCTTTTCGCGTTTTTATTTTCACGTTTCTCGTTGATATTGTCGTCGTTGTCGTTGTTATTGTTCTTGTTGGTATTGTTGCCTTTCTCGCCAATAATGTTTTCAATTGCACAAAACGCTGTTCAATTTATGATGATATGATATACAATACTAATTGGCCAACGTCAAAGCGTATTGTCAAACTCTTTGCAGCAACAACAACAACAGCAAGAGCAAGTGCAAGTGCAAGTGCTAAAATGTACGCTAATAGCAAGTATGGAAAATCTGACAACAACAAATGTTTGTTGTATTTCTTGTTATCATCCATTCTACTCATTCTACTCTTGCCGATGGGGCTTATGCACGGACTTCTGCCATTTGCAACCTGGCCCCTAGTGACCCACCTAGCCCCACCGCTCTTCCGAGCCTAGTTACTGATGCGCGTCAACACATTTCGTACTGAATACTAATTACACCCTGAACCCATTGAAAATGGGAGTTCAGGGTATAATGGTTTTGTGAAAATGTATGTAACAGGTAGAACGAGGCGTGGCAGACCCCATAAAGTATATATATTCTTGATGAGGACGACAAGAGAAATTGTTTAAGCCTTGTCCGTTCGTCCGTCCGTGTGAACCCGCCGATCTCTTAAACCACAAAAGCTAGAAACTTGAAACTCAACATGAATACTCGTGTATACCATACGCTTTTTTTTATAACTCATCCCATTTTTATTATTATCGATAGCAATCGATAATTTGACTTCGTTTTTCAAACGTAACTTAATAACCGTAAAACCTATAGACTTCAGATTTTTGGTGTAGTTTCTTGTAATGATAACAAACAATTTGTATTTTTTTGATTTTGGAAATTTGCAAATTTCCCCAAAATCTGAATATCAAATATTGGAGACTTGTGCTTTGTCAAATACAAACATATAGTCCATTTGATTATACTTTAAAAATGTCATTGGGAAATTCCAAGCAGAAAAAAAGTTATTCAACGTAGTGCTCGTAATGCAGCCCAAGCGCAGCCGCAGCGTAAACTGCGCAGTAAGCAGAGTGCCTACGTATAACTGTGTATGTATGTGTGCATGTGCTATATGCAATGCATAAATAAAGAATCGTAAAAATATGTATAGGATATTTGTCGAAATATAATCGACAAAATGCTTTACTCACGACAATAACGTAAATAACTTTAGTCGAGTACATATTTTGTACAGCCTGCACAAAGTGTCCAGATATCCAACACAAACCCGCAATTTGCTTAATAATATACAATATATGACGCTGCGTAAACTGTATAGTTTGTTTATGTATTTGTGCTTTGTTTAGCACTAGGGAATTGCAATTATGCATTTTTTTCACTACCAGCTTCAGATTTCTAAAAGGTTCAACAGGTACCAAATATATGTAACATTCCCACCCGTATGCCTAGGCATAACTGTGTATGTGTGCATGCGTTATATGCAATATATATACATATAAAAGAAGCGTAAAATGATTTAAGTAACAGCTCCCACAGGGCTCAGAGTATCCCTTAGTTGAGCCATCTCGACTAGAGCACTCTTACTTAATTATTATTGAGCCTCCATAGTAGTCGCCGTTGGCTTGGTAAATTTTAGCCGCCTCACATACTTTCGCCATGGTAACGTATGCGAGTGCAATGTGTAAAGAAGCGAAAAAGAAGCACGGTTACAAATGTAAAGCGGGAAAGGCAGAAGGTACAAGAAACAATATTTATATGCGTGACTCATGCATGTGAAAAGGGACAGCAATTTGAATCTTTTGCTGCATTATTTATACCATGTCATGCGATAATTTGTACTCGCTGTCACTGGCTACACACATTTGGCATACACAAGCTTATGTATACCCTGCAGTCATAAAACGTGGGCGGATGGGTTTCAAACAGAGGACACATACTTGTATAATATATATAATAATTATCACAATGTTTATTAATAGCATACGAATGTATACAATACCGAATATATACAATATATTTATATTATTTTTCTCGATAACTTATAGTTATGGTAAATTTAATTTAATTTATTTATAAAGCTCAGTAGATCCTATAAGGCGATATTGAATAGGTCAGCTTCACACTGATAAACGTTTGCTTTGGCATGAACAACTTGTAGATGGCTGTCAAATTTAAAATTAAATCGATTTAACGCGCTCGAACTATAACAGAAAATATTATCTAACTGAAACAACAACAACAATAAACAACAACAGTAAACAACAACAACAGCTTGTTTGTAAGATCTCTCTAGTCGGGCATGATCGGCTAGGAGATACCCTGAGTCCCGTCGAGTCTGTGTTTCAATATACTTATATTTTTAGCATTTTTGCCAAAAAAAACAAGTAAGAAAACTCTAGTTGGGCGTGACCGACTAGGGGATACCCTAAGCCCCGTCGAATCTGTGTTTTTCATCGAATTTGGGGGAATTTGGGGCCGGTATAAAAATTAATAAAAAAAACCTGACATTGTCAGAGTTGTTTTTATACCCTGAGCCCATTGAAAATGGGAAATCAGGGTATAATGTTTTTGTTGGATGTATGTAACAGGCAGAAGGAGGCGTGGCAGACCCCATAAAGTATATATATTCTTGATCAGGACGACAAGAGAAATCGATTGGGCCATGTCCGTCTGTCCGTCTGTCCGTCCGTCCGTCCGTCCGTCTGTCCGTATGTTTGAACGCGCCGATTTCAGCCCGTATAAGAGCTAGAGACTTGAAACTTTTTTTGTAGGTCCGTGTATAGCACGCGCAGATCGAGTTTGTTTTAAAAAATCGATAACTATACCCAATTAATTGTTATCGATTAAAATCAAAATCGAAATTCAGTTAAAAAATTCTATCTCGCCCATCTTTTAAGCTAGAGACGCCAAATTTTATATTTAGCTTTATATGTATTTTATGCAATTTGGAATTTTGTTATATTTTGGATACCCGCCCCAAATTTTCCCCAATTGAAGTTCAGTCTCAAATATAGCCAAAATGCGAATGAGTTGGCACTTTTACTAAACTGACAAATATGCCCATAGAATATTATGATCATATGCCTAAAATTTCATTGAAATCCGTTAAATAGCAAAAAAGTTATTAAACAAAATGTTTGGCTACTTTGCAAACTTACGTGGCAGCAGCGCCAAGCGAACGCAGTTGCACACACACATACAAACGCTCGCATTCTAGTCGATTCGAAGAATCGCAAATTATCAGCTGCTGCTTTAGTTTACATTTGCCACCGCTTTCTAAGACAGTGGAGTGGCATCGTTGGTAGAAGCGACGCACGCGAAACATGAGGACTTGGGTTCGACACCAGGCGACGCCTGAAATTTATTTACTTTTTTAATTTTATAAAAATTAGGCGGAGTTGTTGGTAGAGATGACGCACGTTGCGTAATTAACGTAGGTTCGAACCTCGCCAATGTCAGTTTTTTTAAAAAAATGTGGTAAACTTGAAATTTTTGTATAATTTTACGCTAAGTATAAATCTATTGGAAAACACAGGTTCGACGAGGCTCAGGGTATACCCTAGTCGGTTACGCCCGACTAGAGTTTTCTTACTTGTTTGTTGTTATAATAATACTGCAGGCAGCTGCAGTACTCACTGCTGAAAAGAACTGTATGTTTTTCAAGTAATGAATTGAGCAAATATATATATACATATATATATATATATATATATATATATATATATATATATTATAATAAATCCCAGATTTCAGTTACATTCGTAATTAAATTGTGGTAGAAATGTGTGCTATCTTACTTTATACCGGCATATCCTTTGCCTGCTTTGACTGAGTCGAAATTTCAAGCGTCCGGGCTTATTTGAGTTTAAATGCCTACGACGACGACAATGACAAACAGACAATATTAATGTCAGTTATATATATAAATATGTATTTATACATATGTATAGAAAGGACATTTGATGATGATGTGAGAGTGAAGGAATTGAATAGCAAGCTAGCTATATAGAGTCGCCGTCATGCCCGAAACTAGAAAATGCAGTGAGACGAGGCAAAGACCGGATACACTCGAGCTGGAGGTACTGAGTGTAGATACAAGAGTGCAACATCAGGAGCAGGTGCAAGAGCAGGAACATGAGCGGAATCAGCAGGAGCTGGCTGCCGTTTCGCAGCAGATGGGAGCAACGACGCATCGCAGCCGCTGGTTTAATTTTGCAAGTGAATCACGACAGCGACGACTGCTGCGAAGCGAGGAGGAGCGAATGAAATTGGCGGTGGAGCAAGAGCAGGTGCACCTGGCCCAGCCAGAGGTCATGAACATTGGTAATTCAACGCTGACAATCGCCTCTCCCGTGGCCATACACACAAAGCCAGCGCTGGCATCGACAACCACTGCGTCGAGCCACCTGGCCGACAGCTTCTACAGTTTCGTCAATGCGGATACTGGGGATCCACACAAGATTACCATTGATGTGTATAAGGAACAGCCGCTGCCCAAGCCACGTCTTTCCGTGCTGAAATGGTTTGGCAGCTGGCGACACAGTGCACCCGACAGCTTGCCCAGCCGTCGCCTCCAAGGCGGAGAGCTTGATCCACAGCCTCATCTCTCGGCCTCAGCGTCGGCTCGCAATTTGCGGCGCCTATCGCAGCTGCGACGTCGACGTAGCTCGTACTATTTCTCGGGTAAATGGGTACAGGGTAGCTACTATGTGACCTTGCCTTGAACTTTATTCTCACTAACTCTCTTTCGCTTTCTCTCTCTTTCTTGTAGATAATGAGCGCAGAATCCGCGCTAACGACAAAGAGTTCAATTCTCAGTTTAAATATCACGTGAGTACATTTTGTAATCTGAATCAGCTGATTCTACTTTATACCCTGTACGCATTCAAGAAGGGTAGGTCTTATGCAAGCTTATGTATCAGGCAGAAGCAGTGGTGAATCGATCTGTCCGTCCGTAAGTATACGGCGCTTATGAAATCGGAAAACGCAAAAATTTAGAAATTGTAAATATATTTCTTATAATAGCTTGATAATTATTGATCGACATCTTAACGTACTAAGGCATAATGAAAGAACATAAAATCTGACAGCTTATAGATTCGTTTGCTGAAACACTAACTATAAATAATCTAGAATTACCAAACCTTTCCATTCTGAGCACAATGAGGAATCTAAAGAAACCCCTTATTTAGGCTTTAGCACGTTCACATTTAGACCTCCAAATTTCGAAATTTCAAATTATTTCCTATATCGGGGAATGTAGGACAATTAATTAAATCGGAAACTCTGCGAGAGCCTTCAGGATGTCTGCTACTTGAGCAACTATATCAGAATACGAATTTCTTAAAATAGCAACACTTTAACTAGAAGATATCATCCCTTATATAGAACAACTACATTAAGACGTCAAAGTATACCCTGCTGACGTTTCTGCCCTTCAATCTACTGGAGCAGTTTCAGCGATTGGCGAACTTCTATTTCCTCTGCCTGCTAGTGCTCCAGCTGATACCTGCGATATCCTCGCTGACTCCGGTGACGACAGCAATACCATTGATTGGGGTGCTGACGCTGACTGCCGTAAAAGATGCCTACGACGATATCGTAAGCATATATACCTAATATATTTATAGAATATTGAACAATATAATTCTACCGTATGACAGCAACGACATATGTCCGACTCGCAGGTGAACAATCGAAAGTCGAAGACTCTTCGCAATGGCAAGTTAGTGGAGGCCAAGTGGTCAGATGTTCAAGTGGGCGATGTGATTCGCCTGGACAACAATCAATTTGTGGCTGCCGATATAATGCTATTGACGACATCTGAGCCGAATGGACTGTGTTTCATTGAGACGGCCGAGCTGGACGGGGAGACGAATCTGAAGGCCAAACAATGCCTCATCGAGACAACGGAGCTGGGCGACCGGCACGATCTGTTGTGGAGCTTCAATGGCGAGATCATTTGTGAGCGACCCAACAATCTATTGAACAAATTTGAGGGTACTCTTATGTGGAAGAATCAGCGCTTTGCTCTTGATAACGATAAGATTTTGCTGCGGGGCTGTGTTCTGCGCAACACACAATGGTGCTACGGCGTCGTTGTCTTTGCCGGCGTCGACACCAAGCTCATGCAGAACTCGGGCAAGACGCAGTTCAAAAGCACAGGAGTCGATCGTCTGCTGAACTTTATTATCATTGGGGTTAGTTGTGACATATATCAAGCTATTATAGAATATAATGTACTTCTCATTGCTTGCAGATTGTACTCTTTTTGGTCTCGATTTGTGCGTTATTTGCGATCGGCTGCGCCATCTGGGAGGGCCTAATCGGCCAGCATTTCCAGCTATATCTACCCTGGGAGCACATCATACCACAAGAAATGGTCGCATCCGGTGCAACAGTCATAGGGCTGCTTGTTTTCTTCTCGTACGCCATAGTCTTAAACACAGTTGTGCCAATTTCACTCTATGTTTCAGTAGAGGTTAGTGATAATCGTGGTCTATATACTAATCCATATTCCATATATTTCCCTAAGTTATCTATATTGCCCTATTGGTTAGTCATCGTAAAAGTTTGGAAGCTTTAAATTTGAATTTAGTGAATTTGGGATTTTATTCTAAATTGTGGAAAGCGTTTCAAAATGCTTTCCTTTACAAAAATGTTGTGACATTTAAAATCCAGCACAGAATGAACGTATGGCAAAGCTGACTAGTATTTGTACATAGTTGTGATCTTGTATATACATATATGTATGTGTTATATGTACCCTGAACCCATTGAAAATGGGGATTCTGGGTATACTGGCACAAACATTTTTGATCAGGTCGACAAGAGAAGTGGATATAGCCTGTTCGGCTGTCAGTCCGTCCGTCCGTCCGTCCGTCCGTCCTTATGAACGCAGAGATGCCGTAAGCCACAAAAGCTGAAGACTTGAAATTTAATATGAATACTCGTGCATACCATACGCTGAACGAGTTATCTTTTTTTTTCCATAACTCATCTGATTTCCTTATTATCGATAACAATCGACAATTTGACTTCGTTTTTCAAGCGTAACTTAATAACCCTAAAAGTAAGATACTTTAGATTTGCGATGTATGTTACTGTAATGAATGCAAACATTTTGTAAGTCTTGGATTTTGGATCCCATCTCCCAAAACATACAAATTTCTCCAAAAGTCGTATATGAATTACAAGAGACTTGTACTTCGGCAAAGACAAACATATGGACCACATTGTTGTACTCTGAATGTTTCATTAAGTAGAAGAAAAGTTATTGAACAAACATATTTCCCATAGTAATTCCCATATTTCTGCCCAAGCGCAGCCACTACGTGAACTGCACAGCCAACAGAGCGCGTGCTTACGCATATATGTGTATGTATGTGTGCATGCGTTATATGCAATGTATATATAAATGTCAGCTCGCGCAGGGTTCAGGGTATCTCTTAGTCGAGCCGCCTCGACTAGAGCCCTTTTACTTGTATTGTTCTCGATTAAAAACATGATCGAAATTTATGTTTAGAATTATATCTCGTACGTATTTAAAGCTTTATATAAATTTTCTGCAACTTTGAATTTTGTTGTATTTTGGATACCGGCCCAAATTTCCCCAAATTCTTAGAATTAAATTTCAGTTGTAAATATGTAAATGAATTCGCACTTTTGCTAAACTGACAAATATGCCCATAGAATATGTTGATCATATGCAAAAGCACGCGGCAGCAGCGCTAAGCGTATACACTTTTCCTATGCATGTGCATACACACATTCAATCGCGCGCAGTTTCAATTTGCAGAATCGCTAAATGCGATTGAATTATGCTTGAATTGTATGATTCTGTTTTAGTTTACGTTTGTAACTGGTTTCTTAAGCTGTGGAGTGGTGGGGTTGGTAGGGACGGCGCACACAGATTCGACGGGGCTCAGGGTATCCCCTAGTCGGCTATGCCTGATTTGAGTTTTCTTACGTATTGTTTCTTTGTGTAGGTCATACGCTTTGCTCAGTCGTTCCTGATCAATTGGGACGAGGAGATGTTTTATGCACGCACCCAAACATATGCCAAAGCACGCACCACCACGCTCAACGAGGAACTAGGCCAGATACAGTACATCTTCTCGGACAAGACGGGCACCCTTACCCAGAATATAATGACATTTAACAAGTGCAGTATTAATGGACGCACATATGGCGATGTCATTGACCTTCGCACCGGCGAGCTCATTGAAATAACTGAGGTGAGTCACCTTTCTTCCTTTCTTTTTTTTGCCTTTCCTTTTTAAGCATAATATTCTAACAATATATATATATATATATATTTATATATATATATATATATATATATATATATATATATATATATATATATATATATATATATATATATATATATATATATATATATATATATTGTTATACCCTAAACCCATTGAAAATGGGAATTCCGGGTATAATGGTTTTGTTAAAATGCGAAATGTATGTAATAGACAGAAGGACGACGAGCTGAGTTGATACGGGTGTCTGTCCGTCCTTATGAACACACCGATCTCATTAGCCATAAAAGCTAGTGACTTAAAATTAGGAAAAAATACTCTTGTATACTATATGCAATACTAGTTTCTCTTTTTATACCCTCCGCCTGGTTTTATTGGAATGTATGTAACAGGCAGAAGGAGGCTTGGCAGACCTCATATAGATATATATTCTTGATCAGGACGACAAGAGAAATCGATTTGACCTTGTCCGTCTGTCTGTTCGTATGATTGTACGCGTCGAGCTCAGCTCCTATAAGAGCTAGAGACTTGAAATTTTTTGTTAGGTCCGTGTATAGCACGCGCAGATCAAGTTTGTTTTAAATAATCGATAACTATATCCAATTAATTGCTATCGATTAAAAACATAATCGGAAATCAGTTATTAAACCGGAGTCACAAAATTTGATATATATATTTTGAATTTTATTATAGTTCCAAATTTCCTAAAACTCTTAAATTCTTGAAAATGTGAATAAGTGCGCACACATTTTTAATATGCATGTGCACACACACATACAAACGCGCGCATTGTCAATTCGTAGAATCGCAAATTGCGATTGAATTGTCTACCGCTACTTTAGTTCAGATTTGCAACTTTTTTCTTAAGCAGCTAATGTCAGTTTGTTGATTTTCTGACAAAAATACTATTTTATTGTTAAAGTGCAAGCCTGAAAATTGTTATATGCTTATGCTAAGGACATGCTGTTAAGTATATTGAACAAGTAAGAAAACTCTAGTCGGTCGTAACCGACTAGGGGATACCCTGAGCCACGTCGAACCTGTGTTTTTCAATACACTTATATTATAAATAAAAAATTTCAAGTTTACTCTTTTAACAACCAAAAAACATTTTTGTCAAAAAACTGACATTGGCGAGGTTTGAACCTACGTCAATTATGCAGCGCGCATCACCTCTACCAACAACGCCACCTAATGTTTATAAAATTAAAAAAGCTAATTTCACTACTCTTCGTCTGGTGTCGAACCCAGGTCCTCATGTTTCGCGTGCGTCGTTCCTACCAACGACGCCAGTCCACTGTCTTAAAAGGCGCTGGCAAATGTAAACTAAAGCAGCAGCTGATAATTCAACAAAATTCAAACGTAATTTGCGATTCTTCGAATCGACTAGAATGCGAGCGTTTGTATGTGTGTGCTCATGCATAAGTGCCTTCGCTTGGCGCTGCTGCCGCGTGTTTTTGCAAAGTAGCCAAACGTTGTGTTTAATAACTTTTTTGCTATTTAACGGATTTCAATGAAATTTTTGGCATATGATCAACATATTCTATGGGCATATTTGTCAGTTTAGTAAAAGTGCCAACTCATTCGCATTTTGGCTATATTTGAGACTGAACTTCAATTTTAAGAATTGGGGGGAATTTGGGGCCGGTATCCAATATATAACAAAACTCGAAATTGCATAAAATACATATAAAGCTAAATATAAAATTTAGTGTCTCTAGCATAAAAGATGGGCGAGATAGAATTTTGTAGCTGAATTTCGATAATGTTTTTATTCGATAAAAAAAAACGTATAAATTAATCGATTATCGAAAATAAACTTGATATGCGCGCTGTATATAGGGATCTACAAAAAAAATTTCAAGTCTCTAGCTCTTCTGAGAGCTGAAATCGACGCGTTCATACATACGGACAGACGGACGGACGGACAGGGCCAAATCGATTTCTCTTGTCGTCCTGATCAAGAATATATATACTTTATGGGGTCTGCCACGCCTCCTTCTGCCTGTTACATACATCCAACAAAAACATTATACCCTGATTTCCCATTTTCAATGGGCTCAGGGTATAAAAATAAACACATATACTGGTGGAACCCAGAACTTGAAAAATTAAAAAAAGAAAAAATAAAATGTTTAAATAACTTAAGAAAACACCTAAGCACAGAAAACATGCTATGAAATTCCAATGATGCCCTTTTTTTGCTACCAACTTCAGATTTGTAAAAGGGTCAGCAGGTAGCCAAAAATATGTAACATTCCCACCCCTATGCCTACGCATAACTGTGTATTTATGTGTGCATGCGTTATACGAAATGTATATATAAAAGAAGCGTAAAATGATTTTAGTATAAGCTCCCACAGGGTTCAGGGTATTTCTTAATCGAGCCGTCTCGATTAGAGCACTCTTACTTGTTCAACAGGGGAGTGTTGTCTTTAGTAGAGTCGGCGCACATGAAACGTTAGGAGTCCAGGCGGCGGCTGTAATTTTTAATTTTTTTTTATTTTATAAAAATTAGTTGGCGTTGTTGGTAGAGGTGATGCGCGTTACGTAATTGACGTAGGATATAATCTGCTAATGTCATTTTTTTGAGTTTTTTGACAAATGCTATTTTGTTGCTAAAGAACATTTTTATAATTTTTCGCTTTATATAAATGTATTGCAAACACAGATTCGACGGGGCTCAGGGTATCCCCTAGTCGGTGACGCCCGACTAGAGTTTTCTTACTTGTTTTTATAAGTGTATATCACTTTTGATCAAAGTCTTATGAAATGATAACTGACGAATAGAAACTATTATTGAAGTGCACATATATGTGGTGAAGAGTAGCGATGTAATAACAGATGAATTATGAAGTCATATGCTAGCTGGGATAATCATTTGCAGACCAGGTTCAATAGAATATATTTGAATAGAATATATTTCTTGAGCATCTAGTAAGGCACAAAACATCATCGATGACTGCTTATATTGACTTGCGCAGAAGATGTCGTTGCGACTGCAACGAATTGCACTGGCAAGAAAGCTGAAGCACCGTAGCCATAACGCGTAGAGCTTGTGTGTGTTATTATTTATGTGCCCAGCAAGACAACAACTCACATTACTCGTTATAGCAGCAAACACTCTTCCAACCTTGCAACAGCAACAACAGCTACAACAGCAACAACAACAGCAAATGCAGCAGCGGCGTCAGCAAGCGCACCAGCAGTAGCGCATCGACGACAGCAACGACCACTGCCCCGCCTACAATATTAGTGCACACAGCGGAAGTGAATGCAAAAAAAAACGCACATCTAGTCACTCAAGACTGCGGCGCCCAGTTGGCCCACTGTCCGGAGCAGCTGTGCGGCCGCGTAGCCAGTAAGCAGACAACGACTACGATTAGCACAGTGGAGAATCCACTGTCCCGAAAGCAGGTGCACTATCTGTCGCCTAGCAGAAGCGTGGCCAATGAGAACGACGTGGACGATACCGGCAGGAGCAATGGTTCCGGGAGTCGCAGTCCCAGTGGCAATCCACGTGACAACAACGGCTTGGGCGCCTGCTTTACGCTCAGCGGACAGCGCTTGCGCCGTCAGCTGTCCGATGGGCTGTCTACGAGCTGCGCTAGTGGTAGCATCAGCGGCGACAAAGTAATAATCAATCAACCACAACACAATCACAAACAGCAGCAACAAGAACTACCACACGAGCCACAATCTAACATCAGGCTGGTCAAGTTCAATTTAAATCATCCAGCCATCTTCATCATCTGCCTCCGACTGCGAGCTATTAGCCATTGACAGCGACAGCGGTTGCTGGGCTACATTTCACGCGCACTTATACCGCCATAGAAAACGCGAGAGAAGCAGCAGCAGCAACAACAGCAGCAGTTGCAACTGCACCACCAACACCAGCACCACGACTAACGCACATTATCGTTATCTTTGCACCAACCGCTTTGAAACTAATTGGACGTATGTGCACGTATGCATGTCGTCCACCTGTTCTCAACCCAAATCTTGTCTAGAGTTAAGCTAAACGCATATTCAATACGATTTGTTGACGTTCAATGTAACTGTGTGTGTATGTGGGTGCGTGTGTGTGCATCAGCAGAAGTAGGCATCGTATCCTGCTTGATTCATTTGTCATGATACTTTTGAGCTATAAGTCTAGGGATATTTCAGTGCTTTACTGATTAGACAAATATATACCTAATATGGGCACATACACATACATATACATATACACATACACATACACACACATACACATACACATACACATACACATACACATACACATACACATACACATACACATACACATACACATACACATACACATACACATACACATACACATACACATACACATACACATACACATACACATACACATACACATACACATACACATACACATACACATACACATACACATACACATACACATACACATACACATACACATACACATACACATACACATACACATACACATACACATACACATACACATACACATACACATACACATACACATACACATACACATACACATACACATACACATACACATACACATACACATACACATACACATACACATACACATACACATACACATACACATATGAAAAATGCTTTAGATGGCTATTTCCATTGCTAATTACTGAATGCATAAATATCGTAAATATCCTATAGAAACAGCTTGCTCAATATTATAGGTACGTTAATCATGTCTCAAATATGGTATGCTGCTTATTGTCTTGTTTGTCTTCCGTTAAATGTGTGATGAATATCGTAAGCTAAAGCGTATTCATTGCATGCCGTACATCGCATTGCTTGTCGTATCGTCATCGCAATATCGTATACCCCGGGATATATATCTCCTTCGTATTTATGAAATGCTTATCGAGGTGACCTTCGTATTGGATATATATTGCTTAAGATACATTTATAAATATGTAATATTAACATATTTAATAAAGCTAACCACGCAATGTAATTCCTAGCCTAACTATCATAAGTCTCTTTATCGTAATCTAATTTTAATTTGGTACCTGCCTCTGCTTATTACAAATATTAATTGCTTACAAATATTAACATTATTATCTAACTGAAAGACACTAACAAGTCACACTAAGTCCATTTGAAGCTAGTTCAATATAATCCCATTCGCTTAAACTTTTAGGCACTAGAACCAGTTGATTTTTCGGCCAATCCGCACCACGAGATCGATTTTCGCTGGTACGATCGCACATTACTGGATGCGGTGCGGTCCGATGAAGAGCAGTCGCAGAACTTTTTCCGACTGCTCGCTCTGTGCCACACTGTCATGGCGGAAACCGTAGATGGACGCCTGGAGTACCAGGCCCAGAGTCCCGACGAGGCGGCCCTCGTCTCTGCCGCTCGCAACTTTGGCTTCGTGTTTCGCACACGCACACCGAATAGTATTACCATCGAAGTGATGGGTCGTTTTGAGGTATGTGATGTATTGGCTAATACCTAACACCTAACCAATATCGAAACCCACAGGAATACGAACTGCTTCACATACTCGACTTTAACAATGTGCGCAAACGTATGTCTGTCATCTTGCGACGAGGCAACTCTGTGATGCTTTTTTGCAAGGGCGCTGACAACGTGATATACGATCGCTTGCATGGTGGGCAAGAGGATCTCAAGGCTCGCACCCAGGATCATCTGAATGTAAGTGATCAATGTCATATGTGAATATCGTCCAACAATGATTTCTAGCAGAAATTCGCCGGCGAGGGCCTACGCACTCTGGTGCTGGCGGAACGTCGTCTGTCGGAACAGTACTACAACGACTGGCGAACGCGACAGCAGGAGGCGGCGCTGTCTATGAATTCACGCGAATCGAAGCTGAACGCCATGTACGAGGAAATTGAGAGCGGTATGCAGTTGCTTGGAGTAACAGCCATCGAGGATAAACTGCAAGATGGTGTGCCCAAGTCAATCGCGAACCTACAGAATGCTGGCATCAAGATTTGGGTGCTCACTGGCGACAAACAAGGTAGCTTCAATATTAAAACCCAATTGCATTAAAAAACGTTCGTGTTCTTAATAGAAACGGCTATAAACATTGGCTTTTCCTGCCAACTGCTCACAGATGAGCTTGTGGATGTCTTTATTGTGGATGGCAGCTCCGTCGAGGAGGTGGAGAAGCAGCTGCGCCAATTTAAGGAATCTATCAAGATATTTGATCGCTTTCGACCAGGCGGTAGGTGATCCAGATTATAGTAAATGGATCAACTGTAATATAATTGATCGTATAGGGACCGAAGCACCGAATCATTTTAACAGCGACAGCAATATGGATCCGACGAGCGATGCCATGACGCAGACATCGGCTTTTATGCAGGATGCTAACGGCTCGACCATACCTCAGCCGCCGCCAGCCATATCGGTGGTTACCTTTAGGTGGGATGCCAAAAATAAGGATAATAAGGGCGGACCGGACAGGTAGAGGGCACTCCAAAAGAAAATTTCCAAATTCTCAACTTAAGCAAAATAAAATACAAAAAAGAAGAATACAATTAAAATAATGAATTAAGATCCTAGATGCAGTAAAGCTAAACCAGATTTTACACTGAAGCGCAGCTAGAAAGTCACCCTGTATTTAGCTGCTTACTCTATCAATCTGCGTATTTTTACCTTACCTTTTCGGTGATCTCCTGATTTCTCTCTCTCTCCCTCTCTCTCTCTCTCTCTTTGTCTCTCTCTTTCTCTCTCTCTCTCTCTCTCTTTCTCTCTCTCTCTCTGTCTCTCTCTCCTCTCTCTCTCTCCCTCTTTCTTATAAGAAGAGTTACATATACAAATATTTGTTGTATACTGCTGTTGTATTAGTAGGACAAAAAAAAAACAAAGGGAAAATCAAAACTAGATTAAAACTTATTGCATCTTTTACTAGTATACCCAAGGATGTTACCCTCTATTAGTACTTGTTCCGCCCGTCAAGTTAACAACAACAAAAACACGACTCTAAAATTACAATTTTTTTATTATCTTCATGAGTACAAACCAAAATAAATATGCATTGTTTACGTTCTGTCAGTTTTGTCATCACAATCATATTTAATTTCTATAGTAGAAAATATAAAAAATACGAATATCGAACTAAAGCAAACACTAAACTAAACAAAAAATCCAAGTTTAGGCCTACGTAAAACTTACTTTTCTCATGGTTAAAATCGAGTGCGAAACGCTATCCTTAAATCCCATCTGCAATAAATCAACTCGTTGTTATTGTTGTTGTGCCTCTGTTCAGAAATAATACCATTTAATTCGTACACCGTAAATCGTATATTGGATATCGCATATTGTACCTCGTATATCTGCCTTACTCTGTTTATGTAACCGTTTTTCATCCTTAATGTTGAATTTTGTTGTGTGGCCATTTTCACAAAAGCCATTTAATAACAACCATGTTATTTTGAATTTTTCATATTCATATACACCACACACAAATAACGATTCATCTTAAGCTTTTCACTAATAAATGTTATCTCTTTCTCTCTCACATATACACCTCCACTCGAATAGCGCCGAGTGCAATGATATCTTTGGCGATCCTGAGAAAAACATAGACGGAAGACGCACTACACCTACGGCTATTATGGATGAGAACACTGGTTTCGCCCTTGTGGTCAACGGTCATTCGCTTGTTTATTGTCTATCACCGGAACTGGAGAGCAAGTGAGTGGGAAGCTTCATCGGAAATCCTTGCAGCGGAGTCATAACACACAGTCTCCTATGTGGGACTTCAACAGGGGTCCGTTTCTTGAATACCCATAATTCCTACAAGAATTCAGCTTTTAATGACCAACTCTAGGATCTGCTTTAGTCTGCCTTTCTGTGTCTTCTGATTGACAATGATACTAAATATACTACCTACTCCAGTATTAGTAATAAATATGTATAGAGAGTACTATTAATATTTCAGCTCTTTAAATTTACATTTCCTTTAGCTAACAAGTCACTAAATGATAGATGATCGTCATTTTGAGTTAGGCAACTTGTAAAAACCTCACATTTGAGTCATTTGGATTATTGCCTATATCTTCATTTTCTCATCTCTTCTAAACAGGTTCCTAGATATTGCATCACAGTGTAAGGCGGTAATTTGTTGCCGAGTGACGCCACTGCAAAAGGCGCTAGTCGTCGAACTCATTAAGCGTGCCAAAAATGCTGTCACCCTGGCCATTGGCGATGGTGCCAACGATGTCTCCATGATCAAGGGTGAGTTTTATCCACGCACACACACAGGCACCTACTTCTTTTTACGTTGTATTCTATTATCCGATAGCTGCCCACATTGGCGTTGGCATCTCGGGCCAGGAGGGTCTCCAAGCGGTACTATCCAGTGACTATGCCATTGCCCAGTTCTGCCATTTGGAGCGCCTGTTGCTGGTGCATGGACGTTGGTCCTATTACCGCATGTGCAAGTTTCTACGCTACTTTTTTTACAAGAACTTTGCATTTACGCTGTGCCACTGTTGGTATTCTCTATTCTGTGGCTTCAGTGCACAGGTGAGCCTCGCCTTTGTTAGCCTAATAGCAGGGGCTACCCAGCTTGTGGGTGTTGTAATATATATTAGTACATCAGCAATCTAAGCTAGTTGAAAAATATCCTGAAGACAGACATACAGAGAAACAACAACGCAATTTGTTTTCTTTAATAAAACGGAGTATTTTAAGACAAAGGTTCCTAATAATACTCAATTTTGTATTAATATTTAAAAGCAGACAATTATACAGAATAAAACAAAAGGAAAGAAAAATTGCTAGCAGCTTGAATAGAGATTATGTTATGAATCCAGTTATGAAGTGTTAAAACTTGACAGAAAATTATATTTATGTCAGTATAATTATGTAGCATGTATATATTTAATCAGATTGATAGTCTGCCTGTCGCTTCATTCAGAGGGAACTGCCAATTCGCAGTTGATTTTTAATAAACACTTTTATTTGTTACTGTTATTCATTGACATCTATTTGTTTAATGATTTACAAGTTACTGTTTAGCGAGCTCCTAATATGCAGTTAAACATAATATCCTCTGGTTAAGTAAGCCGAAGGCAATTGCCTTCCATTTCACTTTGAGATGTGAGCTGCCTTGGCTTCCAAACAAGAAAAAGATTTGAGATCCTTTGAGTTTTACCTGTTACATTTTTCGTTACCCTAACCCATTAAAAATGGAAATTCAGGATCTGACGGTTTTGTGAAAATGTATCTAACAGACAGTATACGGATGACAAGCTGTATCAATCTAGCCACGTTCGTCTCTCCTTTTTTAAGCGTAGCTTGAATACCGTAAAATCTAGAGCCTTTAGACTTACGGTGTAAGATCCGTAATGAATACGCAAATGTGTTATTCTTTGGATTTTTGATACCTTCCCCCAAAACTTGCACAATCCTGATTTCAAATGCTAGAGACGTGTGCTTCGGCAAATACAAGCGTATGGATACAATAACAAATAAGAAAACTCTAGTCGAGCATGACCGACTATGGGATATCCTGATCCCCGTGAGTCTGTGTTTTTCAATATACTTATATATAGCGTAAAATTATAAACATTTTCAGGTTTACTCTTTAGCAACCAAATAATATTTATGTCAAAAAACTCAAACTGACATTTTCAGAATTTAACCAACGCCAATTACGCAACGGGCATCACCTCTACCAACAATGCCACCTTATTTTTATAAAATAAAAAAACTAAATAAATTTCTATCGTCGCCTGCAATTGATCCTAGACCTTCACGTGTCGCGTGCGCTGCTTATTCCAATGACGCCACTCCATCGCTTAAGTAAGCAGTTGAAAATGTAAACTTAAGAAGCAGCTGATTATTCAACAATATTCAAACGTATTTTGCGATTCTTCGAATCAACT
This sequence comes from Drosophila pegasa, assembly GCA_035046225.1. Lineage (NCBI taxonomy): Eukaryota > Metazoa > Arthropoda > Insecta > Diptera > Drosophilidae > Drosophila > Drosophila pegasa. The sequence continues at coordinate 487,030 of JAWNOD010000375.1, forward strand.
AAAATGCGAACATTCAATGTTTGTGTGCACAAGCCTAAGAAAAGTGCCTTCGCTACGGTAGCGAATTAGCCGAACGTTTTGTTTATTAACTTTTTTGCTACTTAACGGATTTCAATATGATCAGCATTCAGCATATGATCAATATATTTGATGGGCATATTTGCCAGTTTATTATAAGTGCGAGCTCATTCACATTTTGGCTATGTTTGCAACTGAACTGAAATATTAAGGATTTGGCGAAATGTGGAGCCGGTGTCCAAAATATAACAAAATTCAAAATTTCATAAAATAATGAAACTTAATATCAAATTTTGTGTCTCTAGCTCTAAAGATGGGCGAGATAGAATTATATAACTGAATTTCGATTATATTTTAGATCGATAACAATTAATTTGGGATATTCGACAATATTTAAAGCACTTGATCTGCGCGTGCTATACATGGACCTATAAAAAAATTTCAAGTCTCTAGCTCTTATAGGATCTGGGATCGGCGCGCTCAAACATACGGACAGACGGACGGACGGACAGGGATAAATCAACTTCTTTTGTCTTCCTGATCAATAATATATACTTTATGGGGTCTGCCACGTCTCCTTTTTGCCTGTTACAAACATTCCAACACCATTATACCCTGATTCCCCATTTTCAATGGACTCAGGGTATAAAAATTACAATGAGAAACCATATAGAAGAAAAGTTATTCACCAATTAAATTGCCAGAATATAGCCCATACTACAGCCCAAGCTGATTTACTGCGTATGCTACGCAGTAAGCAAGTCGAGGGCTTACACATGAGTGTGCAATGCGTAAATCGTATACTGGGTATCGCTTAGTCTAGCCGACTCGACTAGACCGCTCGTACTTGTAAATATTTAATATTTATAATAATACATTTTTTCCACATTCAGACCGTGTTCGATCCTATGTTCATATCGGTGTACAATCTATTTTATACATCACTGCCGGTGCTGGCACTGGGTGTCTTTGAGCAGGACGTATCAGATAAAAATAGCGTGGAATACCCAAGGCTTTATACTCCGGGCCTGAAGAGTGAGTTGTTCAACATACGTGAGTTCATCTACAGTGTACTGCATGGCGCCTTCACTTCGCTTATCCTGTTTCTCATACCATATGGCGTCTATAAGGACGGCGTGTCGCATAACGGTTATATATTGAGCGATCACATGACTCTCGGCGCTGTCGTAGCAACCATACTGATTGTGGACAATACGGCTCAGGTGAGCTCTACCGGCATATTTAGTGCAATCCAATTTAAAGCTTCACTTCACATTGTCAGATTGCTCTCTATACCTCGTACTGGACTATAGTCAATCATGTGACCATCTGGGGCAGCCTAATTTGGTATTTTATGCTGGACTATTTCTACAACTATGTAATTGGTGGCCCCTATGTGGGTTCCTTAACGCAGGCTATCAAGGATATAACCTTTTGGATGACTATGCTAATTACAGTCGTCATGTTGATGGCACCAGTGCTCGCTTACAAATTTTACCAGCTCGACGTCCATCCAAGTCTCTCCGACATGGTGAGTAACTGTCATATTACGTGTCCTTTAATGGCTAAAGCCAATTTGTTTTCTTGCAGATTCGACAAAAGTCACTTAAGAAGGTACATTCGCGCGTCTCCAGCGATGTACGTCGCACTCCCTCCTCACGCCGTGGCCGTCGTTCTGTGCGCTCGGGTTACGCCTTTGCGCATCAGGTGAGTGATGCTAATGCTGCTAATGACATTGTCCGAGACGCTCATACATATTCAATATAATCTATTTACCTTATACAGGAGGGCTTTGGCCGGCTGATCACATCGGGCAAGATAATGCACAAGATGCCACAGGACTTTGCCTTTCCCCTAGGTTTGGGCACCAAGAAGTCGCAGACACTGCACAACAGCGTTGTAGTGTCAGTCGATGGCACGAACAAGCAGCTGAACCACATGAACAACAGCGGCGGCATCAAACCCAATGACAACAATAACACAAATCTGCGCCACAATCAAAACAATCAGATACACTCATCAATGGCGGATATGAGGCACGACGGACGTGCAAACAGCGATACGTATCAAGGCAGCGCCAGCACCGACGAACTAAGTCGGCGTGCGCCCTGCCAAGACCTGGACACTATAAATCTCTAAGTCTAAGCAACGACAACAAAGAAAACACCAAGAATTAGGGCGACCTTACCGATTTTAAGCAAAAAAACAAAACAAAGCTAATCAAAAATACAAATATTTAAGCAGTAGTAACTATATAGTTACAAAAGTGTGTGTGTATGAGTGTGTGCGTGTGTGAATGTGTGTACGTGCGTAAATGTGTGTGTCCGTTTTGTATATGAAACATTGCTTAATGAATTTAGATTTTATTTCTCATATTTCAACACTATTTATTTCCTCAAAACATTCAACGCCCCAACACTATAATATGCTATCAAAGTGTTTTCATACCCTGAGCCCATTGAAAATGGGAAATCAGGTTATAATGGTTTTGCTGGAATGTATGTAACAGGCAGAAGGACGCGTGGCAGACCCAACAAAATATATATATTCTTGATCAGGACGCTAAGAGAAATCGATTTGGCCGTGCCCGTCTGTCTGCCGTCACTCTGTCCATCCGTCCGTCTGTTCGTATGTTTGAACGCGCTGATTTTAGAATATATAAGATCTTGCGACTTGAAATTTTTTGTAGGTCCGTGTATAGCATGCGCAGATCAAGTTTGTTTTAAATATTCGATAACTATCTCCAAAATTGAAAGCTCTCTGAAGCTAGAGACACTAAATTTGATAATAAGCTCATTTAATTTATGAAATTTTTAATTTTGTTATATTTTGGGTACCGGCTCCAAATTTCCCCAAACTGCTATTGCTAAATGCTATTTTGTTGTTAAAGTGCAAACCTGAAAATTATTATATGCTTATACTAAATACAAGCTGTTGAAAAATAGATTCTGCGGGGCTGTGGGTATCTCCTAGTAGGCCACGCCCGACTAGAGTTTTCTTATTTGTTCTTTTTTTTATATATAATTTCAAAGATATAGTCTAACATGTACTGAAGTACTCTATATATACTACAGTAGCTGTTGTACTAAATCTTTAAAATGAGAAAAGGAAAACACTGATAGTATTACATATATAGTTTGTGATTTAATTTATAAGTCTTCTGTATACTTTAAACATTGGTTCTCTCACTTCCAAGCTCAAAGTGTTTCATTTACATTTGTATACCCTGAACCCAATGAAAATGGTAATTCAGGGTATAATCGTTTTGTGAAAATGTTATTCTTGATTAGAACGACTAGCTGAAACGTTCTTGCCATGTCCGTTTCTCCGGTCGTTGGAACGCAATGATCTCGTAAACTACAAAAGCTAGAGACTTGGTATTTTTATTATTACTCAATGAGAATAGTATGATATTGTATTTTTTTGGATACCTACACCTCTTCCACCAGAGCTAGTATGAAACGTATGTAATATACTAGACTTGTGCTTTGGCGAATACAAGCATGTGGATGCCTTAATTATATTTTATTAGGAAAATCTTGAAGTTATTTGCCAATTAATTTTCCATTTATTATACGGAATGTGTATATAAAAGAAGCGTATAACGTCTAGAGCAGATACAAACAGACAACGATTTCTTTGTTGTCTTATGGGAAAAATTGAAACAGAACCATGCGAAAGCCATGTGAAACTGCAAGTGTACTTAAATAATAAATAAATGTCGTGCTGTGTTTAAAACTAGATGGAAAAAGTAAATCCTAACTTATAATCTCTCAAACTCTTAACTCTAAAATACATAAACAAGGCTAATTCAACTAACCAAATAGTTTATTAACGTATGTATTATTACATACCTAAGTAGAACACTGTAGCAAATGTGTATATCCAACACTGTGCTTTTCCCCACATACATAGACAATCATTCACAATGCGGCGTTTCTAACTACAGTTCCCTATAGTTATAAGCTAGCCATTGTCCTTAGCAGGCGTTTGCAGTAAGAATGTGTATGTGTGCTTATGTGTGTATTATGTACAATATGTTTACCTAAACTGCGTTTGCATATAAACACGAGGAAACAGAAGTTTTTAAGATACGTACGTATGGCATAGAACTTAACTCTATACGAAGCAGGGTCGAAAGTGAATATTCACAGTTGTGAACATTTTGATAGGTTTTTAAACTGTTATGAGCAATGTATACGGATCAACGAATAAAATCCAAACAACTCGTTTGATTGACTCATATCGATCCCGTTTCAAGAAACGCTGATGAGCATATTTGTACTTGTTATTCAACAAATAGTAATAGCTAATATAGTACGAAAATAAATTAAAAAGACGTATATGTGTGCTTGCTTTTTTTTTTAAATTTAAAAAATTAAGAAATTATGCTAAGCGAATTTAAAATGATTAATAAATGCAAAGTATTTTAAAAAAAAAAACAAGAAAATGTCTGTCGGGCCTAACCGACTAGGGGATACCCTGAGCCTCGTCGAATCTGTGTGTTTTCAATATGCTTATATTTAGCGTGAAATTATAAACATTTTCGGGTTTCGCTTTGCTTTTTAACAACCGTTCTTACCAACGACGTTAAATTTTACATTTACATTACATTTTACATTTTACATATATAGTTATATTTTGGATACCGGCTCCAGTTTTTACCCAATTCCTAAAATTGAAGTTCAGTCGCAAATATAACCAAAATGTGAATGTGTTCGCACTTTTACTAAACTGACAAATATGCTCGAAAATTTCATTGAAATCCGTTAAGTAGCAAAAAAGTTAATAAACAAAACGTTCGGCTAATTCGCTACAGTAGCGAACGCACTTTTCTTAGCTTGTGCACACAAACATTGAATGTTCGCATTTTAGTTGATTCGAAGAATCGCAAAATACGTTTGAATTTTGTTGAATAATCAGCTGCTTCTTAAGTTTACATTACTTACTTAAGCGATGGAGTGGCGTCATTGGAATAAGCAGCGCACGCGACACGTGAAGGTCTAGGATCAATTGCAGACGACGATAAAAATTTATTTAGTTTTTTTATTTTATAAAAATAAGGTGGCATTGTTGGTAGAGGTGATGCCCGTTGCGTAATTGGCGTTGGTTAAATTCTGAAAATGTCAGTTTGAGTTTTTTGACATAAATATTATTTGGTTGCTAAAGAGTAAACCTGAAAATGTTTATAATTTTACGCTATATATAAGTATATTGAAAAACACAGACTCACGGGGATCAGGATATCCCATAGTCGGTCATGCTCGACTAGAGTTTTCTTATTTGTTATTGTATCCATACGCTTGTATTTGCCGAAGCACACGTCTCTAGCATTTGAAATCAGGATTGTGCAAGTTTTGGGGGAAGGTATCAAAAATCCAAAGAATAACACATTTGCGTATTCATTACGGATCTTACACCGTAAGTCTAAAGGCTCTAGATTTTACGGTATTCAAGCTACGCTTAAAAAAGGAGAGACGAACGTGGCTAGATTGATACAGCTTGTCATCCGTATACTGTCTGTTAGATACATTTTCACAAAACCGTCAGATCCTGAATTTCCATTTTTAATGGGTTAGGGTAACGAAAAATGTAACAGGTAAAACTCAAAGGATCTCAAATCTTTTTCTTGTTTGGAAGCCAAGGCAGCTCACATCTCAAAGTGAAATGGAAGGCAATTGCCTTCGGCTTACTTAACCAGAGGATATTATGTTTAACTGCATATTAGGAGCTCGCTAAACAGTAACTTGTAAATCATTAAACAAATAGATGTCAATGAATAACAGTAACAAATAAAAGTGTTTATTAAAAATCAACTGCGAATTGGCAGTTCCCTCTGAATGAAGCGACAGGCAGACTATCAATCTGATTAAATATATACATGCTACATAATTATACTGACATAAATATAATTTTCTGTCAAGTTTTAACACTTCATAACTGGATTCATAACATAATCTCTATTCAAGCTGCTAGCAATTTTTCTTTCCTTTTGTTTTATTCTGTATAATTGTCTGCTTTTAAATATTAATACAAAATTGAGTATTATTAGGAACCTTTGTCTTAAAATACTCCGTTTTATTAAAGAAAACAAATTGCGTTGTTGTTTCTCTGTATGTCTGTCTTCAGGATATTTTTCAACTAGCTTAGATTGCTGATGTACTAATATATATTACAACACCCACAAGCTGGGTAGCCCCTGCTATTAGGCTAACAAAGGCGAGGCTCACCTGTGCACTGAAGCCACAGAATAGAGAATACCAACAGTGGCACAGCGTAAATGCAAAATTCTTGTAAAAAAAGTAGCGTAGAAACTTGCACATGCGGTAATAGGACCAACGTCCATGCACCAGCAACAGGCGCTCCAAATGGCAGAACTGGGCAATGGCATAGTCACTGGATAGTACCGCTTGGAGACCCTCCTGGCCCGAGATGCCAACGCCAATGTGGGCAGCTATCGGATAATAGAATACAACGTAAAAAGAAGTAGGTGCCTGTGTGTGTGCGTGGATAAAACTCACCCTTGATCATGGAGACATCGTTGGCACCATCGCCAATGGCCAGGGTGACAGCATTTTTGGCACGCTTAATGAGTTCGACGACTAGCGCCTTTTGCAGTGGCGTCACAACAAATTACCGCCTTACACTGTGATGCAATATCTAGGAATCTGTTTAGAAGAGATGAGAAAATGAAGATATAGGCAATAATCCAAATGACTCAAATGTGAGGTTTTTACAAGTTGCCTAAATCAAAATGACGATCAGTATAGGTAGTATATTTAGTATCATTGTCAATCAAAAGACACAGAAAGGCAGACTAAAGCAGATCCTAGAGTTGGTCATTAAAAGCTGAATTCTTGTAGGAATTATGGGTATTCAAGAAACGGACCCCTGTTGAAGTCCCACATAGGAGACTGTGTGTTATGACTCCGCTGCAAGGATTTCCGATGAAGCTTCCCACTCACTTGCTCTCCAGTTCCGGTGATAGACAATAAACAAGCGAATGACCGTTGACCACAAGGGCGAAACCAGTGTTCTCATCCATAATAGCCGTAGGTGTAGTGCGTCTTCCGTCTATGTTTTTCTCAGGATCGCCAAAGATATCATTGCACTCGGCGCTATTCGAGTGGAGGTGTATATGTGAGAGAGAAAGAGATAACATTTATTAGTGAAAAGCTTAAGATGAATCGTTATTTGTGTGTGGTGTATATGAATATGAAAAATTCAAAATAACATGGTTGTTATTAAATGGCTTTTGTGAAAATGGCCACACAACAAAATTCAACATTAAGGATGAAAAACGGTTACATAAACAGAGTCAGGCAGATATACGAGGTACAATATGCGATATCCAATATACGATTTACGGTGTACGAATTAAATGGTATTATTTCTGAACAGAGGCACAACAACAATAACAACGAGTTGATTTATTGCAGATGGGATTTAAGGATAGCGTTTCGCACTCGATTTTAACCATGAGAAAAGTAAGTTTTACGTAGGCCTAAACTTGGATTTTTTGTTTAGTTTAGTGTTTGCTTTAGTTCGATATTCGTATTTTTTATATTTTCTACTATAGAAATTAAATATGATTGTGATGACAAAACTGACAGAACGTAAACAATGCATATTTATTTTGGTTTGTACTCATGAAGATAATAAAAAAATTGTAATTTTAGAGTCGTGTTTTTGTTGTTGTTAACTTGACGGGCGGAGCAAGTACTAATAGAGGGTAACATCCTTGGGTATACTAGTAAAAGATGCAATAAGTTTTAATCTAGTTTTGATTTTCCCTTTGTTTTTTTTTTTGTCCTACTAATACAACAGCAGTATACAACAAATATTTGTATATGTAACTCTTCTTATAAGAAAGAGGGAGAGAGAGAGAGGAGAGAGAGACAGAGAGAGAGAGAGAAAGAGAGAGAGAGAGAGAGAGAGAGAGAGAAAGAGAGAGACAAAAAGAGAGAGAGAGAGGGAGAGAGAGAGAGAGAAATCAGGAGATCACCGAAAAGGTAAGGTAAAAATACGCAGATTGATAGAGTAAGCAGCTAAATACAGGGTGACTTTCTAGCTGCGCTTCAGTGTAAAATCTGGTTTAGCTTTACTGCATCTAGGATCTTAATTCATTATTTTAATTGTATTCTTCTTTTTTGTATTTTATTTTGCTTAAGTTGAGAATTTGGAAATTTTCTTTTGGAGTGCCCTCTACCTGTCCGGTCCGCCCTTATTATCCTTATTTTTGGCATCCCACCTAAAGGTAACCACCGATATGGCTGGCGGCGGCTGAGGTATGGTCGAGCCGTTAGCATCCTGCATAAAAGCCGATGTCTGCGTCATGGCATCGCTCGTCGGATCCATATTGCTGTCGCTGTTAAAATGATTCGGTGCTTCGGTCCCTATACGATCAATTATATTACAGTTGATCCATTTACTATAATCTGGATCACCTACCGCCTGGTCGAAAGCGATCAAATATCTTGATAGATTCCTTAAATTGGCGCAGCTGCTTCTCCACCTCCTCGACGGAGCTGCCATCCACAATAAAGACATCCACAAGCTCATCTGTGAGCAGTTGGCAGGAAAAGCCAATGTTTATAGCCGTTTCTATTAAGAACACGAACGTTTTTTAATGCAATTGGGTTTTAATATTGAAGCTACCTTGTTTGTCGCCAGTGAGCACCCAAATCTTGATGCCAGCATTCTGTAGGTTCGCGATTGACTTGGGCACACCATCTTGCAGTTTATCCTCGATGGCTGTTACTCCAAGCAACTGCATACCGCTCTCAATTTCCTCGTACATGGCGTTCAGCTTCGATTCGCGTGAATTCATAGACAGCGCCGCCTCCTGCTGTCGCGTTCGCCAGTCGTTGTAGTACTGTTCCGACAGACGACGTTCCGCCAGCACCAGAGTGCGTAGGCCCTCGCCGGCGAATTTCTGCTAGAAATCATTGTTGGACGATATTCACATATGACATTGATCACTTACATTCAGATGATCCTGGGTGCGAGCCTTGAGATCCTCTTGCCCACCATGCAAGCGATCGTATATCACGTTGTCAGCGCCCTTGCAAAAAAGCATCACAGAGTTGCCTCGTCGCAAGATGACAGACATACGTTTGCGCACATTGTTAAAGTCGAGTATGTGAAGCAGTTCGTATTCCTGTGGGTTTCGATATTGGTTAGGTGTTAGGTATTAGCCAATACATCACATACCTCAAAACGACCCATCACTTCGATGGTAATACTATTCGGTGTGCGTGTGCGAAACACGAAGCCAAAGTTGCGAGCGGCAGAGACGAGGGCCGCCTCGTCGGGACTCTGGGCCTGGTACTCCAGGCGTCCATCTACGGTTTCCGCCATGACAGTGTGGCACAGAGCGAGCAGTCGGAAAAAGTTCTGCGACTGCTCTTCATCGGACCGCACCGCATCCAGTAATGTGCGATCGTACCAGCGAAAATCGATCTCGTGGTGCGGATTGGCCGAAAAATCAACTGGTTCTAGTGCCTAAAAGTTTAAGCGAATGGAATTATATTGAACTAGCTTCAAATGGACTTAGTGTGACTTGTTAGTGTCTTTCAGTTAGATAATAATGTTAATATTTGTAAGCAATTAATATTTGTAATAAGCAGAGGCAGGTACCAAATTAAAATTAGATTACGATAAAGAGACTTATGATAGTTAGGCTAGGAATTACATTGCGTGGTTAGCTTTATTAAATATGTTAATATTACATATTTATAAATGTATCTTAAGCAATATATGTCCAATACGAAGGTCACCTCGATAAGCATTTCATAAATACGAAAGAGATATATATCCCGGGGTATACGATATTGCGATGACGATACGACAAGCAATGCGATGTACGGCATGCAATGAATACGCTTTAGCTTACGATATTCATAACACATTTAACGGAAGACAAACAAGACAATAAGCAGCATACCATATTTGAGACATGATTAACGTACCTATAATATTGAGCAAGCTGTTTCTATAGGATATTTACGATATTTATGCATTCAGTAATTAGCAATGGAAATAGCCATCTAAAGCATTTTTCATATGTGTATGTGTATGTGTATGTGTATGTGTATGTGTATGTGTATGTGTATGTGTATGTGTATGTGTATGTGTATGTGTATGTGTATGTGTATGTGTATGTGTATGTGTATGTGTATGTGTATGTGTATGTGTATGTGTATGTGTATGTGTATGTGTATGTGTATGTGTATGTGTATGTGTATGTGTATGTGTATGTGTATGTGTATGTGTATGTGTATGTGTATGTGTATGTGTATGTGTATGTGTATGTGTATGTGTATGTGTATGTGTATGTGTATGTGTATGTGTATGTGTATGTGTATGTGTATGTGTATGTGTATGTGTATGTGTATGTGTATGTGTATGTGTATGTGTATGTGTATGTGTATGTGTATGTGTATGTGTATGTGTATGTGTATGTGTATGTGTATGTGTATGTGTATGTGTATGTGTATGTGTATGTGTATGTGTATGTGTATGTGTATGTGTATGTGTATGTGTATGTGTATGTGTATGTGTATGTGTATGTGTATGTGTATGTGTATGTGTATGTGTATGTGTATGTGTATGTGTATGTGTATGTGTATGTGTATGTGTATGTGTATGTGTATGTGTATGTGTATGTGTATGTGTATGTGTATGTGTATGTGTATGTGTATGTGTATGTGTATGTGTATGTGTATGTGTATGTGTATGTGTATGTGTATGTGTATGTGTATGTGTATGTGTATGTGTATGTGTATGTGTATGTGTATGTGTATGTGTATGTGTATGTGTATGTGTATGTGTATGTGTATGTGTATGTGTATGTGTATGTGTATGTGTATGTGTATGTGTATGTGTATGTGTATGTGTATGTGTATGTGTATGTGTATGTGTATGTGTATGTGTATGTGTATGTGTATGTGTATGTGTATGTGTATGTGTATGTGTATGTGTATGTGTATGTGTATGTGTATGTGTATGTGTATGTGTATGTGTATGTGTATGTGTATGTGTATGTGTATGTGTATGTGTATGTGTATGTGTATGTGTATGTGTATGTGTATGTGTATGTGTATGTGTATGTGTATGTGTATGTGTATGTGTATGTGTATGTGTATGTGTATGTGTATGTGTATGTGTATGTGTATGTGTATGTGTATGCGTTTAGCTTAACTCTAGACAAGATTTGGGTTGAGAACAGGTGGACGACATGCATACGTGCACATACGTCCAATTAGTTTCAAAGCGGTTGGTGCAAAGATAACGATAATGTGCGTTAGTCGTGGTGCTGGTGTTGGTGGTGCAGTTGCAACTGCTGCTGTTGTTGCTGCTGCTGCTTCTCTCGCGTTTTCTATGGCGGTATAAGTGCGCGTGAAATGTAGCCCAGCAACCGCTGTCGCTGTCAATGGCTAATAGCTCGCAGTCGGAGGCAGATGATGAAGATGGCTGGATGATTTAAATTGAACTTGACCAGCCTGATGTTAGATTGTGGCTCGTGTGGTAGTTCTTGTTGCTGCTGTTTGTGATTGTGTTGTGGTTGATTGATTATTACTTTGTCGCCGCTGATGCTACCACTAGCGCAGCTCGTAGACAGCCCATCGGACAGCTGACGGCGCAAGCGCTGTCCGCTGAGCGTAAAGCAGGCGCCCAAGCCGTTGTTGTCACGTGGATTGCCACTGGGACTGCGACTCCCGGAACCATTGCTCCTGCCGGTATCGTCCACGTCGTTCTCATTGGCCACGCTTCTGCTAGGCGACAGATAGTGCACCTGCTTTCGGGACAGTGGATTCTCCACTGTGCTAATCGTAGTCGTTGTCTGCTTACTGGCTACGCGGCCGCACAGCTGCTCCGGACAGTGGGCCAACTGGGCGCCGCAGTCTTGAGTGACTAGATGTGCGTTTTTTTTTGCATTCACTTCCGCTGTGTGCACTAATATTGTAGGCGGGGCAGTGGTCGTTGCTGTCGTCGATGCGCTACTGCTGGTGCGCTTGCTGACGCCGCTGCTGCATTTGCTGTTGTTGTTGCTGTTGTAGCTGTTGTTGCTGTTGCAAGGTTGGAAGAGTGTTTGCTGCTATAACGAGTAATGTGAGTTGTTGTCTTGCTGGGCACATAAATAATAACACACACAAGCTCTACGCGTTATGGCTACGGTGCTTCAGCTTTCTTGCCAGTGCAATTCGTTGCAGTCGCAACGACATCTTCTGCGCAAGTCAATATAAGCAGTCATCGATGATGTTTTGTGCCTTACTAGATGCTCAAGAAATATATTCTATTCAAATATATTCTATTGAACCTGGTCTGCAAATGATTATCCCAGCTAGCATATGACTTCATAATTCATCTGTTATTACATCGCTACTCTTCACCACATATATGTGCACTTCAATAATAGTTTCTATTAGTCAGTTATCATTTCATAAGACTTTGATCAAAAGTGATATACACTTATAAAAACAAGTAAGAAAAGTCTAGTCGGGCGCCACCGACTTGGGGATACCCTGAGCCCCGTCGAATCTGTGTTTGCATTACATTTATATAAAGCGAAAAATTATAAAAATGTTCAGGTTTACTCTTTAGCAACAAAATAGCATTTGTCAAAAAACTCAAAAAAATGACATTAGCAGATTATATCCTACGTCAATTACGTAACGCGCATCACCTCTACCAACAACGCCACCTAATTAAAAAAAAAAAACAAATAAGAGTGCTCTAATCGAGACGGCTTGATTAAGAGATACCCTAAACCCTATGGGAGCTAAAATAATAAAATCATTTTACGCTTCTTTTATATATACATTGCATATAACGCAAGCACATATACATACACAGTTATGCGTAGGCATGCGCTCTACTTACTGCGTAGTTTACGCAGCGGTTGCGCTTGGGCTGTAGTATGAGATTACTAAGGAAAATTGATTGTTGAATAACTTTTTATACCCTGAGCCCATTGAAAATGGGAAATCAGGGTATAATGTTTTTGTTGGATGTATGTAACAGGCAGAAGGAGGCGTGGCAGACCCCATAAAGTATATATATTCTTGATCACGACGACAAGAGAAATCGATTGGCCCATGTCCGTCTGTCCGTGCGGCCGTCCGTCTGTCCGTATGTTTGAACGCGCCGATTTCAGCCCGTATAAGAGCTAGAGACTTGAAATTTTTTTTGTAGGTCCGTGTATAGCACGCGCTGATCGAGTTTGTTTTAAAAAACCGATAACTTTTCCCAATTAATTGTTATCGATTAAAAACAACATCGAAATTCAGTTAAAAAATTATATCTCGCCCATCTTTTAAGTTAGAGACACCAAATTTTATATTTAGACTTATATGTATTTTATGCAATTTCGAATTTTGTTATATTTTGGATACCGGCCCCAAATTTTCCCCAATTGAAGTTCAGTTTCAAACATAGCCAAAATGCGAATGAGTTGGCACTTTTACTAAACTGACAAATATGCCCATAGAATATGTTGATCATATGCCTAAAATTTCATTGAAATCCGTTAAATAGCAAAAAAGTTATTAAACAAAACGTTTGGCTACTTAACAAACACACGTGGCAGCAGCGCCAAGAGAACGCACTTTTTCTATGCGTGAGTGCACACATACAAACGCTTGCATTCTAGTCGATTCGAAAAATCGCAAATTACGTTTGAATTTTGTTGAATTATCAGCTGCTGCTTTAGTTAACATTTGCCACCACTTTCACAGACAGTGGAGTGGCGTCGTTGGTAGAAGCGACGCACGCGAAACATGAGTACCTGGGTTCGACACCAGGCGGCGTCGGAAATTTATTTAGTTTTTTAATTTTATAAAAAATAGGTGGCGTTGTTGGTAGAGATGATGCGCGTTGCGCAATTAACACAGGTTCGAACCTCGCCAATGTCAGTTTTTTAATAAAAAAGTTTTTTTGTTGTTAAAGAGTAGACTTGAAATTTTTTATAATTTTACGCAAAATAAAAGTGTATAAAATAAAACACAGGTTCGACGGGGCTCAGTGTATCCCCTAGTCGGTTACGCCCGACTAAAGTTTTCTTACTTGTTTTCTGCTTGGACTTTCTTAATGAAACTTTCAGAGTATTATTAAATGGTACATATGTTTGTATTTGAAAAGCACAATTTATTTATTATGTACATTGCATAGTGTGCATCGAAAAAAAAAGATAAACTCGTTCAGCGTATGGTATAACGAGTATTGATGTCAAATTTTAAGTCTCTAGCTTTTGTGGTTTACGAGATCGGTGCGCTCATTGGGACGGACGGATGGTCGGAAGGACGGACGGACAGACGAACATAGCTATATCAACTCAGCTCGTCGTCTTAATCAAGAATATATATCTATAGTGGATGTGGTACGCCTCCTTCTGTCTATTACATGCATTTCGCATTTTAACAAAACCATTATACCCTGAATTCCCATTTTCAATGGGTTCAGGGTATAAAATGCATATATATATGTCGGAGAGAAAGTACAGTTTGTCGGAAAATGGGAACAGCTTGAATGTGTCGGAACGAGAGCGCTAGTAATATGCGTACTGAGTTTGTATGTATGTGGTTGTTTTCTCGGATATTTTACAATGATAATTTCATCATGTTGCACCATCTTCTAATTGTGTGTGTCGGCGTGTGCTGGAATTATGTGGAGAGTTGCACTATGTGTGTATTAGTTGTCCTTGAACAATTTCGTGCGAATTGTAATTTCGAGATGATGTCACATCAGTCAATGTTTTGTAGCTGGAAGAAGTTCTGTTTTAGCGAGGCGAAGTATATGCATCATGGAGGACCTTAATGGAATTACAAAATGGAAATGGAATGGAACTGTGTTGCCGTACATGAAACATTGAAACCAACTTTTTTAAATCACTTTCGGAACAGAATGTTCGTTGATAAAAAAGCTAAATAGCATAGAAAGTAATGGAATATGTAGTACTGTACAAATATTAACTAGCGTAAAAATTGATAACATTTGTATTGAAATTCTGTTTTATGTAAAAGGCGATGATTACATAGAAAACAATATTGTCATTGGCCGGGAAATACTAAATCAGGGTTTTGATATTGTTGTTTCATCAAACCAAATTAAGTCCAAGGCTCAAGAGGCCTGTTGGAAAAATAAATGGGATTTGGCTGGCTACCTAATATGCCAAACAAGTAAGAGTGCTCTAGTCGAGACGGTTCGACTAAGAGATACCCTGAACCCTGTAAGAGCTTTTACTAAAATCATTTTACGCTTCTCTTATATATACATTGCATATAACGCATGCACACATTAATACACAGTTATGCGTAGGCATAGGGGTGGGAATGTTACATGTTTTTGGTACCCGCTGACCCTTTTTGAAATCTGAAAAAGGGCATAATTTAAATTTCCCAGCGCACAAATGCATAAACGAACTATGCAGTTTACGCAGCGTCATATAATTTGCGGCTTTGTGTTGAATATCTGGACACGTTGTCCAGGCTGTATAAATTAGGTACTCGACTAAAGTTATTTACGTTAATGTCTTGAGTCGATTTGTCGATTATATTTCGACAAACATCCTACACAAATTTTTACGCTTCTTTATATATACATACACACATACACACGGCTGCGCTTGGGCTGCAATATTAGCATTACTATTGGAAATTGAACGTTGAATAACTTTTTTTATACCCTGAACATTTTGTGAAAATGTATGTAACAGGCAGAAGGAGGCGTGGTAGACCCCATAAAGTATATATATTCTTGATCAGGACGACAAGAGAAATTGTTTAAGCCGTGTCCGTCTGTCCGTCCGTCCGTCCGTATGAACGCACCAATTTCCGAATCTACAAAAGCTAGAGACTTGAAATTTAACATGAATACTCGTGTATACCATACGCTGAACAAATTTATTTTTTTTATCGAAAAGTCATCCCGTTTTCTTATTATCGATAACAATCGATAATTTTACTTTGTTTTTCAAGCGTAACTCTGTAACCGTAAAAGCTAGATACTTCAGATTTGCGGTGTATGTTACTGTCGTGAATGCGCACATTTTGTCATTTTTCGATTTTGGGTACCGGCCCCCATTTCCCCAAAATTTTCAAATTTCTCTAGAAGTTGTATATCGAATACTAGAGACTTGTGCTTTGGCAAATACAAACATATGTACCATCTAATATTACTCTTACGGTTTCATTAAGAAAGTCCAAGCAGAAACAAGTAAGAAACTCTAGTCGGGCGTAACCGACTAGGGGATACCCTGAGCCCCGTCGAACATGTGTTTTTCAATACACTTTTATTTGCGTAAAATTATAAAAAATTTCAAGTCTACTCTTTAACAACCAAAAAACTTTTTTATTAAAAAACTGAAATTGGCGAGGTTCGAACCTACGTTAATTACGCAACGTGCATCACCTCTACCAACAACGCCACCTAATTTTTATAATATTAAAAAACTAAATAAATTTACGACGTCGCCTGGTGTCGAACCCAGGTACTCATGTTTCGCGTGCGTCGCTTCTACCAACGACGCCACTCCACTGTCTTAGAAAGCGGTTGCAAATGTAAACTAAAGCAGCAGCTGATAATTCAACAAAACTCAAACGTAATTTGCGATTCTTCGAATCGACTAGAATGCGAGCGTTTGTATGTGTGTGCTCATGCATAGAAAAAGTGCGTTCGATTGGCGCTGCTGCCACGTGTTTTTGCAAAGTAGCCAAACGTTTTGCTTGATAACTTTTTGCTATTTAACGGATTTCAATAAAACTTTCGGCATATGATCAATATATTCTATGGTCATATTTGTCAGTTTAGTAAAAGTGCCAACTCATTCGCATTTTGGCTATATTTGAGACTGAACTTCAATTGGGGGAAATTTGGGGCCGGTATCCAAAATGTAACAAAATTCGAAATTGCATAAAATACATATAAAGCTAAATGTATAATTTGATGTCTCTAGCTTAAAAGATGGGCGAGATAGAATTTTATAGCTGAATTTCGATAATGTTTTTATTCGATAACAAAAAAACGAATACATTAATCGATTATCGGAAATAAACTTGATATGCGCGCTGTATATAGGGATCTACAAAAAAAAATTTCTCTAGCTCTTCTGAGAGCTGAAATCGACGCGTTCATACATACGGACAGACGGACGGACAGACGGACAGACGGACGGACGGACAGACGGACAGGGCCAAATCGATTTCTCTTGTCGTCCTGATCAAGAATATATATACTTAATGGGGTCTGCCACGCCGCCATCTGCCTGTTACATACATCCAACAAAAACATTATACCCTGATTTCCCATTTTCAATGGGCTCAGGGTATAAAAAAGTTATTCATCAATCAATTTCCCATAGTAATGCTCATATTGCAGCCCAAGCGCAGCCGCTGCGTAAACTGCGCAGTAAGTAGAGCGCGTGCCTACGCATAACTGTGTATGTATGTGTGTACGCATAGTTCGTTTATGCTTTTGTAAGCGATAACCGCGATACGCATAAACACTAGGAAATTCCAATTATGCCCTTTTTTCGCTACTAACTTCAGATTTCTAAAAGGGTTAGCAGGTACAAAAAATATGTAACATTCCCACCCCTATGCCTACGCATAACTGTGTATTTATGTGTGCATGCGTTATATGCAATGTATATGTATATAAAAGAACCGTAAAATGATTTTAGTAACAGCTCCCACAGGTTTCAGGGTATCTCTTAATCGAGCCGTCTCGATTAGAGCACTCTTACTTGTTCTGCTTGGACTTTCTTGATGAAACTTTCCGAGTATTATTAGATGGTACATATGTTTGTAATTGCTAAAGCACAAGCCTCTAGTATTTTGTATACGACTTTTGGAGAAATTCCAAAAGTTTTAGTAAAGGGGGGGAGGGGGGGGCCGGTATCCAGAATCGAAAAATGATCAAATCTGCGCATTCATTACAGTAACATACACCGCAAAAATAAAGTCTCTAGCTTATTCGGTTACGAAGTTACGCTTGAAGCACCAAGTCAAATTATCGATTGTTATAGATAATAAGAAAATGGGATGACTTTTTGAAATTTAAAGATAAACTTGTTAAGCGTATGGTATACACAAGTATTAATGTTAAATTTCAAGTATCTAGCTTTTGTGGTTTAGAAAATCGGTGCGTTCATTCGGGAGGACGGACGGACGGTCGGACGGACTGAACAAAAGATAAGTGCCAAGTTAGTTGGTAAAACAACTAACAAGGTAGGAATGTTGAAAGGTATTGGCAATGGCAGGATTTGTAATACATTGCAAATACTTAGCAATGTAAGGATTCTGAAATAGTCAATTTTGCGAATAAACTAAAAAAAAATTCCCTTGCCGAGGATATGGCAAGAACTTATCGAACTTTTATTGGATAAGGCCTAGACTATTACTGGTTCGATAACATGTCCAAGTATATACGAAAATTTGTTGAAAACTGTATTACTTGCAAAGGGTCAAAGTCATCCTCAGATAAAATTCAGACTTCACCAATACCAAAAGTTGATATACCTTGGCACAAGATACACATTAATATAACTGGAAAGAGATTATGTTATTGTCCGAGTGGATGCTTTTACTAAATTTGTTTATTTAACACACACACTTAAGATTGATGCTGACAGTAGCACAGGTGCTGTGACATCAGCTATATCTTTGTTTGTAATAGCGGACCAGGGTAGGTGTTTTGCCAGCTTGAAGTTCAGTGAGTTAAGTACGAAACAGAAAATAAGTTTGCATTTAATCGCGACAGGTGCAAGTAGAGCAAATGGACAGGTATAACGCATTATGAGCAATTTAAAAAACTTATTAACGGCAGTTGAGACTAACAACCTATTGACAAAAGCAAGTCCTTCGGATTTGTTTATTGGCATGGTCGCTCGACCGTTGGAGTTGCTTTCTCCATGTGACATGGCACATGAGGTTGATTCGGCAAAATCAAGAGCTCGAGCAGTGCAGAATATTTCAGCGGCGGCAACATATAGCAAGGAAAAATTTGATAAAACCAAGGCTGTCGCCGAGCGTGGTTCAGTTGTAGGCTAAGAAGTTAGAGAGTCAACATGAGCAGTCGTCGTGTGAGACTGAGTGCGCCCAAAACTCGCTGCTACAAGAATAAATATATCGGAAGCGAAGCTCCAACATATAATATATATATAGTGACATAATCATACTCATAACGTCCACAATCTCTAACAAGTAAGAGTGATTTTATCGAGGCGGCTCGATTAAGAGATACCCTGAACGAAAAAAAGGGCATCATTGGAATTTCCTAGTGTTTAAGCGTATCGCGGATATCGCACACAAATACATAAACGAACTATGCAGTTTATGTAGGGGCATATGTATTATTAGGCACTTCGCTGTTTTGTGTTGAAAATCTGGACACTTTGTCAAGGCTGTACAAAATATGTACTCGACTAAAGTTATTTACGTTATTGTCTTGAGTAAAGCATTTCGTTGATTATATTCCGGCAAATATATATAAAGACGCGTACAAATATTCCTATACATATTTTTACGCTTCTTTGTATATACATTGCATATAACGCATGCACACATAAACACACAGTTATGCGTAGGCATAGGGGTGGGAATTTTACATATTTTTGGTACCTGCTGACCCTTTTAGAAATCTGAAGTTTGTAGCGAAAAAAGGGCATAATTGGAATTTCCTAGTGTTTATGCGTATCGCGGATATCGCACACAAACACATAAACGAACTATGCGTACACACATACATACACAGTTATGCGTAGGCTCGCGCAGTTGACGCTGCGGCAGCGCTTGTGCTGCAATATAAGCATTACTATGGGAAATTAATTGTTGAATAACTTTTTTTCTGCTTGGACTTTTTTAATGAAACTTTTAGAGTATAATTATATGGTACATATGTGTGTATTTGCCAAAGCGCAAGTCTCTAGTATTCGATATACGACTTCTGGAGAAATTTGCAAATTTGGGGAAATGGGGGCCGGTATCCAAAATCGAAAAATGACAAAATGTGCGCATTCATTACAGTAACATACACCGCAAATCTTAAGTATCTAGCTTATACGGTTACAGAGTTACGTTTGGAAAACAAAGTCGAATGATCGATTTTTATCGATAATAAGAAAATGGGATGACTTTTCGATAATTTATGATTAACTCGATTATTCATGTTAAATTTCAAGTCTCTAGCTTTTGTCGCTTACGAAATATAGGAGCTTACACGGACGGACGGACAGACGGACAGGGCTTAAACAATTTCTCTTGTCGTTCTGATCAAAAATATATATACTTTATGGGGTCTGCTACGCCTCCTTCTGCCTGTTACAACAAAACCATTATATATATATAATTGAATATATTGGCTATGGGAATAGTTTTTAGATATTGTGGACGTAATCAGTATGATTATATATATATATATGTATGTATATATCAGTCGTCGACTACACCTCGTACCGAACGGTTGTGTTATCGTAGAGTTCAGTTCACAGCTTATCAGTTTTTCAAACGCCTATCTTCTATTTTTGCACTCATTCTTTGTCTTTCAATATACACAGAAGCATATAAGCATAAAGTAAGTCAAATACACAGTTATGCCCAACGGGCATTATAGTCAAGGGGCGAATCGCTTTGCAATGCTAAGCGATAGCCCCAAAACAAAAAGAAAACAAGTAAGAAAACTCTAGTCGGGCGCAACCGACTAGGTGATACCCTGAGCCCCGTCGAACCTGTGTTTTTCAATGCACTTATATTTTGCGTAAAATTATAAAAAAAATTCAAGTTTACTCTTTAACAACCAAAAAACTTTTTTATTGAAAAACTGACATTGGCGAGGTTCGAACCTACGTAAATTACGCAACGTGTATCGTCTCTACCAACAACGCCACCTAATTTTTATAAAATTAAAAAACTAAATTAATTTCTGGCGTCGCCTGGTCTCGAACCCAGGTCCTCACGTTTCTCGTGCATCGCTTCTACCAACGACGCCACCCCACTGTCTTAGAAAGCTGTGGCAAATGTTAACTAAAGCAGCAGCTGATAATTCAACAAAATTCAAACGTAATTTGCGATTCTTCGAATCGACTAGAATGCGAGCGTTTGTATGTATGTGTGCAAGTGCGTTCGCTTGGCACTACTGCCGCGTGTTTTTGCAAAGTAGCCAAACGTTTTGTTTAATAACTTTTTTGCTATTTAACGGATTTCAATGAAATTTTCGGCATAAGATCAACATATTCTATGGGCATATTTGTCAGTTTAGTAAAACGAATATATTAATCAATTATCGAAAATAAACTTGATATGCGCGCTGTATATAGGGATCTACAAAAAAAATTTCAAGTCTCTAGCTCTTCTGAGAGCTGAAATCGACGCGTTCATACATACGGACAGACGGACGGACGGACAGGGCCAAATCGATTTCTCTTGTCGTCCTGATCAAGAATATATATACTTTATGGGGTCTGCCACGCCTCCTTCTGCCTGTTACATACATTTTCACAAAACCATTATACCCTGAATTCCCATTTTCAATGGGCTCAGGGTATAAAAATAAACACATATACTGGTGGAACACAGAACTTGAAAAATTAAAAAAAGAAAAAATAAAATGTTTAAATAACTTAAGAAAACACCTAAGCACAGAAAACATGCTAGGAAATTCCAATGATGCCCTTTTTTTGCTACCAACTTCAGATTTGTAAAAGGGTTAGCAGGTACCAAAAATATGTAAAATTCCCTATGCCTACGCATAACTGTGTATTTTTGTGTGCATGCGTTATATGCAATGTATATATAAAAGAAGCGTAAAATGATTTTAGTAACAGCTCTTACAGGGTTCAGGGTATCTCTTAATCGTGCCGTCTCGATTAGAGCACTCTTAGTTGTTCTCATTGCTTTTAATAAATTAAATCACTTGATAAACCAAAATTCATTTTTCAAACACACTATGTACGCAGACGACCTTTGCCTCTTTTTCAATCCAAACCCCGGCCATAACACCCAAATAAATAATCTATTTTCTTAAATTCATCACTGGTGCAATATCACAGGAACAAAAATATCAGCGGAAAAATCCATGCACCTTCATATATGTAAGAAACATAATTGCACTAACATAGATATTACAATAAATAAAGTAAACATACCAAAAACACAACACCTCAAAATTCTAGGTTTAACATTCGACAGTAAATATAATTGGAATGAACATATCAAAGCTTTGACAAACTCACTAAATAATAGATTGAATATAATTAAATGTTTAAGTAACAATAAGTTAAAATGTAATGCCTCATCTCTAATTAATATAAGTAAATCAATAATACTCGCCAAGATTGATTACGGTCTTGCAATATATGGGAAAACAAACAAAACAAATCTCTCAAAACTTTCCACTCCCTACCATTCCTCCATCCGACTATCATTAGGCGCCTTCCGTACCACTCCAATAAAAAACATGCTGGCAGAAACAGGACTCCCCGATTTAGTCACTAGATTCCAATGGAGCATTGGACGACATATTAAAAACATCACAAATACACATGGTTCCTCTTTACAAAGCACACTCCTCAAGCAACTGAAACGGAAAAGAGCAATCAAAAAGCCATCAAGCCTAGAAATGATCATCAAAGAAGCTGCAGCTCTTAACATATTTTTGTCATCGGAACGCAAATACAAAGAGAAATTCCCACCTTGGACAAGAAACAGTCCCGCCATACTGTTAGAGCTCTCGGAATTTAAAAAAGACAATACACCAGACGAAGTCTACAGAAAAAGTTTCGACAAAATCAGAAACGAATACAAGGCATGGACTTTTCTCTACACGGATGCTTCTAAACTAAACCACATAATTGCCTTCAGTGTTGTTACAGAAGATAATAAAATATTAAAATTAGCAGTCACACCCTGGCACTCTTCAATTTATACAGCGGAAGCGATCCTCTGTGCGGTGGAATTCACTCAAAAAGACAAAAAAACTAAATTTGTTATCTGCACCGACTCGCTCTCCACCTTACTAGCCGTCAAAAACCCAAACACCTATCAACACACAATTACAAAAATTCGGGACAAACTTAATTCAAATCAAAAAAGGATCAAACTACTCTGGACACCTGGACATGTTAAGATTAAAGGGAATGAGCTGGCAGACACAGCAGCTAAAATGGCCACACGTTCACCATTGCTCCTACACAACATCAACAACAAACAAGTAAGAAAACTATAGTCGGGCG
The DNA here is from genome assembly GCA_035046225.1 of Drosophila pegasa. Lineage (NCBI taxonomy): Eukaryota > Metazoa > Arthropoda > Insecta > Diptera > Drosophilidae > Drosophila > Drosophila pegasa. The sequence goes on from JAWNOD010000375.1 coordinate 510,275, forward strand.
CAACCGACTAGGTGATACCCTGAGCCCCGTCGAACCTGTGTTTTTCAATACACTTATATTTTGCGTAAAATTATAAAAAAAATTCAAGTTTACTCTTTAACAGCCAAAAAACTTTTTTATTAAAAAACTGACATTGGCGAGGTTCGAACCTACGTAAATTACGCAACGTGTATCGTCTCTACCAACAACGCCACCTAATTTTTATAAAATTAAAAAACTAAATTAATTTCTGGCGTCGCCTGGTCTCGAACCCAGGTCCTCACGTTTCTCGTGCATCGCTTCTACCAACGACGCCACCCCACTGTCTTAGAAAGCTGTGGCAAATGTTAACTAAAGCAGCAGCTGATAATTCAAACGTAATTTGCGATTCTTCGAATCGACTAGAATGCGAGCGTTTGTATGTATGTGTGCAAGTGCGTTCGCTTGGCGTTGCTGCCACGTGTTTTTGCAAAGTAGCCAAACGTTTTGCTTGATAACTTTTTGCTATTTAACGGATTTCAATAAAACTTTCGGCATATGATCAATATATTCTATGGTCATATTTGTCAGTTTAGTAAAAGTGCCAACTCATTCGCATTTTGGCTATATTTGAGACTGAACTTCAATTGGGGGAAATTTGGGGCCGGTATCCAAAATGTAACAAAATTCGAAATTGCATAAAATACATATAAAGCTAAATGTATAATTTGATGTCTCTAGCTTAAAAGATGGGCGAGATAGAATTTTATAGCTGCATTTCGATAATGTTTTTATTCGATAACAAAAAAACGAATACATTAATCGATTATCGGAAATAAACTTGATATGCGCGCTGTATATAGGGATCTACAAAAAAAAATTTCTCTAGCTCTTCTGAGAGCTGAAATCGACGCGTTCATACATACGGACAGACGGACGGACAGACGGACGGACGGACAGACAGACAGACGGACAGGGCCAAATCGATTTCTCTTGTCGTCCTGATCAAGAATATATATACTTAATGGGGTCTGCCACGCCGCCATCTGCCTGTTACATACATCCAACAAAAACATTATACCCTGATTTCCCATTTTCAATGGGCTCAGGGTATAAAAAAGTTATTCATCAATCAATTTCCCATAGTAATGCTCATATTGCAGCCCAAGCGCAGCCGCTGCGTAAACTGCGCAGTAAGTAGAGCGCGTGCCTACGCATAACTGTGTATGTATGTGTGTACGCATAGTTCGATACGCATAAACACTAGGAAATTCCAATTATGCCCTTTTTTCGCTACTAACTTCAGATTTCTAAAAGGGTTAGCAGGTACAAAAAATATGTAACATTCCCACCCCTATGCCTACGCATAACTGTGTATTTATGTGTGCATGCGTTATATGCAATGTATATGTATATAAAAGAACCGTAAAATGATTTTAGTAACAGCTCCCACAGGTTTCAGGGTATCTCTTAATCGAGCCGTCTCGATTAGAGCACTCTTACTTGTTCTGCTTGGACTTTCTTGATGAAACTTTCCGAGTATTATTAGATGGTACATATGTTTGTAATTGCTAAAGCACAAGCCTCTAGTATTTTGTATACGACTTTTGGAGAAATTCCAAAAGTTTTAGTAAAGGGGGGGAGGGGGGGGGGGCCGGTATCCAGAATCGAAAAATGATCAAATCTGCGCATTCATTACAGTAACATACACCGCAAAAATAAAGTCTCTAGCTTATTCGGTTACGAAGTTACGCTTGAAGCACCAAGTCAAATTATCGATTGTTATAGATAATAAGAAAATGGGATGACTTTTTGAAATTTAAAGATAAACTTGTTAAGCGTATGGTATACACAAGTATTAATGTTAAATTTCAAGTATCTAGCTTTTGTGGTTTAGAAAATCGGTGCGTTCATTCGGGAGGACGGACGGACGGTCGGACGGACTGAACAAAAGATAAGTGCCAAGTTAGTTGGTAAAACAACTAACAAGGTAGGAATGTTGAAAGGTATTGGCAATGGCAGGATTTGTAATACATTGCAAATACTTAGCAATGTAAGGATTCTGAAATAGTCAATTTTGCGAATAAACTAAAAAAAAATTCCCTTGCCGAGGATATGGCAAGAACTTATCGAACTTTTATTGGATAAGGCCTAGACTATTACTGGTTCGATAACATGTCCAAGTATATACGAAAATTTGTTGAAAACTGTATTACTTGCAAAGGGTCAAAGTCATCCTCAGATAAAATTCAGACTTCACCAATACCAAAAGTTGATATACCTTGGCACAAGATACACATTAATATAACTGGAAAGAGATTATGTTATTGTCCGAGTGGATGCTTTTACTAAATTTGTTTATTTAACACACACACTTAAGATTGATGCTGACAGTAGCACAGGTGCTGTGACATCAGCTATATCTTTGTTTGTAATAGCGGACCAGGGTAGGTGTTTTGCCAGCTTGAAGTTCAGTGAGTTAAGTACGAAACAGAAAATAAGTTTGCATTTAATCGCGACAGGTGCAAGTAGAGCAAATGGACAGGTATAACGCATTATGAGCAATTTAAAAAACTTATTAACGGCAGTTGAGACTAACAACCTATTGACAAAAGCAAGTCCTTCGGATTTGTTTATTGGCATGGTCGCTCGACCGTTGGAGTTGCTTTCTCCATGTGACATGGCACATGAGGTTGATTCGGCAAAATCAAGAGCTCGAGCAGTGCAGAATATTTCAGCGGCGGCAACATATAGCAAGGAAAAATTTGATAAAACCAAGGCTGTCGCCGAGCGTGGTTCAGTTGTAGGCTAAGAAGTTAGAGAGTCAACATGAGCAGTCGTCGTGTGAGACTGAGTGCGCCCAAAACTCGCTGCTACAAGAATAAATATATCGGAAGCGAAGCTCCAACATATAATATATATATAGTGACATAATCATACTCATAACGTCCACAATCTCTAACAAGTAAGAGTGATTTTATCGAGGCGGCTCGATTAAGAGATACCCTGAACGAAAAAAAGGGCATCATTGGAATTTCCTAGTGTTTAAGCGTATCGCGGATATCGCACACAAATACATAAACGAACTATGCAGTTTATGTAGGGGCATATGTATTATTAGGCACTTCGCTGTTTTGTGTTGAAAATCTGGACACTTTGTCAAGGCTGTACAAAATATGTACTCGACTAAAGTTATTTACGTTATTGTCTTGAGTAAAGCATTTCGTTGATTATATTCCGGCAAATATATATAAAGACGCGTACAAATATTCCTATACATATTTTTACGCTTCTTTGTATATACATTGCATATAACGCATGCACACATAAACACACAGTTATGCGTAGGCATAGGGGTGGGAATTTTACATATTTTTGGTACCTGCTGACCCTTTTAGAAATCTGAAGTTGGTAGCGAAAAAAGGGCATAATTGGAATTTCCTAGTGTTTATGCGTATCGCGGATATCGCACACAAACACATAAACGAACTATGCGTACACACATACATACACAGTTATGCGTAGGCTCGCGCAGTTGACGCTGCGGCAGCGCTTGTGCTGCAATATAAGCATTACTATGGGAAATTAATTGTTGAATAACTTTTTTTCTGCTTGGACTTTTTTAATGAAACTTTTAGAGTATAATTATATGGTACATATGTGTGTATTTGCCAAAGCGCAAGTCTCTAGTATTCGATATACGACTTCTGGAGAAATTTGCAAATTTGGGGAAATGGGGGCCGGTATCCAAAATCGAAAAATGACAAAATGTGCGCATTCATTACAGTAACATACACCGCAAATCTTAAGTATCTAGCTTATACGGTTACAGAGTTACGTTTGGAAAACAAAGTCGAATGATCGATTTTTATCGATAATAAGAAAATGGGATGACTTTTCGATAATTTATGATTAACTCGATTATTCATGTTAAATTTCAAGTCTCTAGCTTTTGTCGCTTACGAAATATAGGAGCTTACACGGACGGACGGACAGACGGACAGGGCTTAAACAATTTCTCTTGTCGTTCTGATCAAAAATATATATACTTTATGGGGTCTGCTACGCCTCCTTCTGCCTGTTACAACAAAACCATTATATATATATAATTGAATATATTGGCTATGGGAATAGTTTTTAGATATTGTGGACGTAATCAGTATGATTATATATATATATATATGTATGTATATATCAGTCGTCGACTACACCTCGTACCGAACGGTTGTGTTATCGTAGAGTTCAGTTCACAGCTTATCAGTTTTTCAAACGCCTATCTTCTATTTTTGCACTCATTCTTTGTCTTTCAATATACACAGAAGCATATAAGCATAAAGTAAGTCAAATACACAGTTATGCCCAACGGGCATTATAGTCAAGGGGCGAATCGCTTTGCAATGCTAAGCGATAGCCCCAAAACAAAAAGAAAACAAGTAAGAAAACTCTAGTCGGGCGCAACCGACTAGGTGATACCCTGAGCCCCGTCGAACCTGTGTTTTTCAATACACTTATATTTTGCGTAAAATTATAAAAAAAATTCAAGTTTACTCTTTAACAACCAAAAAACTTTTTTATTGAAAAACTGACATTGGCGAGGTTCGAACCTACGTAAATTACGCAACGTGTATCGTCTCTACCAACAACGCCACCTAATTTTTATAAAATTAAAAAACTAAATTAATTTCTGGCGTCGCCTGGTCTCGAACCCAGGTCCTCACGTTTCTCGTGCATCGCTTCTACCAACGACGCCACCCCACCCCACTGTCTTAGAAAGCTGTGGCAAATGTTAACTAAAGCAGCAGCTGATAATTCAACAAAATTCAAACGTAATTTGCGATTCTTCGAATCGACTAGAATGCGAGCGTTTGTATGTGTGTGTGCAAGTGCGTTCGCTTGGCACTACTGCCGCGTGTTTTTGCAAAGTAGCCAAACGTTTTGTTTAATAACTTTTTTGCTATTTAACGGATTTCAATGAAATTTTCGGCATATGATCAACATATTCTATGGGCATATTTGTCAGTTTAGTAAAACGAATATATTAATCAATTATCGAAAATAAACTTGATATGCGCGCTGTATATAGGGATCTACAAAAAAAATTTCAAGTCTCTAGCTCTTCTGAGAGCTGAAATCGACGCGTTCATACATACGGACAGACGGACGGACGGACAGGGCCAAATCGATTTCTCTTGTCGTCCTGATCAAGAATATATATACTTTATGGGGTCTGCCACGCCTCCTTCTGCCTGTTACATACATTTTCACAAAACCATTATACCCTGAATTCCCATTTTCAATGGGCTCAGGGTATAAAAATAAACACATATACTGGTGGAACACAGAACTTGAAAAATTAAAAAAAGAAAAAATAAAATGTTTAAATAACTTAAGAAAACACCTAAGCACAGAAAACATGCTAGGAAATTCCAATGATGCCCTTTTTTTGCTACCAACTTCAGATTTGTAAAAGGGTCAGCAGGTACCAAAAATATGTAAAATTCCCTATGCCTACGCATAACTGTGTATTTTTGTGTGCATGCGTTATATGCAATGTATATATAAAAGAAGCGTAAAATGATTTTAGTAACAGCTCGTACAGGGTTCAGGGTATCTCTTAATCGTGCCGTCTCGATTAGAGCACTCTTAGTTGTTCTCATTGCTTTTAATAAATTAAATCACTTGATAAACCAAAATTCATTTTTCAAACACACTATGTACGCAGACGACCTTTGCCTCTTTTTCAATCCAAACCCCGGCCATAACACCCAAATAAATAATCTATTTTCTTAAATTCATCACTGGTGCAATATCACAGGAACAAAAATATCAGCGGAAAAATCCATGCACCTTCATATATGTAAGAAACATAATTGCACTAACATAGATATTACAATAAATAAAGTAAACATACCAAAAACACAACACCTCAAAATTCTAGGTTTAACATTCGACAGTAAATATAATTGGAATGAACATATCAAAGCTTTGACAAACTCACTAAATAATAGATTGAATATAATTAAATGTTTAAGTAACAATAAGTTAAAATGTAATGCCTCATCTCTAATTAATATAAGTAAATCAATAATACTCGCCAAGATTGATTACGGTCTTGCAATATATGGGAAAACAAACAAAACAAATCTCTCAAAACTTTCCACTCCCTACCATTCCTCCATCCGACTATCATTAGGCGCCTTCCGTACCACTCCAATAAAAAACATGCTGGCAGAAACAGGACTCCCCGATTTAGTCACTAGATTCCAATGGAGCATTGGACGACATATTAAAAACATCACAAATACACATGGTTCCTCTTTACAAAGCACACTCCTCAAGCAACTGAAACGGAAAAGAGCAATCAAAAAGCCATCAAGCCTAGAAATGATCATCAAAGAAGCTGCAGCTCTTAACATATTTTTGTCATCGGAACGCAAATACAAAGAGAAATTCCCACCTTGGACAAGAAACAGTCCCGCCATACTGTTAGAGCTCTCGGAATTTAAAAAAGACAATACACCAGACGAAGTCTACAGAAAAAGTTTCGACAAAATCAGAAACGAATACAAGGCATGGACTTTTCTCTACACGGATGCTTCTAAACTAAACCACATAATTGCCTTCAGTGTTGTTACAGAAGATAATAAAATATTAAAATTAGCAGTCACACCCTGGCACTCTTCAATTTATACACGCGGAAGCGATCCTCTGTGCGGTGGAATTCACTCAAAAAGACAAAAAAACTAAATTTGTTATCTGCACCGACTCGCTCTCCACCTTACTAGCCGTCAAAAACCCAAACACCTATCAACACACAATTACAAAAATTCGGGACAAACTTAATTCAAATCAAAAAAGGATCAAACTACTCTGGACACCTGGACATGTTAAGATTAAAGGGAATGAGCTGGCAGACACAGCAGCTAAAATGGCCACACGTTCACCATTGCTCCTACACAACATCAACAACAAACAAGTAAGAAAACTCTAGTCGGGCGCAACCGACTAGGTGATACCCTGAGCCCCGTCGAACCTGTGTTTTTCAATACACTTATATTTTGCGTAAAATTATAAAAAAAATTCAAGTTTACTCTTTAACAACCAAAAAACTTTTTTATTGAAAAACTGACATTGGCGAGGTTCGAACCTACGTAAATTACGCAACGTGTATCGTCTCTACCAACAACGCCACCTAATTTTTATAAAATTAAAAAACTAAATTAATTTCTGGCGTCGCCTGGTCTCGAACCCAGGTCCTCACGTTTCTCGTGCATCGCTTCTACCAACGACGCCACCCCACCCCACTGTCTTAGAAAGCTGTGGCAAATGTTAACTAAAGCAGCAGCTGATAATTCAACAAAATTCAAACGTAATTTGCGATTCTTCGAATCGACTAGAATGCGAGCGTTTGTATGTGTGTGTGCAAGTGCGTTCGCTTGGCACTACTGCCGCGTGTTTTTTCAAAGTAGCCAAACGTTTTGTTTAATAACTTTTTTGCTATTTAACGGATTTCAATGAAATTTTCGGCATAAGATCAACATATTCTATGGGCATATTTGTCAGTTTAGTAAAAGTGCCAACTCATTCGCATTTTGGCTATATTTGAGACTGAACTTTAATTGGGGAAAATTTGGGGCCGGTATCCAAAATATAACAAAATTCGAAATTGCATAAAATACATATAAAGCTAAATATAAAATTTGGTGTCTCTAGCTTAAAAGATGGGCGAGATAGAATTTTTTAACTGAATTTCGATTTTGTTTTTAATCGATAACAATTAGTTGGGAAAAGTTATCGATTTTTTAAAACAAACTCGATCTGCGCGTGCTATACGCGGACCTACAAAAAAAATTCAAGTCTCTAGCTCTTATACGGGCTGAAATCGGCGCGTTCAAACATACGGACAGACGGACGGACGGACGGACGGACGGACGGACGGACGGACGGACGGACGGACAGACAGACAAACGGACATGGCCCAATCGATTTCTCTTGTCGTCCTGATCAAGAATATACATACTTTATGGGGTCTGCCACGCCTCCTTCTGCCTGTTACATACATCCAACAAAAACATTATACCCTGATTTCCCATTTTCAATGGGCTCAGGGTATAAAAACAAGTAAGAAAACTCTAGTCGGGCGCAACCGACTAGGGGATACCCTGAGCCCCGTCGAACCTGTGTTTTTCAATACACTTAAATACGTAAAATTATAAAAAAAATTCAAGTTTACTCTTTAACAACCAAAAAAAACATTTTTATTAAAAAACTGACATTGGCGAGGTTTGAACCTACGTCAATTATGCAGCGTGCATCGTCTCTACCAACAACGCCACCTAATTTTTATAATATTAAAAAACTAAATAAATTTCTGGCGTCGCCTGGTCTCGAACCCAGGTCCTCACGTTTCGCGTCCGTCGCTTCTACCAACGACGCCACACCACTGCTTGTGAAAGTGGTGGCAAATGTAAACTAAAGCAGCAGCTGATAATTCATCAAAATTCAAACGTAATTTGCGATTCTTCGAATCGACTAGAATGCGAGCGTTTGTATGTGTGTGTGCACAGAATAGAAAAAGTGCGTTCGCTTGGCGCTGCTGCCACGTGTGTTTGTTAAGTGGCCAAACGTTTTGTTTAATAACTTGTTTGCTATTTAACGGATTTCAATGAAATTTTCGACATATGATCAACATATTCTATGGGCATATTTGTCAATTTAGTAAAAGTGCCAACTCATTCGCATTTTGGCTATATTTAAGACTGAACTTAAATTGGGGGAAATTTGGAAAATTGCATAAAATATATATAAAGCTAAATATAAAATTTGGTGTCTCTAGCTTAAAAGATGGGCGAGATAGAATTTTATAACTGAATTTCGATAATGTTTTTATTCGATAACAAAAAAACGAATATATTTATCGATTATCGGAAAAAAAATTGGATATGCGCGCTGTATATAGGGATCTACAAAAAAATTTCAAGTCTCTAGCTCTTCTGAGAGCTGAAATCGACGCGTTCATACATACGGACAGACGGACAGACGGTCGGACGGACGGACAGACAGACGGACAGGGCCAAATCGATTTCTCTTGTCGTCCTGATCAAGAATATATATAGTTTATGGGGTCTGCCACGCCGCCATCTGCCTGTTACATACATCCAACAAAAACATTATACCCTGATTTCCCATTTTCAATGGGCTCAGGGTATAAAAAGATATCAATAAATTGATTAACATCAGAACCAAAGAAGAACTCAAAACAATCTGGAACGACTACTCACACTTCTACAAAACGATCAACCCTGCAAGAGAAACTACATATTTTCCAACTAAAACGGATATTAAACACGCAATAAAATACACAAGATTTAGACTAGGACACACAAAACAAACTCATGAATATATTTGCAACAAAACACCTTCTCCTATTTGCCCATTTTGCAATAGCGACACCTTGACAACAAAACACCTCCAACTCCATTGCCAACACGTAATGAATATCTGCAAATCCCTTAATACTCCCACACTCAATATCCTTATCTCAAACCCCAATAAACCAAATATAGAAAGTTTTATAAAAATAATCAATAAACTCAAAATAGACCTATAATGTATAAAATGTAAATAATGTATATAAAGCAAATAATGTATATAGTGAAAAAAAAAATGCCTGAAGGTCTTTGTCGCTCTGGCTTAAAGAAATTGTTATTTAGAATTAATTCTTGGTAACAATAAATAAATAAAAATAAATATATACATATATATATATATATATATATATATATAGGAGGATGACGGTGGGAGATGGCTTGGGTGTGTTTCCTGCTGGATCACACTTCTGTATGAAGATTATGGTGGGAGATGACTGTCTCCCTTATCACTGCCCTCTGCACAATATCTAGCAGAAGGAATAATAATGAACAAGATAACAGGCACGGCAAGAGCATTGCTGGCCTCTTACAACACAGTCTTTAACTTCGATGCGATAATAGCACGTCTAGACTGTATCTACGCTGATAAAACATCTCTTAGGCTTTTACGTCAACAACTAGAGATGGTCAGACAGGGCGACATGACATGTATGTATGATGCAGAACGCAAATTAACACTTGTCACGAAATAAGTTGTAATGACAAGGAACCCGGAAAGGGCAGCAATGATCAATGAAGAGGTTAGAGGTGACGCATTGCATGCGTTCATCTCAGGATTGAAAAAATCTCTCAGATCAGTGGTGCTCCCTTCCAGGCCTACGGATCTGGCTTGTGCGCTAGCTTTGGCCAGAGAGACCGAGGCTAGCATGGAGAGGAGCGCATTCGCTGCTACCTATGCGAAGGCAAAGGAAGAGAAGACACAAGCGAATGATAAGAAAGGATCGTTCGACAAACAAAGAAAAAACCTCGATACTGCACAGAATCATGAAAAAAACCCCTACTATACTAACAAACAGGGAAAACAGCAGGTTCAGAACAACAACCAACAAACAGGCCAATTCCAACACGAGCCTAAAGAAGTTGACCCCACCTTATCAAAGTTTAGACAGAATACACAATTGTTCGTATGTAGAAGGTGGACAGACATATAAAAGACGAAACTCGTCCGGGCATACATCAGGGCAAATACGTCAGCGGGTGAACCAAACTGTACTACAGATACCCGACAGCAATGACGTACAGTACGACCAAACAGCCGCCCGAGAGGTGGCTGAGATTGATAATGATTCCGAATCTGTAGAAGGGGATGACTCAATTAATTTTTTAGGGAACGCTCCCAACTACCGTTTATCGAACGGCAGTTGGCTGGGAGAGTTGTATAAATCCTAATCGATACCAGGGCTGCCAAGAGCTACATTAGACCCTAAACAGGACTAAAACATGTAGAAAAGGTGAAGACCCCGTTCGAAAGTTCACCAAAAAAGGCCAAATTAACATTTTTGGTGTAACGGCAACATTCTTCATATTAGACGCCTTGCGTCCGTTCGACGGCATAATAGGCTTTGACCTGTTAACACAGGTGGGACAACACTAAACGCCGAAAACGGCACAATTAATTATGGAACTGTATCTGAAGAGCTACAGCACCATCTTTGTGACAACGTAAACTTTACGAATGTCAACGACATTGCCGTCCCACAATCAGTGAAGGCTGAGTATAAAAAATGATTTTGAACAGAGTAAAGGCATTTTCGACTTCTAACGAAGCATTGCCATTCAATACATCTGTTGTAACAAAAATCGTACTGTGGATGATGAGCCAGTTTACTCAAAACTGTACCCACATCCAATGGGCGTGTCCGATTTCATTAACAAAGAAATCAAAGACCTACTTCGCAATGGCGTCATCAGGCCATCAAAGTCTCCGTACAACAGCCCCACCTGGGTTGTAGACAAAAAAATCACGATGAAAATGGCAATAAAAACAAACGCCTGGTCATCGACTTTAGGAAGTTAAATGAGCGAGCCATTGCTGACAAGTACCCCATGCGGAGCATCCCCATAATTTTGGCTAATCTGGGAAAAGCTAAGTAATTCACAACGCTAGATTTAAAATCTGGCTACCATCAGATTTACCTTGCGGAACAAGACCGCGAAAAAACATCCTTTTCAGTAAACGGGGGAAAATATGAGTTTTGTCGATTACCGTTCGGGTTGGAGAATGCGGGAAGCATCTTCCAAAGAGCAATCGACGACGTCCTGTGTGAACAAATCGGGAAAACTTGTTATGTTTACGTAGACGACGTCATAATTTTTTCGGAGACTGAAGAATATCATGTTAAGCACATAGATTGGGTTTTAAAGAGCCTGTGTGATGCTAACATGAAAGTTTCTCGAGAAAAGACTCACTTCTTTAAGAGGTGTGGAATATTTAGGATTTATTGTGACTGAGGGCGGAGCAAAAACTTACCCAGAAAGGTAAAAGCTATCCAAGAATACCCTGAGCCAAAGAACCTCTATGAATTAAGATCGTTCTTAGGCATGGCTAGCTATTATAGGTGCTTCATTAAAGACTTTGCAGCAATAGCAAAGCCGTTAACAAGCATCCTGAAAGGCGAGAACGGCTCCATAAGTAAGCACCTGTCAAAGAAAACTATTATCAGCTTTGACACCGTGCAGAGAAAAGCTTTTGAGAGACTAAGGAATATATTAGCCTCAGAAGACGTCATTCTCAGATATCCAGACTTCAAGAAACCATTCGATCTAAAGACGGATGCTTCTGCATATGGTATTGGGGCGGTACTGTCACAGGATAGAAGACCTATTACCATGATATCTAGAACCCTCAAGGAGTCCGAAACACACTATGCCACCAACGAAAGTGAACTGTTGGCTATCGTGTTTTGGCGCTAGGCAAGTTGCAACACTACTTGTATGGCACGAAAGATATAAATATCTACACGGACCAACAACCTCTCACTTTTGCCGTATCTGGCAAAAATCCCAATGCAAAGATAAAAAGGTGGAAGGCGTATATTGACAAACACAACGCGAAAATCCACTACAAACCGGGCAAAGAAAATCATGTTGCTGATGCCCTATCCCGACAAAATGTAAACACCTTACATGACCACATATGTATCTTCAGACGTAGCAACAGTCCATAGTGAGGCATCCCTGACGTACACAATAGAATCGACTGACAAACCGCTTAACTGTTTCAGGAATCAGATAGTTCTAGAAGAATCACATTACTCTCTCAAGCGAACATTTATACTTTTCGGCGAAAAAACACGCCATATCGTTCACTTCACAGATAGGGCAGAAGCTCTTGACGAGGCCAAAGCATTAGTAAAACACAATGTTGTCAATGCCGTCAATTGCGACCTGCCAATGTTAGCGTTCATCCAACACGAATTGGTAAAGAGCTTTCCTTCAACCAAATTTCGATACTGCAAAAATGTACAATAGTAAATAAGGATGAACAAAGAGAAATAGTCATAGCAGAACACAATCGTGCCCATAGGGCCGCCCAAGAGACTGTGAAGCAAATACTGCAGGAATATTACTTTCCGAAAATGACTAAATTAGTGACAGAGGTAGTGGCAAACTGCAAAACCTGCACTAAAGCTAAGTACGATAGGCACCCAAAGAAACATATTCTTAGTTAGACTCCAATTCCTTCGTACCCTGGGGAAATGTTTGGGGTAGTTAACGAGTGCTCTTCGTCTATAGTTATTTAAAGACTACACTGTGAGCTATTTGTAGCCAACGGTTGTGCTCTGACGTTGCAGCCGGGCTGTAGGGTGTTCAACATACAATGCTTTTCATCCCGTTAGAATTTGCACATTCAGCTGCACGAAAAAGTAAAGAGAAAGAAAGAAAACGAAAAAGTGCCCAAGGCTTTTGATACCGCGTAAAGTTGCACATCCAGCTGCACGAAAACGTGGAGAGAAAGAAACAAAATAAATAAATACCATAATCTTCATACAGAAGTGTGATCCAGCAGGAAACACACCCAAGCCATCTCCCCCTACGAGGAGTGCGAGCCGGCTGGAGATACAAATAAACTTAATTTGCATAAAACATCTCCTCGTCCCAATTTATCAGGAACGACTGAGCAAGCGTATGACCTACACAAAGAAACAACACGTAAGAAAACTCAAGTCGGGCGTGACAGACTAGGGGATACCCTGAGTCCCGTCGAATCTGTGTTTCTCAATATACTCTACAGCGTAAGCTTATACAAATTTTCAACTGGAATTTTGTTCACATATCCAAAAACTGACAGCAGAGTTGAACCTACCTCAATCACGCAACGCGCATAAGCTCTATCAATAACGCCACCTAATTATAACCTGAACCCATTGAAAATGGGAATTCAGGATATAATGGTTTTGTGAAAATGTATGAAACAGGCAGAAGGAGGTGTGGCAGATAAAGTATATATATTCTTGATCAGGACGACGAGAGAAATCGATTTGGCTCTGTCCGTCTGTCTGTCCGTCCGTCTGTATGAACGCGTTGATTTCAGCTCTCAGAAGAGCTAGAGATTTTTTCTATGCATGAGCACACACATACATAACTACCTTAAAAAAAGTTTGATGGTCTATAAAATCTAAACTTTTGGGGATATCCACAAAATTTAAACGCAGGTTGTTAGCGTGGTGTCTAAACTAATACAAAATTGGTTCATTTATTTTTTAAATAATTTTAAAATATTTTATAATGCTTAAAAACTAAATAATAAAAAATGAGATCAAAACAGTTCCACAGCTTATTTCAACCACTTATAAAATTACAATATTAAAGCTAAGTGTTTTTTTAATAACAAAAAATTAATATTTGGTGTGACCACCCTTTTGGCTAACTACCATTTCAAGCCTTTTTGGGATAGATTCCACCAACTTTTTGGTGACTTCTGGAGTAATTTTTCCTATTCCTCAACCAATGCAGCTTTTAGGTCAGATTTCCTTGATTTTTTGTGTTTGCGAATGTTTTTTTCCAAGATCGACCACAAATGTTCGATAACATTTAAATCTGGTGACTGGGCTGGTGGTTTCATTACGCGTGGACAATTCCAGATCAGCCAAGTCTGGACAATTCCCGCAGTGTGTTTCGGGTCATTGTCTTGGTAAAATCTGAAGTCCTCCTTTATGCCCAGTTACCGAGCATATGTGTTAGGCTTACGCCGCACATATGAGGGCCCATCCGACCCAAACAAATTGAATTTGGACTCATCGCAAAATAAAACATTTTTCCAGAAACCGATATCCTTGTGCGAATGCTCCTGGGCAAATTTTAGGCGACACTTTTTGTTTTTGTCGTTATAAAAGGCTTATTGCGTGGTACTCTGCTATTAAAATCATGTTCCCGAAGCACACGGCGAATACTTTCTGGGTGGCATGATTTGCCCAACTCCTCCTTAACGTCATTGGCCACTTGTCGAGCCGATTGCCTTGGGTTGTCCCGTATTTTTCTCACAATATAGCGCTCGTCCGAGGGATTAAAAATTTTGTTCGGAGCATTTCTACCTTTATCGTGGGTTCTATTTTCACGGACGAATCGGTATATGATGCTTTGGACTCACTAAATCCAACCATCTCAGCAATTTTTCTACGAGAATGGCCATTTTTAGAGTGTTTTATAACAAGTTCCCGCTGCTCAATGGTTGTGCGTGGTCCCATTTTGCTAAATTCACTTTTCTGCAACTTGAGCTCTTAAAATGCAATAAAAATTTATTTCATCACACTGCGAAAACAGTGCATAAAGCATAGAACAAGAATCTACCGTTGCATTGCAAAATAACGGATCTTTGATCAGCTGCAAAGTTTGTGGTTGAAATAAGCTGTGGAACTGTTTTGATCTCATTTTTTAGTTTTTAAGCATTATAAAATATTTTTAAAATATTTAAAAAATAAATGAATTAATTTTGTATTAGTTGAAACACCACACTAACAACCTGCGTTTAAATTTTGTGGATATCCCCAATAGTTTAGATTTTATAGACCAACAAACTCTTTTTAAAGTAGTGGTTGAAATAAGCTGTGAACCACTGTATGTAAGCAATTATGGACTAGAAATATATCCATCTAAAGTTGCAACTCTATTTGTATCTCTAAGTTTTGACAGTCTATCCAAATGCCAATCGCATTTAATTTCAATAAAAAGCAAGAGTGAGAAAAATGCGAAACGATGCGCATTAAGTAATTTATTAAAAAATGCACACAAAACTAAGCATATTACAAATCGTTTGCATGATATAACCGAGCTGCGGCGTCGGCAGCGACAGCGAAGATGTTCATGGCTCAAAACTAGCAGCAGATCAATCGACAAGCGTCCAAGTTGTTGCAACAACATGAAAGCCACAACAGCAACAACCAACAATAATAGACAAAAACACGTGGGATTTGTGCCCAAGGTGGGACGGTAAACGAGGGCGGGAGGCTATGGGCCGTTCGACTTAAGACTACACTAATGCTCGCCTTATTGTTGCATATTTTTGTTATTCAAATACATGAATAATTCATATAACGGGTGTCTATTGCCTTATATATTAAACATTTATAATAACATTTGTTATGTAAGATGCGTTATGCGTTATAAATTTGTATACTCTCTATTTATCATATCTGTACAATTCAACTGCTTTATACTCAATTAACGATCAGTCAAAACACCCTGTATCATGAAATTTGAAGGAGCGGGAGAAAAGGTTGACCATAAATAAATGTATGTAATAGAGAAGCAGGCGTGGCAGACCCCATAAAGTATATATATTCTTGATCAGGGCGACAAGAGAAATCGATTTGGGCCTGTCCGTCGGTCTGTCTGTCCGTCTGTCCGTATGTATGAACGCGTCGATCTCAGCCCCTATAAGAACTAGAGCCAATAAACAGCGCGTAAATCAAGCTTATTTCAAATAATTGATTACTATATTCGATTTTTATACTCTGAGCCCATTGAAAATGGGAAACAGGGTATAATGTTTTTGTTGGATGTATGTAACAGACAGAAGGAGTCGTGGCAGACCCCATAAAGTATATATATTCTTGATCAGGACAACAAGAGAAATCGATTTGGCCCTGTCCGTCTGTCCGTCCGTCTGTCCGTATGTTTGAACGCGTCGATTTCAGCCCGTATAAGAGCTAGAGACTTGAAATTTTTTGTAGGTTCGTGTATAGCACGCGCAGATCGAGTTTATTTAAAAAACCGATTACTATCCCCAATTAATTGTTATCGATTAAAAACAAAATCGAAATTCAATTAAAAAATTATATCTCGCCCATCTTTTAAGCTAGAGACGCCAAATTTTATACTTAGCTTTATATGTATTTTATGCAATTTTGAATTTTGTTATATTTTGGATACCGGCCCCAAATTTTCCCCAATTGAAGTTCAGTCTCAAATATAGCCAAAATGCGAATGAGTTCGCACTTTTACGAAACTGACAAATGTGCCCATAGAATATGTTGATCATATGCCAAAAATGTCATTGAAATCCGCAAAAAAGTTATTAAGCACAACGTTTGGCTACTTTGCAAAATCACGCGGCAGCAGCACCAAGCGAACGCACTTTTTCTATGCATGAGCACACACATACAAACGCTCAAATTCTAGTCGATTCGAAGAATCGCAAATTACGTTTGAGTTTTGTTGAATTATCAGCTGCTGCTTTAGTTTACATTTGCCTTCAGTTTTTATACCCTGAACCCATTGAAAATGGGAATTCAGGGTATAATGGTTTCGTCAAAATGTATGTAACAGGCAGAAGGAGGCGTGGCAGACCCCATAAAGTATATATATTCTTGATCAGGACGACAAGAGAAATTGTTTAAGCCCTGTCCGTCCGTCCGTCCGGATGAACGCACCGATTTCCTAAACTACAAAAGCTAGAGACTTGAAATTTGACATGAATACTCGTGTATACCATACGCTTAACGAGTTTTTCTTAAATTATCGAAAAGTCATCCCATTTTCTTATTATCGATAAAAATCGATAATTTGACTTTCTTTTTCAAACGTAACTCTGTAACCATAAAAGCTAGATACTTCAGATTTGCAGTGTATGTTACTGTAATGAGTGCCCACATTTTGTCATTTTTCGATTTTGGATACCGGCACCCATTTTCCCACAATTTGCCAATTTCCTCAAAAGCTGTATATCAAATACTAGAGACTTGTGCTTTGGCAAATACGAACATATGGTCCGTCTAATTATACTCTGAAAGTTTTATTTAAAAAGTTCATCCAGAAACAAGTAAGAAAACTCTAGTCGGGCGTAACCGACTAGGGTATACCCTGAGCCTCGCGTAAAATTATACAAAAATTTCAAATTTAAAGCATTTTTTTTTTTCAAAAAAGCTCTTACGGTTACAGAGTTACGCTTGAAAAACGAAGTCAAATTATCATTTGTTATCGATAATGAGAAAGTGGGATGACTTTTTGATAAAAAAATATAAACTTGTTCAGCGTATGGTATACACGAGTATTCATGTTAAATTTCATGTCTCTAGATTTTGCGGGTTAGGAAATCGGTGCCTTCATTTGGATGGACGGACTGACAGACGGACAAAACTTAAACAATTTCTCTTGTCGTCCTGATCAAGAATATATATACTTTATGGGGTCTGCCACGCCTCCTTCTGCCTGTTACATACATTTTCACAAAACCATTATACCCTGAATTCCCATTTTCAATGGGTTCAGGGTATAAAAAGAAAAAAAAACAAGAAAGATACTTTATGCTGTATTGAGTTTCTCCTGGGATATGCTTTGAGAAAGTATACAAATTTCTATAAGAAAGCGTAATCCACGTGTTCTTTTAAGATGTCTTCAAGTTATCTAGGATATCTTTGGATCTCTTTGACAGTTGCTGTGGCTATTGAGTATCTTCTGGGATATGCCTTGACAAATCTCTTTGAAAGCTTTGAATGTCTTTTGAACTATTTTCTGAGAAATCTTCAATTTTATTTTTTAGGATATACTTCAGAGTATGTCAAGGATATCTACTACTTTAGTAATAGATATATGTAGCTATACAAAGTTAGTACTTTGTATAGTTGGGATAATTATATACCGTCGCCGCGGTATATTCAAGTCAGTCAATATCATATTCACCTCTTATTGTCGCTTTGTAGCTGTTTCGAACATCTTAAGTGAATTATGAAAGCTACGATAAGCACCGGACGAAGCAAAATGATTTGACATTGGTTTGAAACCGAACGTTGCGTTGCGTCGCAGTTTGGTTTTTTCGGTTTGCGCAGCATTATGATTACCATTTTGCATTCCCATTCGTCGAGCTTACGAATCGCAGCAGCAGGCAGTCAGATGCGTGTTGTTGCAACCGATTCCGGACACCGGCCAATAGACAGCGGATGGCCCTTCAACGGGAACTGTGTAGCTGAGCAGCTCATATAAAAGCTCAACTGCTGCGCGAAAGTGGTATCATTCGTTACCGGGAATAGCTCGACACAAAACATCAATTTAATTTAAGAGAAAGAAGATTTTATAAAAATCGAGATGAAGGTAAGATAACAGCTACTCCTTTGGATAACCCATACGCCAAAGACTGATGCATTACTCTGATCTCGTCTTAGATCTTTGTTTCTCTACTAGCTATGTTGACGGTCAGCAATGCCACATTTTTATCATTCCTGGGAGGTGGCGGCGGAGCAGGCACTAAAACCATCTACAATGTCATACCGACCCCTAGCAATGGAGGAGCTCAAGACAATGGACACGCGTATGTGCATGGCGGAGGTGGGGGAAGAGGCTCTTATGGCCATGGACATGGCTATTCATATGGCAGTGTTAGCAGCGGTGGTGGTGGTGCTTCCACTCAATTGATCAAGGTTGTTCTGGAAAGTGGTAACGTTTATGCCAATGGGGGTCGTCAAAGATATGGACATGGACATGGATATTCCAGCGCACAAAATCATGACTCCTATGGTGAACAGGTTTACAAGGTGATTGAGCATGCAGAACCTGTTGCACCAATAGCATATCATGCTAAAAGCGCAGACAGCAGCTCCGGGTACTTCTATGGCCAATCCTATGCAGCTGGCCATAGGGATAGTGGCGGCGATGCCTCTTACAACAACCAACAGTTGAATTCGATTCTGCCACAGATCATTCAGCTCGTGCTGCAGGAGGACGCACTCTATGGAGGCGGTTATGTCAATGTGAACGCCATCAATGGCCAATTGATCGACACCTTCGGACACAGAGGCAAAGCCATAATTATGCGCGCGGATCAACCACAAGACGGCTTCTTCAAAAGCGGACACGTCGTGCAGCGCGGTACGCTTAAGGTGATGCAGGTCCAAGAGCAGCAGCAACAGCAACAGCTGCAGCATCACGGAGTGGAAGGCTATGCCAGTGGCGCCGGTGGTGGTGGCAGCTGGAGCAACGGTGGTGCTTTAATAAGTGGGGGTGGCTGGAGCAGTGGTCAGATCGCTGGTTGGTAGACCCTGCACTCAGCTCGCTTAGTTAGACCAAATGCTTTGTTTTGTTTTTTTTTTTGCTAGGCTAACTCATCGCGCAGTTATTAATTTGCCTATATATATAAATACTCATGTATATATGTATATGTATGCTGACCATTGTTAAATTATTTGTTAATTAATAAATATATATATAAACACAAAAAAATAAATAAAACAAGTAAGAGTGCTCTAATCGAGACGGCTCGATTAAGAGATACCCTGAACCCTGTAAGAGCTGTTACTAAAATCATTTTACGCTTCTTTTATATATACATTGCATATAACGCATGCACACATTAATACACAGTTATGCGTAGGCATAGGGGTGGGAATTTTACATATTTTTGGTACCTGCTGACCCTTTTAGAAATCTGAAGTTGGTAGCGAAAAAAGGGCATAATTGGAATTTCCTAGTGTTTATGCGTATCGCGGATATCGCACACAAACACATAAACGAACTATGCGTACACACATACATACACAGTTATGCGTAGGCTCGCGCTCTGCTTACTGCGCAGTTGACGCTGCGGCAGTGCTTGTGCTGCAATATGAGCATTACTATGGGAAATTGATTGTTGAATAACTTTTTTTCTGCTTGGACTTTTTTAATGAAACTTTTAGAGTATAATTAGATGGTACATATGTGTGTATTTGCCAAAGCACAAGTCTCTAGTATTTGATATACGACTTCTGCAGAAATTTGCAAATTTTGGGGAAATGGGGGCCGGTATCCAAAATCGAAAAATGACAAAATGTGCGCATTCGTTACAGTAACATACACCGCAAATCTGAAGTGTCTAGCTCTTACGGTTACAGAGTTACGTTTGGAAAACAAAGTCGAATTATCGATTTTTATCGATAATAAGAAAATGGGATGACTTTTCGATAATTTATGATAAACTTGTTCAGCGTATGGTATACACGAGTCTCTAGCTTTTGTAGTTTAGGAAATCGGTGCGTTCATACGGACGGACGGACGGACAGACGGACAGGGCTTAAACAATTTCTCTTGTCGTCCTGATCAATAATATATATACTTTATGGGGTCTGCCACGCCTCCTTCTGCCTGTTACATACATTTTCACAAAACCATTATACCCTGAATTCCCATTTTCAATGGGTTCAGGGTATAAAAACAAAAGACAGTTTTGTAACTTATTGTGGACCAATTGCTATATCATAATGACACGACTTTCATTGCCTGCCCTTGGCAGTGGGCAGCTAACGATGCCGGCACAATGGCGGGACAGAGGGGGAGGCAGTTGGATGGCGAGAGAGGGGAAAGGGAGCCACTTGAATTAATTTCTCGTCAAGCTAGTTGCCGAATACGTAGATCCGAGCTATGTTGTTTGCAGAGCACCAAAGCCAAAGGTGAAACTCTGCTTATGGTCGATGCAGCAGCAGCAGCTGGCGTAACTCCTAGTTGATTTTAGATAGCATTGCATTGTTGTTGCTGTCGCCTATGCTGTAGCATCTACGAATCTTGTAAAAAATTAAAAACTATCTTTAAAACTCACTTGGCTCGTTGATGAATATTAAATTTTATTTCTTGTATAATCCATCGAACAAAAAGGCACAAGACAAAGATAACAATTAAAAATTTGACAATCCGCTTGATAATAGCGATATGCAGTCCAAAAATTAGGAATATATAATATATTCAAATAATTATTTTGTAAATAGCTATGTAACAGGCAGAAGAAGACGTGCCACACCCCATAAAGTATATATGTATATATTCTTGATTAGGACGTCGAGCTGAGTTGATCTAGTCATTTCCATCTGTCCGTCTGTCCATCCGTATGAGCGCAACGATCTCTTAAGCTAGAAAATTTGCAAAAAACGTATTTCAAATACAAGAGACTCTTTCTTTGGCATATACATTGATGTCTGTCATAATTATGCTCAGAAAATTTCATGAAGAAAATCTAGAACATGTAAAAAAACTCTAGTCGAGCATGACCGACTAGGGAGAACCGCCGAATGTGTGTGTTTTTAATATACTTATATTTAGCGTAAAATTGGGAACATATTCAGGTTCGCTCTTTAAAAACCAAATAGCATTTGTGTAGGGTGACCACAGTGAGCTCAGGCCATTTCGGGACGGTCGACGTTTCCCCCCCGTACACAAACATTAAAATAAATAAATATAACTTCATATTTCCATAGCATCATAGAAGTACACTCTTTGATGGCATTAGTAACTTTTCACTTCTAAAAAAAAGGGAAAATTCACTACTTAATTAGTTCACCAATTTGACTCCAAATTGTTCTTTTAAACAACATTTTGTCAAAATGACGATTTTTTGATCGAAGCAGTAGAAAACCGGGAAAATTTCGTGTCAGGTCGGGACACCAGTACATTACCTCCAAAAGCTGGACATGTCCCGTTATTCCAGGACAGATGGCAACCCTAAATTTGTGTCAAAAAAAAAAAAAACTGACATTAGCTGAATTGAACCTACATTAGATACGCAACGCACATCACCTCTATCAACGCCACTTAATTTTAATAAAATAAAATAAACTCAAACAAGTAAGAAAGCTCTAGTCGGGCGTGACCGACTAGGGGATACCCTGAGCCCCGTTGAATCTGAATTTAGGGCCGGTATCCAAAATATAACAAAATTCGAAATTGCATAAAATACATATAAAGCTAAATATAAATTTTGGTGTCTCTAGCTTAAAAGATGGGCGAGATAGAATTTTTAAACTAAATTTCGATAATGTTTTTATTCGATAACAAAAAAACGAATATATTTATCGATTATCGAAAATAAACTTGATATGCGCTCTGTATATAGGGATCTACAAAAAAAATTTCAAGTCTCTAGCTCTTCTGAGAGCTGAAATCGACGCGTTCATACATACGGACAGACGGACGGACGGACAGACAGACGGACAGGGCCAAATCGATTTCTCTTGTCGTCCTGATCAAGAATATATATACTTTATGGGGTCTGACACGCCTCCTTCTGCCTGTTACATACATCCAACAAAAACATTATACCCTGATTTCCCATTTTCAATGGGCTCAGGGTATAACAAGTAAGAAAACTCTAGTCGGGCGTAACCGACTAGGGTATACCCTGAGCCTCGCCGAACCTGTGTTTTCCAATACACTTATATTTAGCGTAAAATTATACAAAAATTTCAAGTTTAAAGCATTTCTTTTTCAGAAAAACTGACATTGGCGAGGTTTAAACTTACGTTAACTAAGCAACGCGCATCACCTCTACCAAGACCGCCACTCCACTGTCTTAGAAAGCGATGGCCAATGTAAACTAAAGCAGCAGCTGATAATTCAACAAAATTCAAACGTAATTTGCGATTCTTCGAATCGACTAAAATGCGAGCGTTTGTATGTGTGTGTGCAAGTGCGTTCGCTTGGCGCTGCTGCCACGTGAGTTTGCAAAGTAGCCAAACGTTTTGTTTAATAACTTTTTTGCTATTTAACGGATTTCAATGAAATTTTCGGCATATGATCAACATATTCTATGGGCATATTTAACAGTTTAGTAAAAGTGCCAACTCATTCGCATTTTGGCTATATTTGAGACTGAACTTCAATTGGGAAAATTTAGGGCCGGTATCCAAAATATAACAAAATTCGAAATTGCATAAAATACATATAAGGCTAAATATAAAATTTGGTATCTCTAGCTTAAAAGATGGGCGAAATAGAATTTTATAACTGAATTTCGATAATGTTTTTATTCGATAACAAAAAAACGAATATATTTATCGATTATCGAAAATAAACTTGATATGCGCGCTGTATATAGGGATCTACAAAAACAAATTCAAGTCTCTAGCTCTTCTGAGAGCTGAAATCGACGCGTTCATACATACGGACAGACGGACGGACGGACGGACAGACAGACGGACAGGGCCAAATCGATTTCTCTTGTCGTCCTGATCAAGAACAAATATAGTTTATGGGGTCTGCCACGCCTCTTTCTGCCTGTTACATACATTTTCACAAAACCATTATACCCTGAATTCCCATTTTCAATGGGTTCAGAGTATAAAAAACGCAAAAATATTCCTATACACATTTTTACGCTTCTTTATATATATTTGTCGAAATACAATCGACAAAATGCTTTACTCACGACAATAACGTAAATAACTTTAGTCGAGTACATATTTTGTACAGCCTGGACAAAGTGTCCAGATATCCAACACAAAACAGCGAAGTGCCTAATAATACATATGACCCTGCATAAACTGCACAGTTCGTTTATGTATTTGTGTGCGATATCCGCGATACGCATAAGCACTAGGAAATTCCAAGTATGCTCTTTTTTCGCTATCAGCTTCAGATTTCTAACGGGTCAACGGGTACCAAAAATATGTAACATTCCCACCCCTATGCCTACGCATAGTTGTCTATTTATGTGTGCATGCGTTATATGCAATGTATATATGTACATATAAAATAAGTAAGAATGGTTTTAGTAACATCTCCCACAGGGTTCAGGGTATTTCTTAATCGAGCCGTCTCGATTAGAGCACTCTTACTTCTTTTTTTGTCGTTTATTTATTTAATTATTATCTGTCGGCTTGACAATGAATGACATGTCCAGTCCTTCTCTTTAAGCGTCGGGTGTGTGTGGTGTTATCAATTAGGTTTATTGCCAGTAAGTTTACATGGTTATCTAGCCTCTGGAGATACAGTCCGCTGAGTCTGCGTAATTCATCTTCCACGTAAGGAGTACCGAGGTCTCTATGTAGAACAGAGTTCCTAACAGAAAAAAATATTTTTTTCAGTTGAAACATTATTCATGCGTTCAAGCCGTTTATTAAGGTTTATTTTAGCACATGTTCTTTGACCGAAATGCTTCTAGAAATTATGTTATGTTAGATACTTTTGGTGTTATCATTCCAGCATTCCAGTCGATTCGAAGAATCACAAATTACATTTGAATTTTGTTGAATTATCAGCTGCTGCTTTAGAAGCGGCGCATGCGAAACGTGGAGATCTGAGATCAACGCGTAAAATTTATTTAGTTTATTTTATTTTATTAAAATTAGGTGGCGTTGATGGTGGAGGTGATGCGCGTTGCGTAACGTAGATTCAATTCTGCCAGTTTTTCAAGTTTTTTGACACAAATACTATTTGATTCGACGGGGCTCGGGGTATCTCCTAGTCGGCCACGCTCGACTAGAGTTTTTTATTTGTTATACATACATATGTGAGACTTTAAAGAAATTACTTATTGTGAAATCTGGTCCATTAGAGCGACTATTTATTAAAGACCATCATTGGATCGATGCTTTTATCATACAGTGTTGATCTTTTGTCAGTCATTTGAAATATTAATTGTTATTTTTAATAGAATCAAATTGTGGTTGCTGTGCTGTCATTTATACTTTTCAAAAAGCAAAAAGATTGCCGTCTAAGCGAAATTCGATGAAAAACTACGCTAACGCA
The DNA here is from genome assembly GCA_035046225.1 of Drosophila pegasa. NCBI lineage: Eukaryota > Metazoa > Arthropoda > Insecta > Diptera > Drosophilidae > Drosophila > Drosophila pegasa. The sequence continues at coordinate 535,588 of JAWNOD010000375.1, forward strand.
ATGATCTGCCCTTCCAAAAAGTATAAAAATGGTTATTCAACAGTTTATAAGCTTACAAAACTTTTATTTTAAGTTTGTTTTATTTTAGTCGGGCGTGACCGACTAGTAGATACCCTGAGCCCCGTCGAATCTGTTTTTTTCAATATACCTTAGGGTAAAATTATACAAATTTTAAAGTTTACTCTTTAACAACCAAAAAGCATTTTTGTCAAAAAACTCAGTTACGCAACGCGCATTAACCTTTACCAATAACGCCATCTAATTTTTACAAAATTAACTAAATAAAATTAACTAAAAATAAATAAATCGCCTGTAGTTGAAGCCAGGTCCTCTCGTTTCGCGTACGCCGTCTATACTAATGACGCCACCGTTGGAAAAAGCAGTGGCAAATGTTAACTAGCAGCAGCTGATAATTGAACAAAATTCAAACGTAATTTGCGATTCTTTGAATCAACTAGAATGCGAGCGTTTGCATGTGTGTGTGCATATGCATAGAAAAAGTTCGCTCGCTTAGCGCTGCTGCCGCGGGCTTTTGCAAAGTAGACAAACGTTTTGTTTAGTACGTTTTTTGCTATTTAACAGATTTTATTGAAACTTTCGGCATATGATCAGCATACATATATTTATAGCTAAACTTCAATACAAAGAATTTGAGGAAATTTAAAGCCGGTATCCAAAATATAATAAAATTCAAAATTGCATAAAATACATATAAAGCTAAATATAATATTTGGTGTACTTAGCTTAAAAGATGGCGAGATATAATTTAATCAATAACAAATAATTGGTGATAGTTATATAATTTTGAAAAATACGGACCTATAAAAAAATTCCACATCTCTAGCTCTTATAGGAGCTGAGATCGGCGCGTTTAAGCATACGGACAGACGGACGGACGCACAGCCACGCCTCCTTCTGCCTGTTACATACATCCAACAAAAACATTATACCCTGATTTCCCATTTTCAATGGGCTCAGGGTATACTGATCAGGTTGGCACTTTAACAACCAAATGGCATTTTTGTCACAAAATTAAAAAACTTACGTAAGCAGAGTTGACCCTACATCAATTATGCAACGCACATCACCTCTACCGACTACGCCACCTAATTTTTATACAATAACAAGAAAGAGTGCTCTAATCGAGACGGCTCGATTGACAGATACCCTGAACCCTGTGGAAGCTGTTAATAAAATCATTTTACGCTTATTTTATACACACATTGCATATAACGCATGCACACATAAATACACATGATGCGTAGGCATAGGGGTGGGAATGTTACATATTTTTGGTACCCGTTGACCCTTTTAGATATCTGAAGCTGGTAGCGAAAAAAGGGCATAATTGGAATTTCCTAGTGCTTATGCGTATCGCGGATATCGCACACAAATACATAAACGAACTGTGCAGTTTATGCAGGGTCATATGTATTATTAGGCACTTCGCTGTTTTGTGTTGGATATCTGGACACTTTGTCCAGGCTGTACAAAATATGTACTCGACTAAAGTTATTTACGTTATTGTCGTGAGTAAAGCATTTTGTCGATTGTATTTCGACAAATATATATAAAGAAGCGTAAAAATGTGTATAGGAATATTTTTGCGTTTTTTATACTCTGAACCCATTGAAAATGGGAATTCAGGGTATAATGGTTTTGTGAAAATGTATGTAACAGGCAGAAGGAGGCGTGGCAGACCCCATAAAGTATATATATTCTTGATCAGGACGACAAGAGAAATTGTTTAAGTCCTGTCCGTCCGTCCGTATGAACGCACCGATTTCCTAAACTACAAAAGCTAGAGACTTGAAATTTAACATGAATACTCATGTATACCATACGCTGAACAAGTTTATCTTTTTTTATTGAAAAGTCATCCCATTATCGATAACAATCGATAATTTGACTTTGTTTTGCATGCGTAACTCTGTAACCGTAAAAGTTAGATACTTCAGATTTGCGGTGTATGTTACTGTAATGAATGCGAACATTCCCCTTTCCCCAAAATTTGCAAATTTCTCCTAAAGTCGTATATCAAATACTAGAGACTTGTGCGTAAACTGTCCAGTAAGCAGAGCGCGTGCCTACGCATAACTGTGTATGTATGTGTGCATTTGTTACATGTAATGTATATATAAAGAAGCGTAAAAATATGTATAGGAATGTATTTGTGTGCGATATTCGTGATACGCATAAACACTGGGAAATTCCAATTATATATATATATACTTTATGGGGTCTGCCACGCCTCCTTCTGCCTGTTACATACATTTTCACAAAACCATTATACCCTGAATTCCCATTTTTAATGGGTTCAGGGTATAAAAAAATAAGCCTATTTTAACTAGCTGGACACCTTGGCAAAAACGCTTCAAGATTCTTACAAAAGTTTTGCAATTTATTTATTTTAATGTAACACCACAATAAATCTAATATCTATAAAGTAAATCATGAATTGGGTACTTACCCGAACTTGTAGATTGGTGTTTAGGTAAAACAAAGTGTTGTTAAACATGTATCTTTGAAGACTATGATCTCAAGATGCCTGAAAGCCATTGCACCCCTTGCACTGACGGACGGACAGACGGACACCTTCTCTTGTCGTCCTGATCGAGAATATATATACCTTATGGGGTCTGCCACGCTTCGTTCTGCCTGTTACATACATCCAACAAAACCATTATACCCTGATTTTCAATGGGCTCAGGGTATACAAAAAAAAAAAAAAAATTCCATGCATCGCCTAGAATTGAACATCCTGTTCTACATGCGCCACCTCTATCAGTGACGGTTGCAAATGTAAACGATAGTAGTAGCTGCTGATTCAACACATTTCAATCTCTATTCGCCATGTTTCGAATTGATAAATATGGGCGCGTTCGAAGGTATGTATGCACATGCATACGAAAAATGCTTCTGCCACGTGCGTTGCAAATTTTCCAAACGTTTTGTTAAATAACTTTTTGCTATTTAAAAATTAAATCTTCTGCATATGATGAATATATACATATTTGTAAGTAAGTGCAACCTCATTCACATCTCGGCTATATTAGCAACTGAACTTCAATTTACAGAATTTGGGGTCATTTGGAGCCCGTATCCAAAATTTAACAAAATCAAAATGGGAATGGAAATGACCAGACTTTGCATCGCCCTCGACCATTTTGATAATAATGTTGACAATGATGAGCTCAATGAGAGAGAGAGGGAGAGTGCTCATCTGGAAATGGAAATGACCAGACTTTGCATCACCCTCGAACATCTTGATAATAATGCCCATTGCAAATGTTACTCAAATGCTTTTGTATAACTCTAACCTGTTCTGCCAATGTTTGGCCTGGGATACCTCAACAGTTTGAGATGCGTCTCTCTATTGCTTTGAAATTGCGTAGCTAATTTCGTGGCATAAACCTCATCATGATCATAAGTTACAGCACCTGCTGTAGGTACTACTCACTCTGCTTACTATGTCTTCGAATTGTATAAAAGCTAGCGATGGCCAATACCTTGACATCAGTCGTGTTTGAAGAGCACACAAATCGTAGAATTCGGCATTAGAGTCGTCCAGCCCAAGCAGGAATAATGCTCAACATGAAGGTAAGCAACTCACAGAGACAACTCACCATACCAAGTGTATTTAATATCATTTAAATCATCTCTTCGAATTAGGTCTTTGCGTGTCTCTTTGCGCTCTTAACTGTGGCAAATGCTGGTTTTCTGGGGCTGCTCGGCGGAGGAGGCGGTGGTGGTGGTGCTGGCGTCGGCAAGTCAGGTCTCAGCCCGGGAGGCGGTAGCGGTGGAAGCGGTGGCTATGGCGGTGGACACGGAGATTCGTATGGCGGAACCTATGGTGGCTCAAATGGGCACAGACGTGTACAAGTTGTCAAAGTCATTCACCAGCAAGGCAGCATTTCCGGCGGCGGCGGCTATGCTGACGGTTACGAATATGGATCCGCACCACTTGTGTACAAGGTGAAGGTGATCTCTGGAGGCGTCGGTGCCCCAGCACATGTCTACCATGGCAGAGGCCCCGCCTCTTTCAAAGTGATCAAAGTTTTGTCACAGGAGTCTGGCCCAATAGCCGGTGGTCCCATCGTTGAGAGCGGCCCGCAGATCATTAAGGTTTTGCACGAGAATCATCATGTTGGTCATCCCATCCATAGTAGTCCATCTGTACAAGCGTCTACCAAGGTGGTGCGTGTCATTCACAAGCATGCTTCGGTTTTTTCTCCCGCTCCAATCTATAATGCACCTGCCCCAGCTCCAATTTATACTGCACTGGCACCAGCTCCAATCTATAACGCACCTGCACCTGCACCTGCTCCGATCTACAGTGCACCCATTGCAGTTGCGGCACCACCATCTGCACCTGTGCCCATTTACAATGAACCCATTGCTGGTCCAGCACCTGCACCCATTCAGTATAGCGCCATTCAAGCCACCGCTCAGGCTCAATATAGTGCTCCTGCTCCGATTCAGTATGCCGCTCCACTTCAAGCACCATCACCCGTCCTGAGCGTGCCCGTGTCCGCGCCTGTTCAAATCTTTAATCAAGGCCCAGTCTCGAGCCTCCCCGCACTCGTCGAGGAGACATCGTTGCCCATCGGTCATACACCTGCCAAGAGCTATGGTCCGCCTCAGCTCTAAAGTGCTATCCACTAATAAAAGCAAGACACTTGCACCTAATTAGAAGCGTAGGCAATCATCAGCACCAGCACCACATATTTCATATTTCTATGATTTATTTCTCCTATCGACCTATAGACCTCTCTAAGCTCACAAAACACACTCAAAACTCTTCTAACAATGCTATAAATTATTTTAATTTTTTTTTAAATAGATTTATTTTTTTGTTTTTAAAAAAATATATATAAAATAAACTGACTGTTAAACGAATACAGAACTTTATACTGTTCATGTTAAGTATGAGGATACCTGATATGAATTAGCTAAACCTAAAGAATTACATATGTATATAAATTAAATGTAATACTGTCAGTCGATTCGCCGTGGATTTCACTCGAGTGGAGCTGTAAGCTTCGCTACGACTATATTGCATATTGATTAAACTTTCGAAAAAATGCATGACAAAACAAAACAGCAATGCTTCAATTTACATTTGCAAGCGCACTACACACTCTCAAAAGCACACATACAGTGCGGGAAAAGGATTTCAGGAAAATATATCACTGGAGCCCACTCTAAGCTTGACCTTCGCGTTAGCGGCTGGCTACGCATTGCTTCACATATGTACGCCCACGCGAACAAAACAAACAAAAAACAAGAAAGAGTGCTCTAATCGAGACGGCTCGATTAAGAGATCCTGAACCCTGTGGGAGCTGTTAGTAAAAAATCATTTTACGCTTCTTTTATATACATTGCATATGAATGTTACATATTTTTGGTACCTGTTGACCCTTTTAGAAATCTGAAGTTGGTAGTGAACAAAGGGCATAATTGGAATTTCCCAACGCATAAATGCGTTTTATATCATATTAGGCAATTTGCGGCTTTGTGTTGGATATTTGGACACTTTGTCCAGACTGTACAAAATATGTACGCGACGAACGTTATTTACGTTAATGTCTTGAGCGCAATATGAACATTTCTATGGGAAATTGATTGTTGAATAACTTTTTTTTCTGCTTGAACTTTCGTAATAAAACATTCATAGTATTATTAGATGGTACATATGTTTGTATTTGCCAAAGCGTAAGTCTCTAGTATTTGATATACGACTTTTGGAGAAATTTGCAAATTTTGGAGAAAGGTGGGCCGGTATCCAAAATACAAAAAATACAAATTGTCCGTATTCATTACAATAACATACAACGCAAATCTGAAGTCGCTAGTTTGTATGGTTTTTAAGTTATGTTTGAAAAACGAAGTCAAATTATCGATTGTTATCGATAATAAGAAAATGGGATGACTTTTCGAAAAAAAAAAAAAAAGATAAACTCGTTAAGCGTATGGTATACACGAGTATTCATGTTAAATTTCAAGTCTCTAGCTTTTGTGATTTAGGAAATCGGTGCGTTCACATGGACGGACGGACAGGGCTTAAACAATTTCTCTTGTCGTCCTGATCAAGAATATATATACTTTATGGGGTCTGCCACGCCTCCTTCTGACTGTTACATACATTTTCACAAAAACATACCCTGAATTTCCATTTTCAATGGGTTCAGTGTATAAGAAACACCCAAAAATTTTGCTGGACTGTGCGGTTGTGCTGCTGAGCTTTTGCTACAATGATAATATATGCTTTCGCCTATTTTATTTTTTTCATAACAAATTCGTTGTCACGCGCAAACTTTGACAAATTAGTTTTGCTTTAATTATTTTATACACAATAATAAGCTGATTTTGTTGTTGTGGATTCGGTTATTTAACAGTTATTAAAGTTGCCCTAAAATTTATGTAATTTACTCGGCTGCTTTGATAAGCGCTTCAGCAACTTCCACGGCAATGGCAGCTTCTGCCTTCGCCTGCAATGAAAATCGAAGCATTATTTGTCTGTGCTTCTCATTTTAGAATGCATCGAGCGCTCTCACCTTGTCACTTCCAGCGGAACTCATCTCTGACTGGTATTTAGAAAGCAGCTGCCTGGCTTCGCTGATGTCGATGTCCTCAACATTGTGTGCCTCCTCGGCAAGCACCTGCACAGAGGAGTCCTCATTGACAGTCACTGAACCGCTGGATACAAAGAACTTTGTGACTTTGCCATCATTTTCAGTGACCTGGACAACACCAGGCTTCAGCACAGCTATGGTCAGTGCGGGAGATTGATTAATAATTTACAATAGCAACGATTCACACTTACCCAATGTGGGCACATGCTTAGCCAGAATACCGAAAGAGCCACTAAAGGAGGGCACATCAATTTGTCGCACAACTGCGGCATCGAAGAAGGTTTTGTTGGCAGCAGCGAAGGTCAACTTCATGTCGTCCGAGTAGGAGCGATTCAGGCTGATGCGAGCGCCGCGCATGGTCAACAGACGAAAATTTCTTACGAACGACATTTTGTTCTAAGCAACAAAAAAACCAAACTAAATATAATTCAAATCGCAAAATGCAGCACCTCTCAAAGCAGTTAAAATTGGAGATATACAAATTATGTAACTTTGTAGGTTAGGTCAGAGGTGAGAAATGTCAAACACTCAGTTTTAAAGCACAGTAAGAGCAACATGTAACGTAGCTTTTTTGCTGTTTTTTTTTTTATCAATTGGAGACGGCTTTTTGCAACGATTGTATTACCTTTTGTCTATTTTGAGTGTGGCAAAAATAAAGATTAGAGAGTCGTCGCACAGCTCGTAACCAGTGACTCTACTTAGTGATGCCAATAAAATCGACAACATTTTCCTTATATCGATTGCACAAGTTCTCAATTAATATCGATACTATCGACTCTCCGCTATAAATCATCGGTAATAACTCTCGAGGCTAGAAAAAATTATTAGTAAGTAATACATATATTAATGTTCATATGAATATAAACATTATACAATGCTTATCAATAATTAAAAAAAAAAAAAAACACCGGAATAATTGCATAATACTTCGCGTGGTATACACACATAATAAGCATTAGCGTTCTGTGGAAAATTTTGATACAGTCAAAATGTACAGCTTGTTACACACAATACAGCTCGTTTGTCGCTTTGCAAAAGTTGACTCGGTATAAATTTGTTTACTTATTTGTTTTTCTTTTGTGTTTATAAATAAACTGTGAATTTTAAACGACTGAAAATAATAATACTTAGTTAAACCAAAAATGAATTACCTTCCGTTATTAGTATTTTTAGTTCTCTTATCTTTCAAGCCGGCAACTGCCGGTCAACCTCTAACCGATACCGTATATCTGGCGGTCGGCACTTCAATTGATATAAGCGCAAATAGGTACGGAAAAAATGTGCTACAAACTTTCTGCTACCCGGGCAAGCCCCGCTCACTGTTTAGCCTATTTGAGACTGTGGAGATGATGCTCTCGATAGCCAGCGATGACTATTCAGAATACGGCGGGCGAACGCCCGAAGAAGTCCTAGATCATTATAATGAGAAACAGTCGCTATTTAGCCTCACACTCTTCTCACAGAAGCGCAAAAATATCCTGGTATCGCCATTCGAACAGCAATGTATCGGCGTTTGCTCCAATCAGCCATACAACATAAGAGTCAACTACGTACAGCTAGATATGTGTCGCCTAATACAAATGTCTCTCGGCATTGCACTCTTCTGGAGTGCCGGCCGGTTGGCCAAGAACAGTATCTTTTATTATTTGGCTGGTATGGTGCTAGGAATTTGCGCGTCCTTATTGGTCATCATTGCCGTTACATCAAAACTTTTTCCTCGCCGGAAAATGATGTACGGCGTACTAATCGGAGGATGGACCATTGGACTTTACATACTTAAACAACTATCGGACAACATACGTGTAATATTAATCACCTATCGCGAATATGTACTTTGGTATTTGGTGATTGCTGGTCTAATATCGTTCCTCGTCTGCTATCGAATCGGACCTCCCAAGAATCCGCGCTCGCAAAATATTATTATGTGGGTGCTACAGGCAGTTGGCGCTGCCTTCGTTTACTTTAGCAGTTGGCATACTAGTGTGTGTGTTATACTGCTGGTGTTCGTCTGTGCAGCCCATTACTGCTCTGACTCTGTGCTGAAGTACGCGCACAGCTTTTATAAGCAACGCTTTCCGCCTAAGCGGCGCCTGCTCACCCAAGAGGAGTACTATGAGCAGGCGGTGAGTGAGACGGCACGCTCGTTAGCCGAGCTGCGCGACTTTGTGAACAGCTCAAATTGCCACCAATGGAGTATTATAAGTGCCCTGCGCGACCCGATGCGCTTTGCCACATTTGCCAATGGCGCGCCACATTTGTTTGACGAGGAAATCGAGGATTACTCACGCACCATTGAGGACTCGCTGGAAGGTGCAGACGAGGAGGAGGCTTTTGACTTCTTGCAATCCAGCATGTACTATCGACCCACCGGAAGACTCATTAATCCAAATCGCACTCCATCTAGTCCACCCTCTTACCCCCCAATACGTGATCCACCCCGAGGCAGGCAGCTGGGCAACAGTAACAATGATAACGCGACCAACGATTGCGACGACAACGATGAGTTTCTGGATTAGGTGAAATCGATGCCAAACGATAGTTTAATTTTATGTTCCTCTTATTTTTAACTATAGTTCGTGTCTCTGTGTATATATTTGTTTGGTCCATGTTAATCTAGAAGACCATGTTAATCTAAGAAACCCAATTCAGTTGCCCCAAGCCGTCAATTCAGACATAATTACTTAAGACTCGAAAGAAATGATATTAGTTTTCCTAGAATAGTTCTTTAGTTTTGTTCATTTGTAAAGAAATTGAATTTATGTATATTATATTTATTTTAAATAACTTAAATATATTTTAGGATGAATGAAAAATAATAGGTGAAAATGTCTTTATTCAATAAGGTATATTTAATCAACTAAATGTAAAATTCTCACAAACAAAAGATTTTCCTACCGGAAATAAATAAACGAATTACGTACAGCCCTCAGCCCGCAGCCCTTCGCACTGTCACGCTCCTTGCCAAGCTTGCGTGTCATACGGTTTCATTGTGGTACACACACACACGACTGGCAAAACCACCTCCTTTGAGTGAATCTAGTCTTTATTGAATATATACATACTTACATGCATATGTACATGTGGCACAGCTGCGAAATATCAGATAGCAGCATACACTACCAACCCATTATTTCGATCAATTATACTATATATCAAGAAACTTTGAAATGTATTTTGAAGACATATATAAACTACCCTAAAAAGAACAGGAGTGCTCTAGTCGATACGGCTCGACTAAGAGATACCCTGAACCCTGTGGGAGCTGTTACTAAAATCATTTTACGTTTATTATACTATGAACCCATTGAAAATTGGAATTTAGGGTATTATGGTTTAGTGAAAATGTATGTAACAGGCAGAATGAGTCGTAGCAGACCACATAAAGTATATATATTCTTGATCAGGACGACAAAAGAAATTGTTTTAGCCCTGTCCGTCCGTGTGAACCCACCGATCTCATAAGCCACAAAAGCTAGACACTTGAAATTTAACATGAATACTCGTGTATACCAAACGCTTAACGAGTTTATCTTAAATTTTCGATAACTCATTCCATTTCCTTATTATCGATAAGAATCGGTAATTTGACGTAAATAAATAACCGTATAACCTAGAGACTTCAGATTTGCGGTGTTTGTTCATTATAAGAACAACAACATAACAAACAAGTTGTATCTTTTAGATTTTGAATACCGCCCCGATTTCCCCAATATTTGGCAATTTCCCCACAAGCGGTATATCAAATACTAGAGACTTTGCTTTGTCAAATACAAACATATAGTCTATTTCATTATACTTTTCATTGGGAAATTCCAAACAGACAAGTAAGAAAACTCTAGTCGGGCGCGACCGACTAGATGATACCCTGAACCCCGTCGCATCTGTGTTTTTCATAGAATTTGGGGCTGGTAACTAAAATATAACAAAATTCGAAATTGCATAAAGTACATATAAATCTAAATACACTGGTGGGCATAAATATTTTGACGAAATCGTCTTGTTACTATTGAAGCTGATAGTGATTTACCGTTAAATAACGGGGCGAAAATGAGTGTCAAAACAAAGAATCAAGTGATATATGTGTGCATGCCAACTTTTATGTTATTTTGCTTTTGCATTCTCATTCTGCTAATAAGAATGCATGCGAACATCGAATTTTTGCGAGGCACAAGTATTTTGACGAAACCTTTAAGGTTATTATTTCGCAAGTTTGAGCAAGTGCGAAAGCAATTTTTTTGCTAGTTGAACTTTGTTTAACTTAAAAACTTTATTTATTTAAAATAATAATAGTTTAAATATTTTGAATACATGGGGAAAAACGGCAGAGTTAAGCCTTTTTGTTAGAACGTCAATTGTAGCAAAGTTTAAAGCTGGGGTTGCTGTAAAAGACATTGCAAAAGAATTTAAGCTGTCGCGTCAAACAGTGCATTACCAAATTAACAAGTTCAAAAAATATAAACAACTTGTCAAGATTGGGTGCTAAGCGTAAGACAAAAACGGATGAAGACAGTCTTTTTGCGGAAATTAAAAGGAAAAAAACAGTCTTCTAACGCCTCAAACTGCTGCAATTGAATGGAATGAGATGGCCAAGAAAACAATTAGTGAACCTACTGTTCGAAGGCGTTTGAAGGAAGAAAATATCAAGACTTACCGAGCAAAGGAAATACCTTACATCTCAAAAGTAAACGAGGCGAAAAGATTGGCTTTCGTAATAGAGCATCAGCACAAGCCAAACAATTTTTGGAGGAGTGTTCTTTGGACAGATGAAAGCTCTTTTGAATATAATTCATCAAAGCAAAAGACTTATGTAATACTGCCAATGGCACAACGACAAAAAATTAGGCCCGTTTGAAGAAAAGTAAGTCATGGCGGGGGGTCTGTCATGTTCTGGGGATGCATTTCACACAATGGGTTGGGTGACAAGGCCAATATTTGAGAGTGCTTAATGATAACGCATTCCCTTCCGGAGATACGCTTATTATGCAACAGGATAATGCCCCATGCCATAAATGTAGGAGGATTACGAAATTTTTGAAGGATGTTGGTGTCAATACTCTCGACTGGCCACCACAAAGTCCAGACTTGAATGTCATTGAAAACGTGTGGTCCCTCATTAAACGAAAGCGAATTGCTTCTTTGCATAAAAGCAAAGAAGAAACAATCACTTCCCTTTGGAACGAGGTGTCCTCGGATACTCTTGAAGCTTTAGTGGATTCAGTTCCAAGACGGCTGCAAAAAGTCATTGAAGCTAAAGGGGACTAAACGTTCTATTAATCGAAATAATATCTTGAAGCTCTTTTTTGTTAAAGTTGTTATTTAATTAATAATCATCACTCGCCAACGGCTGAAAATCAATTTAGTTCATATTTTTTTTTTGTTTCCAAGAAATACTTTTTGTTAAATTATTATACCCTGAACCCATTGAAAATGGGAATTCAAAAAAAGGGCATAATTGGAATTTCCTAGTGTTTATGCGTATCGCGGATATCGCACACAAATACATAAACGAACTATGCAGTTTATGCAGTCATATGTATTATTAGGCAATTCGCTGCTTTTTGTTGGATATCTGGCCACTTTGTCAAGGCTGTACAAAATATGTACTCGACTAAAGTTATTTACGTTATTGTCGTGAGTAAAGCATTTTGTCGATTATATTTCGAAATTGATTGTTGAATAACTTTTTTTCTTTCAGAGTATTATTAGATGATATACGACTTCTAGAGAAATTTGAAAATTTTGTGGAAAGGGGACCGGTATCCAAAATCGAAAAATGACAAAACGTGCCCAATCATTACAGTAACATACACCGCAAATCTGAAGTATCTAGCTCTTACAGTTACAGAGGTACGCTTGAAAAACGAAGTCAAATTGTCGATTGTTATCGATAATAAGAAAATGGGATGACTTTTCGATAAAAAAAAAGATAAACTTGTTCAGCGTATGGTATACACGAGTATTCATGTTAAATTTCAAGTCTCTAGCTTTTGTGATTTAGGAAATCAGTGCGTTCATACGGACGGTCGGATGGACGGACAGACGGACAGGGCTTAAGCAATTTTTCTTGTCGTCCTGATCAAGAATATATACTTTATGGGGTCTGCCACGCCTCCTTCTGCCTGTTACATACATTTTCACAAAACCATTATACCCTGAATTCCCATTTTCAATGGGTTCAGGGTATAAAAATGTTTCTTAGCGAAGCAACTATTAAAAGTCTGCTTAAATATGCAGTTAATTCTGCCCTTGAAGGCCAAGTAGCAATGTTTAGAAAACAGATGGAAGATATGAAAAATTAATTATAGAGAACAACACTGTCCGTACCTGAGGTGGAAGTTTTTGAAGAGGCCCGTAATGTTAGGTGTGTTGAAACGTTAGATATGGTAAAATCTGTACCCGAGTTTGACGGAAAAATCGAAGCATTTGTTTCATGGCGTACAGCCGCACATTCAGCGTTTAAAGTTGTTGAGGATTATGTAGGAAGCTCAAAACATTACCAGGCATTGGGCATAATTGGGAATAAAGTAAGAGGTCCTGCCGATATGGTGTTATCTTCATATAGCACACCATTAAATTTCAAGGCGATTATCTACAGACTTGACTTTACGTACGCCGATAAGCGGCCTGTTTATATAATTGAACAAGAATTGTCTGTTTTGCGCCAAGGAAACCTTACTATAATCCAATATTATGAGAAAATAGAAAGAAAGCTAACACTTCTCACAAACATAACATTAATGACATATGACCAGAAGTTGGTTAGTTCAATGAACGAAAAATATAGATCGGACGCATTGAGTGTATTTATGCTAAGAAATCCTTGAGTGATATCCTTTTTTCGGCAAGACCAAAAGATTTACCATTAGCTTTGGCCTTAGCCCAAGAAGTCGAATCCAATTACGAACGTTTCCCATTCGCAAATAGTTTTACAAAGGAACAGTGAGGAAAAAGCTCAAAGTTATGATACCAAGCAAATCAAGGTAACTTTTCTGTCTCTCATCACAACCAAGTTCCGAAACAGTGGAACAGCTAGATACACAGGCCCTAAGAAGAGAGTAAATCATATCTCTCAAGAAGGAAACTCAGAAAATCAAGAGCAAGAATACCAGGCAGTTGCAGAATCCGAAGTATCAGACATTGATGATGAGGATCAACTACAAGAGCTGCATTTTTTAGACATAGCTTCCTGCTACCGTTCGTAGAGCGAATGATAGCAGGTAAAGTGATAAAACTACTCATTGACACAGGCGCTTCTAAGAATTATGTATGGACGTATGTAACAGGCAGAAGAAGGCGTGGCAGACCCCATAAAGTATAAATATTCTTGATCAGGACGACAAGAGAAACCGATTTGGCCCTGTCCGTCCGTCCGTCTGTCCGTATGTTTGAACGCGCCGATTTCAGCCCGATAACTATCCCCAATTAATTGTTATCGATTAAAAACAAAATCGAAATTCAGTTAAAAAATTATATCTCGCCCATCTTTTAAGCTAGAGACATCAAATTTAGCTTTATATGTATTTTATGCAATTTTGAATTTTGTTATTTTTTGGATACCGGCCCAAATTTCCCCCAAATTCTATGAAATCACAGATTCGACGGGGCGCAGGGTATCCCCTAGTCGGTCACGCCCGACTACTTGTTAATACAGCAACCACATTTTTTTGATTCCAAATTTAACAAGCTTTGATGGAATAATAGGATCTGATCTTAACAAAGTAAAAATAAAATTCTAAAAACTGAATCTGGATCCGAGAAAATTCAATTTCGAAAAGACGCAAATGTCAACTTCACAGAAGTAGAAAACATAGTAGTTCCTCAAGAGATCGAAAAAAAATTTAAAAATAAGCTGAGAGAAAAAATAGGCGTTTTTGCTGATCCTAACGAAGTACAATACTTAAGTCATTGCTACAATTCGAACTGAAGACGAAGATGCAATTTACTCAAAATTGTATCCGTACCCATTAGGAGTAACTGAGTTCGTGAATAATGAAACGAACGACATGTTGAGGAATAATATAATTAGATCTTCCAGTTCACCGTATAAGAATCCGGTGTGGGTAGTCGATAAAAAAGGAGTAGATGGACAAGGAAACGGGAAAAAACGTCTTGTCATTGATTTTAGAAAACTAAATTCGAAAACGGTTGACGACAAGTATCCCATACCGAACATAGGAAAGGCAAAATACTTCACAACTCTTGACTTGAAATCAGGATTTCACCAAATCCTTCTTGCGGAAAAAGATAGAGAAAAACCGCATTTTCAATAGGAAATATGAAGTATGAAGCAGAATGCAGACTTCTTTTCGGTCAAAAAAATGCCCCTGGAATATTCCAACGAGCAATTGATGACGTACTTCGGGAACAGATCGGCAAGTCATGCTACGTTTACGTAGATGACGTGATTATATTCTCAGAAGACATGGAAAACCACGTATATTACATTGCCTGGGTATTAGACAAATTATTTAATGCTAACATAAGGGTATCACGAGAAAAGTCTAATTTTTTCAAAGAAAATGTAGAGTATCTTGGATTCTTAAATTACAACCAATCCCAGCAAAGTAGAAGCACTCGGCAAATTGATGACGTACTTCGGGAACAGATCGGCAAGTCATGCTACGTTTACGTAGATGACGTGATTATATTCTCAGAAGACATGGAAAACCACGTATATTACATTGCCTGGGTATTAGACAAATTATTTAATGCTAACATAAGGGTATCACGAGAAAAGTCTAATTTTTTCAAAGAAAATGTAGAGTATCTTGGATTCTTAAATTACAACCAATCCCAGCAAAGTAGAAGCACTCGGCAAATTCGAACAGCCAACTACTTTGTTCCATCTTACAAAGACATAACACAGAAGACATATAACTTTCCAAGTAGGTGACGAAGTCCTCGTGAAATTAAATGAAAGGCTTTTGAATAAGTTAACGTCCTTCAGGAGGTTACTGTGGAAGCCTATTTGGGGACAACGGTTCTTATAAAGGGGAGGGAAGTACATAAGGATAATATAAGAATATCCTCATGGTACAAACTCTAATATCAAAATTCTTGAATCAAAATAAATCATATTAAAGCACTTTTAGGTACAGTTAACATCCATCATAGACAGACCAGGAGTATAAATATCCTAGGAACAGCTTTGAAGATTGTTGCTGGAACTCCAGACTTTGAAGACTGAAGAGTTAAAATTCAATCAACAAAAACTAAGCAATTCAATTAATATACAGGCAGTAATAAATACAAAGGTCCAAGAAAAATTTAATAATATAACAGAATCTATAAATACTATAGTTACATTTGCAAAAGAAAAACAGATTGACTCACGACACCTTCACGAAACATTACTCACAAGAAATAGAATTATAATTTCAGAACTTGAGACAATAAAGTTGACTATTACACTCGCAAAGATTCAAATAATAAACCCAGCAATTCTCGATTCTAAAGACCTAAAATAAATTTTAAATGTTATTATATTAAATATAACTGTAACAGATTTAATGGAAATAGCTTATGTAAACGTTTGGTTAGATCATAAATTTGTACACTTTATAATCAAATATCCTAGCCCTATCTTAGTATGTAAAAGGGTAATTATTTGTCCTGTTCAACACAACGGCACAATATTAAATTTCAATGGTGACAACAACGTTGCAGACTGCGGTAATAAAATTTTACCAATTGGAAATTGCACTGCTACACTCATTTCAACATTCTGCAAGGAGTTGCCTTCAGCAACATGCCCACAACAATTACACTCTGGAGGCATTGCACATTGTAGTACTCGTCCCAGCCACCTTCAGTCGCTTGAAGTGGTAAATGATGGGAACATACTAAATGAGGAAACGGTTACAATAAGAATGAACAGCGGAGCAGAAACACTTATCCATGGCACATTTTTGCTGACAGTCGATGACGAAATCAACAGCAATGGGTCTCTATATAAGTACATGAGAAGCATCGTCCGAAGACATCCAGGCTCTGCAATATCAACCCTACTCAACATTAGTGGTCATCAAGAAATTTTAAGCTTACCATACCGTCAAAGGCTAATTTTCGAAAACCTACAACACATTGGCAACGTCGAGAAAATGCTGATAATATCGCCTACGGTGTTCATCGTACATATAATCATTCTCCTGGTCATAGGTTTCTTCCTTTCCAAAATGTATCCAAAATGGAAAACAAATAGGCAACAACCCACTCTCAGAGCGGTCATTGACTCTTTACGAAAATCCGAGGACAGCCTTCATTTTAATGAGGGGGAAGTTAATACATCCAACCAGCAATAAGCCAATAACCCGCACTTGTTCGTTGCACAAAATAATATTACAACAATAATGCAGTCAGCATTCCCTGGAATTCCAAGAACCATTGTGGAGCGATCAACGAACCATGTACGAATCACATGACACGTTAGACCAAAGCGCTGTAACAGCAAATATAGGTCAGGGATGCTTGTATAAGAATCTTTTCGTACTTTAGCTTTTAGTCTGATTTGACCATTAAACCGGAACAGAACGAAAAATACTTTGTCTTTATTTCGTAAATCAAACAAGTGAAAGCAATAATTATCAACTTATATACATTTTTACGAAACAAGCCGTAACTTTATTAAATTTGTGATCAAATTAAAAATGTTGATGAAGGCTGATTAAATAATCTAATCACATCGGGAGCTGATATTAAAATCATTTTACGCTTCTTTTATATAGACATAACAAATAACGCATGCACACATCGATGCATATTTAGGCGTAGGAACGAGCTCTGCTGCGCAGTTTACGCAGCGGCTGCGCTTGGGCTGCAATATGAGTATTACTATTGGAAATTGATTGTTGAATAACTTTTTTTCAGCTTAGACTTTTGTGGTTTAGGAGATCGCTGCGTTCATCCCGACGGACGGACAGACAGACGGACAGGGCTTAAACAATTTTTCTTGTCGTCCTGATCAAGAATATATAAACTTTATGGGGTCTGCGTCGCCTCTTTCTGCTTGTTACAGACATTTTCAAAAAACCATTTTACCCTGAATTCCCATTTTCAATGGGTTCAGGGTATACAAATTCAAGTCTCTAGCTCTTATAGGAGCTGATATCGGCGCGTTCATACATACGGACAGACGGACGGACGGATGGACAGACAGCCAATGTATATATAAAAGATTTGTAAAATGAGTATAATAGCAGCTCCCGCAGGGAGCTTAGTTGTGCCGTCTCGACTAGAGCACTCCTTGTTAGATTAGCTCT
Source organism: Drosophila pegasa (assembly GCA_035046225.1). Classification (NCBI taxonomy): domain Eukaryota; kingdom Metazoa; phylum Arthropoda; class Insecta; order Diptera; family Drosophilidae; genus Drosophila; species Drosophila pegasa. Next base: position 553,481 of record JAWNOD010000375.1, read on the forward strand.
TCTTTGTTTTACGCGTTACAATTCAATGCATTGCTTCAAATTAAATACGATGCGCTTCCGATGCAGCGATAAGAACCTAGTTTTTTTTTATATTTTTTTTATTATTATTAATAAGTGTAGAACAGTACTATAACAACACAAGGGTAGACAATTATTAATAGCACCAAACCCCATAATGAACCATGAGGATTTTAAGTGGTGGAGATCTTACTGATGTCTAATAGTCTAAGCAAAGCCTTGCCGTTTAAGTCGCCTTAATGGTCTGGAGGGGAGAAGTCCTCTTGCGAGTGGGTTAAGGTGCCTCAACAGTCTTTCGCTGTATCTGCTTGTGTGCATTCCAATCTGTTCTTCAACTGTATGCAGTTTCAGGTCTTTGTTGAGTGTGAAACCACGTACGTACCAGGGACAGGTCGTTATCTGTCTGCAGTACTTGTATACGTTTGTAATTAGATTTGGCAGCAATCCCCCAAATCTGCCCTTCATAAAGCCATATAGGCAAAATTTAATGTACATATACAGCTCTTTTGCATCTTAGCGGCAATATACTCCTCTTATTGTTGAGCCACCGCAGTTGCAGTAGTCTATGACGACATTTCATTGCTGCCGCTTTGAGGTTTGGCCCAAAGGTAAGGCGCTTGTCCAAGATGATGCCGAGGTATTTAGCTTGATGCGGTTGCTCCAGGGCAACCCCCTCTAGCTGAATTGAAGGTGTCTGCGTTGCTTTTTTAAGGGTGAAGCATGGGTTTGTGGTTTTCAGCGGGTTATTCTTTAGGTTCCACCGTTTACACCAAGCAGCAAAAGTCTCAAGATACCTTTGTAAACCTGTACTGGCCTCTGCGCAACTTAGAGTTGTGAATGACTGCGATGTCATCGGCATATGTCGCAATAATAGCCTTGGCGGAATTATCCATTTGTTGAAAGGTGGGCTGGGTATATCAGAGATATACGAGGAAAAGAGCTGTGAGCGCAGGACACTGCCTTGTGGCACTCCTGCTCTCATTATATAAGTAGACCAGTATATGTCCTTTATCTTGACCTTAAACTCTCGTTCCTCCAAAAATGACCTTTGTAGGCAGTAATACGGTGATGGCAAGAGGTTTTTTATTTTGCACAGCAGACCATTGCACCACATCTTGTCAAGGCAGCGTTCGAGAATTCCAGATCATCACACGCTTGCATGATGTGCTTCACTAGTCTATGGACCTGTTCCACAGTTCCGCTTCCCTCTCGGAAGCCAAATTGGTGATCCGGCAATGTATTGCATTGGCTTATATTGGCAGAGATCCGATTGGCAATAGTCCTTAAGCAGAGAGGGTAAGAGACTTATTGGCCGATATGACTCTGAATCCGTTTCTGGCTTGCCTGGCTTGTGTATCATTGCAATTACGGCTAATTTCCATTGTTTTGGGAAGACTTACAGCCTGATGATAGCGTTAAAGATTGAAACTATATAAAGTAGCGCGCTTACAGGCAAAGCCTTCAGTGTGGCATTGCAAATCCTGTCAATACCCGGAGCTTTTTTTTGGCAATGAACGTATAATTTCTGTTACTTTCTCAATCCTTAATAGGCAAGGACATCTGTAGTGGGGTCTGTAGGCTTAGTTGACTCTCTCTACTATGCTCAGATGTAGCGAATTCATAGCTATTGAAGCGTTCCGCAAGATGGTATGGCAAGAAATGTCTCCCAGACCTGTGGCAATTTTTACGTACAAATGTACGGATTGCGTTTCCAGAATTCTTTGTGAGAAATGATGAAGAGAGCTGCTGACATATGCCGCCGCTCCTCCGACGCCATGATTGTAAGTAGAGGGCTTGTAAGCTGGATAGAAGGTATATCCGAATATTTTTATTGTTTCCCCTCGATTTAGCCTTATCATTTAGCAGCAGAATGTCCACGTTGTTGTTTGCGCACAGAGTTCAACTTCTCTGACTTTCCCTGCAATGCCATTGGCATTCCAAATTAGGATCTTGAGTGAGTTCATTATGAGGTTAAGGCGATGTTGTGGAGCTGGTGATTCCACGTATTTCCAGTCCATTGTTTTAGCATGATAGCCATGTCTTAAACCATGCTTTCAAGCCGTTCTAATCGTTGGCTGTTTTGCTTTGTTTTGTTGTTGTTGTTCTCTTTGGTGCTCTTGGAGCCATACGAGGAATATCTTTTTATACCCTGAACCCATTGAAAATGGGAATTCAGGGTATAATAGTTTTGTGAAAATGTATGTAACAGGCAGAAGGTGGCGTGGCAGACCCCATAAAGTATATATATTCTTGATCAGGACGACAAGAGAAAGTGTTTAAGCCCTGTCCGTCTGTCCGTCCGTCCGTATTAACGCATCGATTTCCTACACTACACAAGCTAGAGCCTTGAAATTTAACATGAATACTCGTGTAGACCATACGCTGAACAAGTTTATCTTTTTTATCGAAAAGTCATCACGTTATCTTATTATCGATAACAATCGACAATTTGACTTCGTTTTTCAATCGTAACTCTGTAACCGTAAAAGCTAGAAACTTCAGATTTGCGGTGTATGTTACTGTAATGAATGCGCACATTTTGTTTTTTCCAGAAGTCGTATATCAAATACTAGAGACTTGTGCTTGGCAAATACAAACATATGTACCATCTCATAATACTCTGAAAGTTTCATTATGAAAGTCCAAGCAGAAACAAAGTTATTCAACAATCAATTTCCCATAGTAATGCTCATATTGCAGCCCAAGCGCAGCCGCTGCGTAAACTGCGCAGTAAGCAGAGCGCGTGCCTACGCATAACTGTGTATGTATGTGTGTACGCATAGTTCGTTTATGTATTTTTGTGCGATATCCGCATTACGCATAAACACTAGGAAATTCCAATTATGCCCTTTTTTTCGCCACCAACTTCAGATTTCTAAAAAGGCTAGCAGGTACCAAAAATATGTAACATTCCTACCCCTATGCCTACGCATAACTGTTTAAAAATGTATCCACAGGGTTCAGGGTATCTCTTAATCGAGCTGTCTCGATTAGAGCACTCTTACTTGTTTTTTTTTTTAAATACCCTGAGCCCATTGAAAATGGGAAATCAGGGTATAATGTTTTTGTTGGATGTATGTAACAGGCAGAAGGAGGCGTGGCAGACCCCATAAAGTATATATATTCTTGATCAGGACGACAAGAGAAATCGATTTGGCCCTGTCCGTTTGTCTGTCCGTCCGTCAGTCCGTCCGTCCGTATGTTTGAACGCGTCGATTTCAGCCCGTATAAGAGCTAGAGACTTGAAATTTTTTTTTGTAGGCCCGTGTATAGCACGCGCATCGGCGGTATGCCGATGGTGTTTTAGGAGCTTTTTATACCCTGAACCCATTGAAAATGGGAATTCAGGGTATAATGGTTTTGTGAAAATGTATGTAACAGGCAGAACAAGGCGTGGTAGACCCCATAAAGTATATATATTCTTGATCAGGACGTATGTTTGAACGCGCCGATTTCAGCTCTCATAAGAGCTAGAGACTTGAAATTAGTTTAGATCCATGTATAGCGCGTCTATGATGAAGTTTGTTTTAAGAAATCGATAACTATCTCCAATTAATTGTTATCGATTAAAAACAAAATCGAAATTCAGTTAAAAAATTATATCTCGCCCATCGAAAATTTCATTGAAATCCGTTAAATAGCAAAAAAGTTATTAAACAAAACGTTTGGTTACTTTGCAAAAACACGCGGCAGCAGCGCCAAGCGAACGCACTTGCACACATACATACAAACGCTCGCATTCTAGTCGATTTGAAGAATCGCAAATTACGTTTGAATTTTGTTGAATTATCAGCTGCTGCTTTAAATTACATTTGCCATCGATTCCTAAGACAGTGGAGTGGCGTCGTTGGTAGAAGCGACGCACGCGAAACATGAGGACCTGGGTTCGAAACCAGGCGACGCATAGAATTTATTTAGTTTTTTAATTTTATAAAAATGAGGTGGCGTTGTTGGTAGAGACGATGCACGTTGCGCAATTAACGTAGGTTCAAACCTCGCCAATTTCAGTTTTTTAATAAAAAAGTTTTTTGGTTGTTAAAGAGTAAACTTGAAATTTTTTTATAATTTTACGCAAAATATAAGTGTATTGAAAAACACAGGTTCGACGGGGCTTAGGGTATCCCCTAGTCGGTTGCGCCCGACTAGAGTTTTCTTACTTGTTTTTTTTTTGTGGTTGAGGTAGGTAAAAATGCTTTATGCACCGTCAGTCAAGCCGTCGCTTGACTGGTGTGTCGGACTGCATAACTGCTTACCGACTAAAAAACCTCCTCTTTCGAGAGCTGCCCCCACCCTGGAACCAGGAGTTATCCCTCATTTACCATCAAGGTGAGCCCTATCTGTTGTTTCCGGCGTCCAAGTCCCACTTTTTCCGCTGCAAAACCTTTTCGGCGAAGTCGCGAGCTCTATTCCAGGCATCTTTGCTGTTACACATTTGCTCTACAATAGAGTCGACTTTAACTTCACCGATAGTTTCTGCCAGGTCGGTTCTTTCTTCTTTCCACCTCTCGCAGTAGAAGAAAGTGTGTTCTGCGTCGTCCATTTCATTATCGCAGTACATGCAGCTTGGTTCCGCAGTTTTACCCATCTTATGTAGGTACTTTTTAAAATATCCGTGACCCGAGAGCATTTGTGTTTTGACACAAAGACGTTTCACCGTGTTTTCTATTCAGTCACTGCTCGAAATCCGGGATAATTTTAGCAGTCCATCTCCCGTATCTCTCGCTGGACCATCTTGCCTTCCAAGAGGCTATAGTCTGCAGGCGTGCGGTCTTTGGTGACTGCGAGGTAAATTCACCGCTTTGCCGGAGATCCCATATCCTCTTCCGCTCTTCTGCAAGGAGATCAATCGGTATTACTGCTGCTATGATCGTCACAGCGGCTCCAGACACTGTGCGGTAAGCCGATGCTATCCGTAAGGCTGCTGTCCTTTGCACAGACATCATCGGTTTCCGCCTTACATCAGCTTTTAGGGTGTCCGCCCATACTTCACTACCATATAGCAGGATAGCGTTTGTGGCTTCCATAAGCAGCTTTCGCTTCCCCGCGATTGGCCCGTCAATATTTGCCATCAGTCTGCTCAGAGATCCCGTTGCTATCGCTGCTTTTCGTATTGCATGTTGGAGTTGCCCCCAGAAGGTTAGTTTACTATCTAGTCTAACGCCTAGATAATTCACAACCTTTTGAGTCTTTATTATGCTTCCGCTGACTCGCATCTCTATTTCGGTTGGAATCTGCTTCCCCGTGAACAGTAACAGCTCTGTTTTGTGGGTAGCGAGTTCTAGGCCCCGCGATCCGAGACACGTCTGCGTGCGGATCATAACTTGGTTTAGTCTTTGTTGAGCCTCTACGGTGTTTCTGGCTGTGATGACGGCCGCGATGTCGTCTGCGTAACCTATCAGAAAGGTATTTTCTGGCATTTCCAGCCTTAGGATGTCGTCGTAGCTGATCTTCCACAGGTCTGGTTCTAATATCGAACTCTGTGCGCTCCTCCGGTCACTCTATATCTTTTTATACCCTGAGCCCATTGAAAATGGGAAATCAGGGTATAATGTTTTTGTTGGATGTATGTAACAGGCAGAAGGAGGCGTGGTAGACCCCATAAAGTATATATATTCTTGATCAGGACGACAAGAAAAATCGATTTGGCCCTGTCCGTCTGTCCGTCCGTCCGTCTGTCCGAGACTTGAAATTTTTTTTGTAGGTCCGCGTATAGCACGCGCAGATCGAGTTTGTTTTAAAAAATCGATAACTATCCCCAATTGATTGTCATCAATTAAAATCAAAATCGAAATTCAGTTAAAAAATTATATCTCGCCCATCTTTTAAGCTAGAGACACCAACTTTTGTATTTATCTTTATATGTATTTTATGCACTTTTTTTTTTTTTGATACCGGCCCAATTTCCCCCAATTTCCTCTATGAAATCACAGATTCGACGGGGCGCAGGGTATCCCCTAGTCGGTCACGCCCGACTAGAGTTTTCTTACTTGTTATACCAGTCTGTGTGGTGTACATGAGTATTCGGTTTTGCAAGTAGCTCTTGACCATAGCATTGCTCCAAGGAAGCCAGCATGTCGGTCCACCTAACGCTGTTAAAGGCGTTTTTGACGTCGAGCGTTACCAGTAAAACCACTGGCCGCGAGTATGCATTTCCTCTCTGCGTAGCTCTGGCCGCCCGCACTACTTCATCGATAGCTCCCATTGTGGATTTGCCAGCTCTAAACCCGTGCTGTCTGGGACTAAGTCCCCCAGCAGCCTCTACTGCAGCATGTAGTCGGGGCTTTATAAGCTTTTCTAATAGCTTTCGAGCCGTGTTTAACATGCACAATGGGCGGTATGCCGATGGTGTTTTAGGAGCTTTTTATACCCTGAACCCATTGAAAATGGGAATTCAGGGTATAATGGTTTTGTGAAAATGTATGTAACAGGCAGAAGAAGGCGTGGCAGACCCCATAAAGTATATATATTCTTGATCAGGACGACAAGAGAAATTGTTTAAGCCCTGTCCGTCTGTCCGTCCGTCCGTCCGTGTGAACGCACCGATTTCCTAAACTACAAAAGCTAGAGACTTGAAATTTAACATGAATACTCGTGTATACCATACACTTAACGAGTTTATCATAAATTATCGAAAAGTCATCCCATTTTCTGATTATCGATAAAAATCGATAATTTGACTTTGTTTTTCAAACTTAACTCTGTAACCATAAAAGCTAGATACTTCAGATTTGCAGTGTATGTTACTGTAATGAGTGCCCACATTTGGTCATTTTTCGATTTTGGATACCGGCACTCATTTTCCCACAATTTGCCAATTTCCTCAAAAGCTGTATATCAAATACTAGAGACTTGTGCTTTGGCAAATGCGAACATATGGTCCATCTAATTATACTCTGAAAGTTTTATTTAAAAAGTTCATCCAGAAACAAGTAAGAAAACTCTAGTCGGGCGTAACCGACTAGGGTATACCCTGAGCCTCGCGTAAAATTATACAAAAATTTCAAGTTTAAAGCATTTTTTTTTTCAAAAAACTGACATTGGCGAGGTTTGAACCTACGTTAACTAAGCAACGCGCATCACCTCTACCAACAACGCCACTCCACTGTCTTAACAAGTAAGAGTGCTCTAATCGAGACGGCTCGATTAAGAGATACCCTGAACCCTGTAAGAGCTGTTACTAAAATCATTTTACGCTTCTTTTATATATACATTGCATATAACGCATGCACACATTAATACACAGTTATGCGTAGGCATAGGGGTGGGAATTTTACATATTTTTGGTACCTGCTGACCCTTTTAGAAATCTGAAGTTGGTAGCAAAAAAGGGGCATAATTGGAATTTCCTAGTGTTTATGCGTATCGCGGATATCGCACACAAACACATAAACGAACTATGCGTACACACATACATACACAGTTATGCCCAGGCTCGCGCTCTGCTTACTGCGCAGTTGACGCTGCGGCAGCGCTTGTGCTGCAATATAAGCATTACTATGGGAAATTTATTGTTGAATAACTTTTTTTCTGCTTTGACTTTTTTAATGAAACTTTTAGAGTATAATAAGATGGTACATATGTGTGTATTTGCCAAAGCACAAGTCTCTAGTATTTGATATACGACTTCTGGAGAAATTTGCAAATTTTGGGGAAATGGGGGCCGGTATCCAAAATCGAAAAATGACAAAATGTGCGCATTCATTACAGTAACATACACCACAAATCTGAAACAAAGTCGAATTATCGATTTTTATCGATAATAAGAAAATGGGATGACTTTTCGATAATTTATGATAAACTTGTTCAGCGTATGGTATACACGAGTATTCATGTTAAATTTCAAGTCTCTAGCTTTTGTAGTTTAGAAAATCGGTGCGTTCATACGGACGGACGGACGGACGGACAGACGGACAGGGCTTAAACAATTTCTCTTGTCGTCCTGATCAAGAATATATATACTTTATGGGGTCTGCCACGCCTCCTTCTGCCTGTTACATACATCCAACAAAAACATTATACCCTGAATTCCCATTTTCAATGGGTTCAGGGTATAAAAAGCGATGGCAAATGTAAACTAAAGCAGCAGCTGATAATTCAACAAAATTCAAACGCAATTTGCGATTCTTCGAATCGACTAGAATGAGCATTTGTATGTGTCTGTGCAAGTGCGTTCGCTTGGTGCTGCTGCCGCGTGTTTTTGCAAAGTAGCCAAACGTTTTGTTTAATAACTTTTTTGCTATTTAACGGATTTCAATGAAATTTTCGGCATATGATCAACATATTCTATGGGCATAGTTGTCAGTTTAGTAAAAGTGCCAACTCATTTGCATTTTGGCTATATTTGAGACTGAACTTCAATTGGGGAAAATTCGGGGCCGGTATCCAAAATATAACAAAATTCGAAATTGCATAAAATACATATAAGGCTAAATATAAAATTTGGTATCTCTAGCTTAAAAGATGGGCGAGATAGAATTTTATAACTGAATTTCGATGTGCAAACTGCTCAGTAAGCAGAGCGCGAGCCTACGCATAACTGTGTATGTATGTGTGTACGTATAGTTCGTTTATGTGTTTGTGTGCGATATCCGCGAAACGCATAAACACTAGGAAATTCCAATTATGCCCATTTTTCGCTACCAACTTCAGATTTCTAAAAGGGTCAGCAGGTACCAAAAATATGTAAAATTCCCACCCCTATGCCTACGCATAACTGTGTATTAATGTGTGCATGCGTTATATGCAATGTATATATAAAAGAAGCTTAAAATGATTTTAGTAACAGCTCTTACAGGGTTCAGGGTATCTCTTAATCGAGCCGTCTCGATTAGAGCACTCTTGTTTATTTTTATGAGCTTCAGTTTTCAACTCCTCTTCGGTGAAAGTCGGAGCTGAGCTGCGGAGCTCTACAGAGGGGCGCTCCTGTGCTTCTTGGATTGCGTTGGAAATAGTGTCCTCACTATTTGATCCATCGTTTCATCCCTAACATTTGGTGCTTCTCCGTAGTTCCTCAGCTTTTTATACCCTGAACCCATTGAAAATGGGAATTCAGGGTATAATGGTTTTGTGAAAATGTATGTAACAGGCAGAAGGAGGCGTGGCAGACCCCATAAAGTATATATATTCTTGATCAGGACGACAAGAGAACTTGTTTAAGCCCTGTCCGTCTGTCCGTCCGTCCGTCCGTCCGTCCGTGTGAACGCACCGATTTCCTAAACTACAAAAGCTAGAGACTTGAAATTTAACATGAATACTCGTGTATACCGTACGCTTAACGAGTTTATCATAAATTATCGAAAAGTCATCCCATTTTCTTATTATCGATAAAAATCGATAATTTGACTTTGTTTTTCAAACGTAACTCTGTAACCCTAAAAGCTAGATACTTCAGATTTGTAGTGTATATTACTGTAATGAATGCGCACATTTTGTCATTTTTCGATTTTGGATACCGGCCCCCATTTCCTCAAAATTTGCAAATTTATCTAGAAGTCGTATATCAAATACTAGAGACCTGTGCTTTGGCAAATACGAACATATGGTCTATCTAACTATACTCTGAAAGTTTCATTTAAAAAGTCCACCCAGAAATAAAGTTATTCAACAATCAATTTCCAATAGTAATGTTCATATCGCAGCCCAAGCGCAGTCGCTGCGCAAACTGCGCAGCAAGCAGAGTGTCTGCCTATGTACATAGGCGCATATACAAATTCAAAGATCCCCGTTACTTCTAAAAAGAACGCTGGCGCCAGACAGCTCAGCGCAAGGCAGAGCACGGTGACTTATGTTGACTCAATCTGTGAATGTGTTTAGGTTTTTAAGTTATAATATAAAACTTAAATTGAATATTGTTGTCTCGTGAAAATGTATAGACTAGAGCTAAAATATGTATATGATAATTGAAGTCGACAAAGTGTCCAGATATCCAGCACAAAACCGCAAATTGCCTAATATTATATGTATATGGCGCTACGTAAAGTGCATAGTTCATTTATGTATTTGTGTGCGATATTCACGATACGCATAAACACTAGGACATCCCCATTATGCCCTTTTTTCGCTACCAACTTCAGATTTCTAAAAGGGTCAGCATGTACCAAAAATGTGTAAAATTCCCACCCCTATTCCTACGCATAACTGTGTATTTATGTGTGCATGCGTTATATGCTCCTTTCTTCCGCTCTTAGATGCTAACGCTTCCGCTGAAAAGTTTCCAGTGCGTCGTGCCCTCGTTAGCTTTCGCCTGCACTATATGCATACTTTCCTTGTCTCCGCGACGTTATGATTCCACCAGTACGCTTGCCGTCTGCCCCCATGTTTGCGGTGCGCTTTTGGCATTGAAGCGTTGCATGCTTTCTCAATAGTATTTAGACTCAGTTTGACGACGTCTTCTGTACTTAGTGTACCGTCCAATCGACGTTCTCGTCTGTCTATTTCGGAAAGTAGTTTTTCCGCATCTATTTTGGTTATATCCCATCTATGGGATGTATTTGCGCGGTGCGTTAGGGGGATTTGCCGATTTATGTCCTGGAAAGTGTATGAGATATACTCATGGTCACTACCAGTAATTACTTTCCAGTCCTTTATCCGGTCCATGATTTGCTCGGATGCTAAGGTTATATCTGGTATTGGGCCTTCATATCCTGGCCTGTTGAAGGTAGGTTTGCTTCCCTGATTGATTACAGCTAAACCGGTCCTCGCTGCCATATCCATTATTTTACGTCCTCTTCAGTTTGTTCCCTATTCTACTGCTCGAGCGTTAAGATCGCCTGCCACAATGAATTGCTGCTGTTGTTGTACGAGCATGTCCTCGATTGCGTCCAGCTTCGCTTGTAGCGTGTTTATGTCGTCGCTGGGTGTTAAGTAGCAGCTGACCACTGTGACGTCCCTGAAACATGCGTAAACATAGCAGTTTTCTTTTTTATTCCTCTGTGGAAGCGGGCCGCAGTTTTGGTTTCATCCTCCAACCAAACACCGCTTCTCTTCTGTTTATACTGTTCACTGATGACCACTAGGTCGATAGCGTTTTCCGCTACGATCTGCGTCAACAGTGCGTCTGCAGTTTTGCTACGGTGTAGATTTGCTTGGAGGATCTTCATTATTTCCTTGTGGTTTGTCGAGTCCCTGGACATTTCTGCGAACCTGGCATATGATCCGAGCAGATGCAGCATTTGGGGGGTTTTTTGCAGCCTTTCATTTTGTGACCTGCTTCTCCACATTTAATACACAGACCTCCACCACTTCTGTATGGTCCTGTGCAATTAGTCTGTAGGTGTCCTACCCCGAAGCATCGGTAGCATCAATTTTTATGCTGCCCAAGTTGAGCAGCATTTCTGCAAAGTTGCTTTCTAGATTTGGGGCCCCAATTTGCTGCTGACTCCCTTTTGTTTGTTTCTGGCATTTGCTTTTTTTAATGACTTCTGCTTCTAGCTGGTGCTATTGCTACCACTGGGCTCCTTGGGATCGGTAAAGCGTGGGTCAGTCTCATCTTGTGGTGTGCCACGGTTTGCATTCTCTGCATTCATTTTGTCTTTATTTTCGGTGTTTTTTTTTTCAAATCCATGTTTAGGGGTCCCCACTCCAAGCCGCTATCTTAGCTCGGATGTGCAGTCGCTCATAGCAATCCTCATGGTTGTCTATGCGTAGCAAGGAGGCCATGCGAGGGTTGACGCTGGTCCTTATGGGAGCCAACGTTCAGATCCAGTATCTTGCGCAGGTTAAGGAGTCATCTCAACTTAAGCCTGTACCGTCAAAAGAAAACAAATTAACGACGAGTTTCGAACGTACTTGGAGGCCTGCCAGGGTTTTAACGGGATGGGAGCAGTTGCAGTTGCACCATTTCCACATGATGTCACTCTTATGTTCTGAGGTCCTAGAATGCTACACCTGTCAGCCCAGGTGTCGTCAGTTGAAAAACGTTAGTGTTTCGTGATCCGTAGGCGGGCAAATATATCACTTTATAGAGTTCAATCTATTTGTTCGTCTAAATCGCTGCTAAATCGCTAAATCGCTGTTCTGCGCCACATCGGGCACAGTTGGGATGGCACGGCAGCATTTCGCTGTGTGACCATATTCCTGGCATTGGGTGATTTCTCTCTTTTTGTCGGCACAGTGTCTTAGGGTTTTATATTTCATAATTTTTTGACATGGCTTTAAATTAATAAAGAATATATTAAGTTTTTCGTCGCTGGAAGTCCTAGCTCGTAAATTATGCACCTGCAGAGCAACAAAGCTATTTTTTTAAATACTCAATAATTTCTTTGTTTAACGTGCTGTGGTGTAGTCCCTTAACAACTATTCTGTAGGGTTTATTTTCCTTTAGTTGGTACTTTTAAAACTCAATCCCACTAGTATCAAAGTAATCTGTATTGGCTATATATGTATTACTGTCTTTGGGAAATATTCGGGATGTTTGACTTTGATGGACACGTTTTCTAGGCTAGTTACCTCCTTGATGATTTCAAAGAGATCATTAAGGTCGGTAATACTAACCACTATTCGCGGTGTCCTTAGGGAACCAAGCTTATTAGCATTAGATGCGTTGTGCTGTGGGTTGTTGGCCGTGTCATTAGGATTAACATTGAGAATATTCTGAAGAGCAGCATCAGAAGAGCTATTACTTCCTTCATTAGAAACGCTTAAAGTTTCGTCATCGTGGATTGCACTGGCTGCATCAATGTCCATGTCTAGCAAGGCAAATCTATTGCTATAGTTTGTTGTGCTAATTGTTGCTGAGTTCGAGTCCAGTTTTAATCTTTGTTTGACCTCTTAAGGCTAGTATAGGTAGAAGAAGGTTTTTTCTTTTTATTTTTCAGGTTTCTTTGGGCAGTCACCAATTTTTTAGCAGCTCCACTCAGTACTGGAGTGTTAATTTTAGCAGCTTCACTGCATATTAAATGGACCGTATCTGCGGAATATTGGATGGAGCCAGTTTCAAAGTTAGCCGTGCTTTCGCTACGGCTCACACATCTGATTGCTGCAGTTGCTGCTGTTGCGTTTAATTTGTCACTTCACTTCGCTGGAATATCTACAAGTGGTACTCAAATGCCATTTCGTGATCGTTTGCCGGTGTTTGTCTACTCGAGTATGAGTATGTATGTGTGTGTGTGTGCTTGTGTGCTTAGTGTTACGGAACAGACTGGCTCTCATCGCATCGTTGGTGTAAAGTGAATTACTAGTCGCACTAGTAAATGATAGTGTTGTAGTTGTTCTGTCAATATTCTGAGTATCAGTGCATAGAAGACGTTGCAATTTTAGAAATTCTTCCCTGATTTCAATGGGTGATTTGCCAGCAACTTGGCGCATTTTTATACCCTGAGCCCATTGAAAATGGGAAATCAGGGTATAATGCTTTTGTTGGATGTATGTAACAGGCAGAAGGAGGCGAGTTATGTATAAGTCCAGGCAACCAACTAAAACCAATTGCAAACACTAGTTATATCCAGACAACCAATTCTAAGAATGCCGTACGCCGGATCAACAGTCTACAATTCTCAAAATTGAAAATGTTGCTAAAGTTGGCAGCAACACTAGTTATGTCCAGACAACTAATTCTAAGAATGCCGTACGCCGGATCAACAGTCTGCAATTCTCAAAATTGAAATGTTGCTAAAGTTGGCAGCAGCACTGCGGTCGCTATAAGAACCCAGCCAGCCTGGGTGAAGTAGTTTAGTTTGACATCAATAATTCAACAATAAACCACATAATGGTAATGTATATAGTACTTTTGTTTTTTTAAATAAAAATAATTAATCAAGTCACTGAAACATAACTGTCGCGTTTTTTGGAACCTTAATAATTTTATCATTCGCCTCGAAAAATATAAAATTGGCGCAGCCGGTAGGATTCTTTTTTTTAAAAAGGATCCAGTGATCGAACCGAAATAAATAAATAAATTTATATAATTCGGGCGGAATAAAAAAAAAAAAAAGAGTTCCAAATATAAAAACGAACATACCAGTTACTCACAACAAAATTAAACTAAAAATCAGTTTAATTAAAGAAAACAAACTACAAATCAGTTTGCTATCTTAAGGAATTAAAAATCAATTCCTAGTGAATCAGTGAACTTGTACATAATTATTAGTGCTAATACCAAAAACTAAATCACTACAAATCAGTGATACTACAATTAAACTAAAAATCAGTTTAATTAATAAATACAAACTACAAATCAGTTTGTTAGCCTAAATCACTACAAATCAGTGATACAACAATTAAACTAAAAATCAGTTTAATTAATGAATGCAAACTACAAATCAGTTTGTTAGCCTAAATCACTACAAATCAGTGATACAACAATTAAACTAAAAATCAGTTTAATTAATGAATACAAACTACAAATCAGTAATACAACAATTAAACTAAAAATCAGTTTAATTAAGGAAACACAAACTACAAATCAGTTTGTTATCCTAAAGAACACTAAACAACAGCAATAAACTGGCATTAAGAAGAAATCACCGTAAACAAGAACACGATTCTAGAAGGATGGCTAACGAAGGAAATCAGATGTCTCAAGTCAATATGCTGGAGCAGATCGCAATGAGAGATCGCCAATTGGAGCAACTTCAGACCGCATATCTGCAGCTACAACAAAACCATAGCTCAGGTCAAATTGACAGGACGATGAAGAACATCAGGCACTTACCGACCTTTACCGGCACAGGAGAGATAACCATCAACTCATTCTTCAGCAGTGTGGAACATTTGCTAGAAAATATAGTAGATCCCCAAATCAAGAAGAAAGCGACCAGATCAATCTACTATAATACTATTCAAGGACAAGCGAAGGATGTCGTGATTAACATACCAGCCCCGGACGATTGGGCGATGATCAAGGCAACATTGAAACTACGCTATAGACCAGACACAGAGCCGCACCAAATTTATAGAAGGATTTGTGACCTAAAAGTAGACACAGTGAGCGAACTGGCTGTCGAGCTACAAAATCTTAAATATAAAACAGACGAACTTATTGTATATCATAAGAATGATAATTTCATAGACTTAAGTAATGTTGAAAGTTTATTAGTAAATACTAATGAAATGTAGGTTCTTTATTTACAATGGTTAGTGTGCTGTTACCATTTTGGCAACTTAACCTAATCAGAATTGTGTATTATTTGTGGTAGTGTGTTATTGGAACAATATTTACAGTGTAAAAGTGTCAATGTCAGTATTGAATATTATTTGTAGTAGTGTGTTATTGAAAAGATATTTACAGTGTAATAGTGAGATGTGTAAGGTGATAAATGATTTGTTTTTATGTCAAGACCCGGTTGGGTAGGTCTTGAGGGTGGTGTCGCTTGAGTCTTCTTCTTGTTCTTGTTCTAGGGTTGGCGTATCTTATCGCCGTGGTGCTTAATCTTCTTGCCAGGCTGTTAGGGTGACGCTCCAGCCTTGCGTTATATTTTTGAGCTAGCTCTTGAATTTTATCACCGATCTTTGTGACTTTGAGGTCACGTTCTAAATCTCTAGTTCTTATATACCATGGAGCCCCTGTGATTTTTCTAAGTGTCTTGGCTTGAAGAACGCGAAGTTTGTTCAGGTGTGTTTTGGCTGCAATGCCGTATACCTGGATGGCATAAAATAGGCCAGGAGCAAGTATGCATTTATATATTTTGACTTTGTTGTCAAGAGATAGCTTACGTGCTGTAAGCAGCCAGGACATTTTAGCTGATTTGGTCCTGAACGATTGCTGCAGCGACGTAACATGCCTGGCAAATGTTAGTCTTCTATCCAAAATGACTCCTAGGTACTTATAGGCCGGCTTGTGGCTCAATATTATACCATTAAGGCTTATTCCTAGGCAACTGAGTGGCCGGTTAGTGAATGTTACGTTTGCACATTTGTTTGTATTAATGCGTATGTTCCATGTGTTAGCCCATTCCTGGAATGAATCCAGGTATTCCTGGAGAGAACTCGTGGCTTGAAGTATGCTACTGCTTTTCGTGAGTACCGCGGTATCGTCAGCGTAAGTCGCAATTAGCACATTTCTGTCGCTGAGACCAGTGACTGCAGTGTGGGTTGGCATATCTGCAGTGAAGATGGAGTACAGTGTGGGACCAAGCACGCTGCCCTGGGGTACACCAGCTTTTATTGTTTTTATAGTGGATTTGCAACCATCGGCCGTCACACTGAAAGAGCGTTCTATCAGGAAGCTCTTTATAAGCTGGTACAGTTGTGGAGGTAGAATACGCTTGACTTTATATAAAAGTCCTGGATGCCACACTCTATCGAAGGCTTGCTGAATGTCCAGAAAAGCCGCTACCGCGTACTCTTTTTTCTCTAGAGCTTCTAGAGCAAAGTTAACGACTCTGTGCAGTTGTTCTGGTGTGCCATGGCTCAGCCGAAAACCAAATTGGAACTTGGGTATCGCCAGTTTAAAAGCCTCAATATTGAGGATTCTGGTTAGTAATAACCTCTCCATAATTTTTCCCAGAGAAGGGAGAAGGCTAATCGGCCTGTAGGAGTCCACGTCAGTTGGCGATTTCCCTGGCTTGAGTATCATTATTATATTTGCCGATTTCCACACTTTCGGGAAGTATCCCACTGTAAGGATTCCATTGAAAATTATAACTAGGAACAGCAGTGCTTGATCAGGTAGTAGCTTTAGAGTCCTGTTGTCAAGAAGATCCTCGCCTGGAGCTTTCTTGTGTTTTAATTTGGCTACTATGAACTTAACTTCATCGAGGGTCACAGGATTAGTAGGCAAAGCCATTTGAAATGGTGTTTCTAATGCTTCTGCTACCACACTGCTGTGACTGTCCGGCGCTAAGTCATGTGGAGAAAATCGTTGCTCTAAATCATTTGCAAACACTTCTGTTTTTTCCATAGGAGTACGGCACCAACCACCAGCCGGGTTTCTTATAGCTGATTTCGGTGTGGCTTGCGACTTGAACCGCTTGGTGATACGCCATAGAGAGTAGTTTGTGGACTCATCAGTGCCCAAGTTCTCCAGCATGTTGTCAAATTGCATCTGCTTGTGGCGGGTCAGCACTTTTTGTAGCCGATTTGCGAGCCTATTGTGTATCCGTTGGATTCGGACGTCGCCTGTTCTCGCATATTCTCTTCTAACCTTACGTTTAAGCCGAATCAAGTTGACTATAACGGAAGGTAGTTGTTGCTGTCTAGATACACCAGTATTTCTTTGAACTCTAGTTGCTTGCGTTGCAGCTCGTTTTAGATTATCCATAAAGGTGTTAATGGCAATATCTATATCGTCTGCTCCTTCAATATTAATATCTAGGTTGATATGTTGCGTTAGGTGAGCTTTAAATGCCTCTGTATCAGCTCCACGTGCGAGAAGATAGGAACGTTGTGGCATTAGTAAATACTGCAAAGGAGATAACGCAGGGAACTTTATTAGATAAAATTTACGAAGAAAAAGAATTAGGGAACATAATAAAAATAATGACACACAGGAGATTTGAAAATAGTTGTATCAGGTACCAATATAAGAACAGAATAAACAGGACTCCACAGGAGAATAATCAAAGAGGTAGACTAAATCAGGGTCAGACAAATAATAATTATAATCACTATAGAAATAATTTCCCACAGCAAAATAATAATTACAATCAACAGAACCAACCAAATCAAAACTATATGCAGACGAGGTATCAAGAGACACCAAGACAACAAAATCCTTTCAGAGGTAATCAAACAGTACAGAGTAGATCGAATAACAATTATTACCAAAACAACCATAACCAACAGATGCAGAACCAAAGATCGGGTTCCTGACAGAGTAAAAATTCTAGATCAAATCAGGAAGTACCAATGGAAATAGACAACGTAGAAACCCATAACAACAGATACGAAGACAATCAATACGAACGAACTGTTTCAGAATATAGTCAGGGACAAAACCAAGATTCAAACGATGAAAATGAACAAATTGGACCGCACAATGGCGAGGCAGAAGTGAATCATGCTGTTTTTTTTTATGAAGCAGCCTCGGAACACTTACCAATAATAAAAATAACAATAGGACTTATTTAGCTTTGATAGATACAGGGGCAACTTTAAGTTTAGCAAACGAACACCTTGATTCTTTTAAACAAATAAAACTTAACGACCCAATACCGTATAGTACCATAACAGGCAGAGAAGTAATTAAGTATGAAATTCATACTACAGCACCAAGAGAGTTTGATCTACCTAAAAATGCTAGAATTAGATGGAAGATAGCACCATTGAAAGGTAGAAAGTATAATTTCATAATAGGGATAGATCTCTTAAACTACTTAAACACCGTTATTAACTTAGAACGAAAAATAATAATACTTAATCAAAAAGAAAACTATTTTATCAATAATCCATACGCATACGAAGAAATAGGTACATTAGAACAAACAGACATGACGTTCAAAAATCTACAACTCGGACATCTAAATACGGAAGAAAGAAAAGAAATACAAAAGATAATCAAAAAATTCGCAAAATTATTTTTTAGAGAGGGTGACAACCTTACTAGTACGACAGAAATAGAACATGAAATAAGAACAACTACCGAAGAACAGTCAAATTCCAAACTATATAGATACCCGCCAAAACATGAGGAGAAAGTTAGGAAACAAATCAAAGAAATGGAAAAACAAGGAATAATCAGGAAAAGTAATTCTCGTTATTCAAGCCCACTCATAGTTATCCCAAAGAAAGTAGATGATTCAGAATAGTAATAGATTACAGAAAATTGAATGAAATAACAATAGATGACAAATTTCCATTACCAAATATTGATTCTCTACTTGACAAGTTGGGACGAGCACAATATTTCACTACATTGGACTTAGCCAAAGGTTACCATCAGATATTGGTAAAGGAAGAAGATAGAAAGAAAACAGCATTTGTGACACCCCATGGGTTGTACGAATTTATCAGAATGCCATTCGGGTTAAAAAACGCCCCAGCCACATTTCAAAGACTTATGAACGAAATTCTTCGCGACCATATAAATAAAAAATGCGTCGTATATTTAGATGACATCCTAATCTTTAGTACATCATTACAGGAACATGTACAGGCAATAAACGAAATATTTCAAATTTTGCAAGAAAAAAATTTCAATGATGGAAGAAATTTTTAGAAAATATATAAAAAAATGAAAAATAGGAATTTATTCAGAACTATCTTACCACGAATATAATGTAGTACAGGAAAAATTAATAAAACTATATTCAAATAACAAGCAAATAGAGTTTATAAAATGTACACTAAGAGCACAAGATATAGAAGAGGAAACAGAAGTAGTAAAGCAGATAGCATTTTACCATGTCAAGGAAAGTATCCATTTAGGTATACAGGAAACATATAACCAGATAAAGAACAGAATATATTTCCCTAAACTACTAGAAATAGTACAAACAGTAATCAACAAATGCGATATATGCAAAGAGATTAAGTACGACCGTAAACCAATTAAAAATAAATATCACAAAACAGAAACCCCAACAAATAAAAATCAAGTTATACACATTGACACATATGTAATAAAAAATACGTATTTTATGACAACAATAGATAAATTTTCAAAATTTGCAACAGCAAGCTTACTTAATGATAGAAACCATATAACGATAGTAGAACAGTTAGAAGAATACTTTACAAAAATGGGAAAACCGGACAAAATCATAGCAGACAATGAATTCAACTCCATTAGAATCAAAGAATTATTAGACAATGAAGGCATAGAATTACACCTTACAAAGCCCAACAGTCATACAGGAAACGCGGATGTTGAAAGACTACATAATTCAATTGCAGAGAAATTTAGAGTTATATACAAAACAGAAAAACAAAACCTGTCAATAAAGCAAATTATGCAAAAATGCATCAGAAACTATAACGAAAGATATAATTCATCAACAAGATTTACACCAAAAGAGATACAAAATAATAGGTAGAATTAGAAAAAGTGAAAGAAAATTTCGATGAAGCAAAAAGAAAAATGAGAGAAAAACTAAATAAAAACAGAGAAGATTATAAGGAAACACGGAAAACTGGCTATATTAAGAATTATAAAGCAGTTAGGCACAAGGAAGCCCCAAAGTATAAAAAAGCGCAGTTAGAAAATAATGATCCAACGAATATTAAAAGACCGAAAAAGACCGAAGAAACTACAAAACCGAATTCAGGAGAATTCTGATCTAAAGGGGGGAGAAGTTATGTATAAGTCCAGGCAACCAACTAAAACCAATAGCAAACACTAGTTATATCCAGACAACCAATTCTAAGAATGCCGTACGCCGGATCAACAGTCTGCAATTCTCAAAATTGAAAATGTTGCTAAAGTTGGCAGCAACACTAGTTATGTCCAGACAACTAATTCTAAGAATGCCGTACGCCGGATCAACAGTCTGCAATTCTCAAAATTGAAATGTTGCTAAAGTTGGCAGCAGCACTGCGGTCGCTATAAGAACCCAGCCAGCCAGGGTGAAGTAGTTTAGTTTGACATCAATAATTCAACAATAAACCACATAATGATAATGTATATAGTACTTTTGTTTTTTTAAATAAAAATAATTAATCAAGTCACTGAAACATAACTGTCGCGTTTTTTGGAACCTTAATAATTTTATCATTCGCCTCGAAAAAATATAAAATTGGCGTGGCAGACCGCAGAAAGTATATATATTCTTGATCAGGGCGACAAGAGAAATCGATTTGGCCTTGTCCGTCCGTCTGTCTTCATCATCAGTCATCAATAAGTAACGCAACTTACTGTGAACAGATTTGAACAAAATAGTTCTGTTTGGTGTCAGAGGCCCTAGATAGTATATACTGAGTCCACCAAAAACCTAAAATATTGCCCTAAGGGTACTAAGAAGATGATTAAGCGAGACGGTCAGAGCATTGTGATATGGGCACGTTTTCCGTATGTTGGCTGTAGTGCAACCCAGGTCTGTAAATCGAATAATGGATATTAATGTTAACATCCATTTATTTGCAAATATAGTGATAGCATCTGCCAATTGTAAAATGCCTTTTAAATGGACTTTCTAGCAGGATAACGACCCAAAATATACGAGTCCTTCCGCATAATATTGGTTTGCATAAAAAAAAACGACCCTATGGCATGGCTAGCCCAAACACCGGATCTAAATCCTTTCGAAAACCTGTGTGGGGATGTTATAAGAGTTGTGGATGGTACAAAGCCATCGACTGCGGCAAGTAATTTAGGGGGCGTGGCACCAAATTGCTCTGAAACGGTGCCAGGACCACATCGACTCCTTGAAACGCAGGTGCAAGGCCGTATTAAAAAATAATGGATATACAACCTAGTATTAATCCAAAGCAAATGTTATAAACACAAAATATGAAATTAGACTAATGTAAACAGCTTTTTTTTAATTTTTGTTAACCGCTATTGTTCTTGTGAACAGCTCAATTTTAAGAGTTTTCTCCCTCTCAGGCCCTGAAGTGCACATATCCTAAGTTTCTAACAAAAAAGCATCTAATTAATAAGAATTGATGCTTAACTTAAAATTTTATCAAATTTTGTCTAAAATATTGTGTTTATCATTAAATTATCAAACATTCAGTGCATTGAGTGCGCTATCATTCTACTGAACATAACTATGTTCTGAGATCGACGCGTTCAAACATACGGACAGACGGACGGACTGACAGACAGAAAGACGGACAGGGCCAAATCGAGTTCTTTTGTCGTAATGGCTGTTTCATACATTTAAAAAAAAAACAATATTCCCTGATTTCCCCTTTTAAATGGGCTTAGGGTATAACAATTCTGATTTATAATACGACTTTTCATGCACTTATATACGAACACGAAATATGCGGGACGACGTCGACGTCAAATTTTCTCGGAATAGCCTTTTGATATGATAATCAAGTAGTGTTTGATATACGACTTCTAGAGAAATTTGCGAATTTCGGGGAAATGGGGGCTGGTATCCAAAATCGAAAAATTACAAAATGTGCGCATTCATTACAGTAACATACACCGCAAATCTGAAGTATCTAGCTCTTACGGTTACAGCGTTACGGTTGAAAAACAAAGTCAAATTATCGATTGTTATCGATAATAAGAAAATAGAATGAGTTATCGAAAATTTATGATAAACTCGTTAAACGTATGGTATACACGAGTATTCATGCTAAATTTCAAGTCTCTGGCGTTAGGCAGTTTAGGAAATCGGTGCGCTCACACGGACGGACGGATAGACGGACAGGGCTTAAACAATTTCTCTTGTCGTCCTGAAGAATATGTATACTATATGGGATCTGCCACCCCTCCTTCTGCCTGCTACATACATTTTCACAAAACCATTAATTTCCATTTTCAATGGGTTCAGGGTATAAAAAAAACAATAATTTTGATTTTGGTTAACTGTGGGAAGTTTTTAAATTATCAAACAGTTCAATTTTGTTTTTTCCTTTAGCTCAACTCGTTTTCATACTTTTTTTGTCTTACTGCACACTCGATATTGTTATATTGTATTATTATTCCTTGGTGAAGTTCGAGGCAACCTTGTCGTTGCTGACTAATCAGAATATCACGCAGGAAGAAGAACTAAAGCAAGCCCTAGTCAAGATAAACTCTTTGGAGAGCGATCTAGCTAGGGAACGCGAGGCTCGCAACCCAACGATAGAGGAACTAAGACCTTTGGCTCGTCCTCGTACGGCTTTCGACTTGGCCGAATGCGGCAAAATACCCGATTGTGTAAAGGACTTGCAAATCTTTGAGGGAAATGCTTCCGAGTTTGAGTCATGGTCTAATAGGATTCAAAGCATCCTGACCGACCACGAGCTGCTTAGGGAAAAACCTCAGTATAGGGCTATAATAATGTACATCAGACAAAAGATAAGGGGACGTGGCTCTGACTTCTTATGACGATGACGACGCCAGATGACGATTGTGCTGAAATGAAACGCGTTTTGGCTCTCCATTATGCCGATAAACGAGACTTGATTACATTGGAGTTCCAGCTAGGAAAAATGTTTCAACAGGGTAAATAGTCACTTTTCTCTGATAATGGGGAAGCTGAGGAACGGCTTGTAAAGAACTTGCAAATCTTCGTTCCGATTCTTCGTGGTCAGATAATGGTGATGAGATCCCGGAGAAGAGGGATTTACCGGGGCAGATTCGTCTCATGTAGCAAACAACTATGCAAAAAAGCTGGACGAGGGGCAGATAAATTTTATGACGAACGCCTCTCTAGCGTACCATATATAGAATATGGTACGAGGGACGGGGTAAGACTCTTATTCTTAATCGACACTGGAGCCAACAAAAACTGTATTTGCCCCAAGGTGTCAGCAGGCTGCACTAATTTGCCAAAACCATTTATGGTGCAGTCCGCTGCAGGAACCTTATTATTAAACAACAATTGACAGGTCTGTTTATCAAATCGGTAGGAAATAACAACCCTCTTACCTTTTACGTATTCCTCGGACTAAACTCGTTTGATGGCATTATTGGCGATGATAGCTTGAAGGGGCTAAAAGCTGTAATAGATAGGAAACGTAACCTTCTCACTATAGAATCCGGGGTGAAAATCTGTGCATTTGTTACTGGATGACACGCACTCTGAAGGCGGAAGGCACTTGATCTTTTACTTGATCAGCTCGTAGACGTTTTTGAACCACTCGCTCCAGGCAAAACCGTTAGAACATCGCTGAGGGCCGAAATTCGCACTACCGCTCAGGAACCAGTTTACTCAAAAATCTACCCTTACCATGCTCATATGCGGGAGGAAGTAGAACGACAGGTCGCAGACATTGAGAGCGAAGGGATAATTAGACCGTCGAAAAGCCCTTACAATTCACCGATTTGGGTGATACCAAAAAAACCAAAGCCCAATGGTGAAAAACAGTATCGCATGGTGATCGATTTCAAGCGCCTTAATGCAGTAACCATAAGTAACACGTACCCTATACCAGATATTACTTCGACCATGGCCAGCCTTGTCAAAGCAAAATATTTTACGACACTTGACTTAACTTCAAGGTTTCATAGGTATTGATGAAACAAACGGACATGCCAAAAACAGCGTTCTCAACCTTGAACGGTAAATACGAGTTCACAAGGCTGCCATTTGGGTTGCGAAACGCACCTGCATGATCAGCGCATGATCGATGATGTGCTCAGCCCTTCATTGGGAAGATATGCTACGTATACGTGGACGACATAATCGTCTCCAGCGATAGTTATGAGAACCATTGGGGACATCTGAGAGATATCTTTCAAACGCTTCGCGAAGTAAACCTTATGTCAAGAATGTACTCCAATGTCAAGAAGTAGAAAAGGTTCCTTGGAACTTTTGAACTTCTTGTAGTAGCAAGTCTACAGAAAGTTTATACAAGACTACGCAAAGGCTGCAAAGCCACTTACTAACCAAACACGGGGAGAGAGCGCTAGAGTAAAGTCTAACCAATCAAGGAAGGTGCCCATTGAACTTGATGAACCGGGTTTAAAGGCATTCGAGAACTTAAAAACTCTCCTTTTATTCTCTGACCAGCGACGCGTCTGAATACGCTTTGGGTGCAGTTTTGTCTCAAATCCAGGACGGCAAGGATAGACCAATTGCGTATATCCTAGATCTTTAAAGAAAACACGCGACTGCGCCCTCAGCGACTGCGCCCTCCGTTTCAGCAGTTACTGTGCATAGCGCACTCCAAGACGCGACAGACCGATCAATGTCTTCCGAAATCAGCTGGTGCTTGACACCAAAGCGACAAAGTATTCTGTTGAAACGCCATTCCCGGAGTATACTAGACACATAATCCCTTTAACTAATGAGACCATAACGTCTCTAACAAGCATTCTAAAGCATTACCTATGCCAGGTTGATATAAACGGTTTAAAGATTCCCGACAGTTACCTGGAATTCTTCCA
The DNA here is from genome assembly GCA_035046225.1 of Drosophila pegasa. NCBI lineage: Eukaryota > Metazoa > Arthropoda > Insecta > Diptera > Drosophilidae > Drosophila > Drosophila pegasa. The sequence goes on from JAWNOD010000375.1 coordinate 578,364, forward strand.
GAAACGTTACCTGGAGTCATTCACTTTGTTCAAAGCACAAATAGCACAAAAAATTGTGAAGGATATTACTGACGAAGACGAAATATCGGCGGTCATAGCGCGAGAACATTCCCGCGCACACAGAAATCCTAAAGAAGTTAGACAACAACTTTTGGATAGCTGTTATTTCTTAAGAATGACTAGCCGTATTAAAACCTTCACGGCTGCATGCCAAATTTGCAAGTATCAGAAATATAATACCTAGACCAATCCCGACGCGTCCTTGCGAAGTATTGAACGTAGGCCTTTTTATGCTCGAAAAAAAAGAGATATCTCAGTAGCATAAACAAGTTTTCTAAATACGCTAAGCTGCTCCCAATAGAGTCCAAGTCAGCTCTACACTTGCGTGATGAATTGGCTAAAGTTTTATATTATTTCACTGATCCAAAGACGATGGTATCCGACAACGAACGAGACCTACACTGTCCAACGGTCTTGAATTTTCTCAAGGTTTTTGGCAGCGAAGTTTATAACGCGCCAACACAGAAAAGCGGGGTGAACGGCCAGGTCGAAAGATTTCATTCGACGTTTTTAGAAATTTATCGTTGCCTTAAACAGGAACACCCGACATTCACAGTCGATGAACTTGTCGCTATCTCAGTTGACAGGTAAAATAATTCTATCCACTCCGCTAAAAAACGAAAGCCCGCGGATGTTCTCTTCAACCGTGCTGCACCCATCGATTTACAAACAGGTAAGAGTGCTCTAATCGAGACGGCTCGATTTAGAGATACCCTGAACCCTGTGGGAATCGTTAGTAAAATCATTGTACGCTTCTTTTATGTACATTTTATGTTACATATTTTTGGTACCCGTTGACCCTTTTAGAAATAAGAAATTGGTAGCGAAAAAAGTGCATAATTGGAATTTCCTAGTGTTTATGCGTATGGCGGATATAGCACACGAATACATAAACGAACTATGCAGATTACGCAGCGTCATATACAGTGTACTAATAATGTCTTCGTACAGCAGCAATATTTTTCTTTTTGAACGAATATAAGATATATATATAGCAAGAAACTAGCCAAAGTTTAGATACAGTTTTATTATCTTATTTATTAACCTTAATTTACAAAAAGAATTAAGTCTATATGTTGCTTAGTTGAGAAGCTATAACCAAACAAGTAAGAGTGCTCTAATCGAGACGGCTCGATTAAGAGATACCCTGAACCCTGTGGGAGCAGTTACTAAAATCATTTTAAGTTTCTTTTATATATACATTGCATACATACACATATTAATATACAGTTATGCGTAGGCATAGGGGTGGGAATGTTACATATTTTTGGTACCTGCTGACCCTTTTAGAAATCTGAAGTTGGTAGCGAAAAAGGGCATAATTGGAATTTCCCAGTGTTTATGCGTATCGCGGATATCGCACACAAACACATAAACGAACTATGCGTACACACATACATTCACAGTTATGCGTAGGCTCGCGCTCTGCTTACTGCGTAGTTGACGCTGCGGCAGCGCTTGTGCTGCAATATAAGCATTACTATGGGAAATTGATTGTTGAATAACTTTTTTATACCCTGAACCCATTGAAAATGGGAATTCAGGGTATAATGGTTTTGTGAAAATGTATGTAACAGGCAGAAGGAGGCGTGGCAGACCCCATAAAGTATATATATTCTTGATCAGGACGACAAGAGAAATTGTTTAAGCCCTGTCCGTCTGTCTGTCCGTCCGTCCGTCCGTATGAACGCACCGATTTCCTAAACTACAAAAGCTAGAGACTTGAAATTTAACATGAATACTCGTGTATACCATACGCTGAACAAGTTTACTTTTTTTTATCGAAAAGTCATCCCATTTTCTTATTATCGATAACAATCGATAATTTGACTTCGTTTTTTCAAGCGTAACTCTGTAACCGTAAGAGCTAGAAACTTCAGATTTGCGGTGTATGTTACTGTAATGAATGCGCACATTTTGGCATTTTTCGATTTTGGATACCGGCCCCCATTACCCCAAAATTTGCAAATTTCTCCAGAAGTCGTATATCAAATACTAGAGACTTGTGCTTTGGCAAATACACACATATGTACCATCTAATTATACTCTAAAAGTTTCATTAAAAAAGTCCAAGCAGAAAAAAAGTTATTCAACAATCAATTTCCCATAGTAATGCTCATATTGCAGCCCAAGCGCTGCCGCAGCGTCAATTGCGCAGTAAGCAGAGCGCGAGCCCACGCATAACGGTGTATGTATGTGTGTACGCATAGTTCGTTTATGTATTTGTGTGCGATATTCGCAATACGCATAAACACTAGGAAATTCCAATTATGCCCTTTTTTCGCTTCCAACTTCAGATTTCTAAAAGGGTCAGCAGGTACCAAAAATATGTAAAATTCCCACCCCTATGCCTATGCATAACTGTGTATTAATGTGTGCATGCGTTATATGCAATGTATATATAAAAGAAGCTTAAAATGATTTTAGTAACAGCTCTTACAGGGTTCAGGGTATCTCTTAATCGAGCCGTCTCGATTAGAGCACTCTTACTTGTTTTAATTTAATTTAATTTTCTTTATTTTAAGCCTTGAATCCTTACAATGCAAATTTTATTAGCTTTACAGCACATTTAAAGACTTAAATAAAGTGCCAAACCTGCTGATATACACAGCAGTAAAACTAGTTATCTAATATTTTGGGCAAATCCCAAGCGTTTTAGTTGCCTTAGTGGCCTCGCAGGGAGCAATCGTCTCGATAGTCTGCTGCGGTGGCTAAACAGTCTGTCACTATATCTGCTAGTGTGTTTACCAATCTGCTTCTCCACTGTATACAGTTTCAGATCCCGGTGTAAGGTAGAGCCGCGCACATACCAAGGGCAGTTTGTAAATTTGCCGCAATACCCGATTTAGCAGGACCTGTATGCGTTTGTAGTTCGATTTTGCACATATTCCCCAAGTGTGCACACCATAGCCAAATCGGGGCTATAAGTGGACATGAACAGCTACGGACGGACGGACGGACGGACGGACGGACGGACAGACGGACAGGGCTTAAACAATTTCTCTTGTAGTCCTGATCAAGAATATATATACTTTATGGGGTCTGCCACGCCTCCTTCTGCCTGTTACATACATTTTCACAAAACCATTATACCCTGAATTCCCATTTTCAATGGGTTCAGGGTATAACAAGTAAGAAAACTCTTGTCGGGCGTAACCGACTAGGGTATACCCTGAGCCTCGTCGAACCTGTGTTTTTTGCTATTTAACAGATTTAAATGAAATTTTCGGCATATGATCAACATATATATACTTCATGGGGTCTGCCACGCCTTATTCTGCCTGTTACATACATCCAACAAAACCATTATATCGTGATTTCCCATTTTCAATGGGCTCATGGTATAAAAACAAAACCAAAACTACTTGAAAGGCAACTGTCATCAATCAAGCCACAAAGCCGCAAAAACAACATACGGTTCGAGCAGACTGATCAATCATGCAAAATATAGGAAACTAAGCCACCTTTGTAGGCTACAGGCAATCTTTCCCTCTAACACACATACACACACATTCTTATATACTGCTCTAACAAGGACAACCCCGAAACGGGGTCTCTTGGCATAGCTTAATACTTAAGTTGTCAACGCTACTGCAAAAGAAAAGCACTGAAAGGTGGTACCCGAACTGCGGTCAGGGCGGTCCAGTTTCGAGTGTGTCATGTGGTCTTGAGACCATTTAAGTGGCCCTAGGCTGGCGGGGGCCCTGGTCGCATTACTTCTGCTCAGCTAGACAGCGGCTCAGCTAAGTAGTCGTTTACTAAGTGCTTACACATTTACATGTGGCTTCAATTTCGGTACTCGTCGCTTGGTACTCGCTGCTTGGTAGCCGGTGACAGCTGCATCAGTATGTTGTAATAACCACTCATTAACACAGTTCTACGAGGCCAACCATGATCTAACGGCCCACCCCCCTTTTGACAAAAAAGGTCTAACATATATGATGGCTGCCCATGTTGCTGTTGCTGGGCTGAAGTTCAACAATAGTTCAGACTTTCTTTTTAGGGTCCGCGCGCGTCGCGTTGGTAAATTCTTTTCACTTTATTGCTTTTTTAATGCGTTGGGCCAACATTTGAATGACATTTATACTTAGAACATATCATAAATGCATCTGCCCCGGCATACGTATGCGTATCTGTGTATCTGCAATTATCAGTAGTGTTGGCAATTGGAGTAAGCCAAAAAAAAGTAAGAAAACTCTAGTCGGACGTAACCGACTAGGGGATAACCTAAGCCCCGTCTAATCTGTGTAATCCGACCCATTGAAAATGGGAAATCAGGGTAGTTTTGTTGGATGTATGTAACAGGCAGAAGGAGGCGTGGCAGACCCCATAAAGTATATATATTCTTGATCAGGACAAGAGAAATCGAATTGGCAGTGTCCGTCTGTCCGTCCGTCCGTATGTTTGAACGCGCCGATTTTAACCCCTATAAGAGCTAGAGACATGAATTTTTTTTGTAGGTCCATGTATAGTACGCGCAGATCAAGTTTATTTTAAATATTCGATTTCTATTCCCAATAAATTGTTATCGATTAAAACAAAATCGAAATTCAGTTATAAAATTATATCTCGCCTACCTTTAAAGCTAGAGACACCAAATTTTACATTTAGCTTTATATATATTTTATGCAATTTTGATTTTATTTATATTTTGGTTACCTGCCCCGAAATTCCTAAAATTCTTAAAATTGAAGTTCAGTCTCAAATATAGCCAAAATGTGAATGAGTTCGCACTTTTACTAAACTGACAAATATACCTATAGAATTCTTGATCATTATTAAACAAAACGATTAGCTACTTTGCAAAAACATGCATGTACACACATATATTGAAACGTGCGTACTTTTTCTATGCATGTGCACACACACAAACAAACGCGCGTACGTTTTCTATGCATGTGGACACATACATGCAAGCCCTCGCATTCTTTGCGATTCGAAGAATCAATTCCACACGGACACTTTAGTTGTGTTGCGTAATTGACGTATAACAGCTGTGCTAATGTCAGTTTTTTTGACAAAAATTGTATTTGGTTGTTAGAGAGTAAACTTGAAAATGTTTATAATTTTACGCTAAATATAAGTATATTGAAAACAACTGATTCGACGGAGTTCAGGGTATCGCCTAGTCGGCCACGGCCGCCTAAAGTTTTCTTACTTGTGTTTATGTTATAGTTATTGTATAAATATTTCGTGGCGGTGTTGGTAGAGTTGATGCATGTTGCGTATTTAGCGCAGGTCGGTTTTCAGACTTTTTTTTGCCAGAAATGCTATTTGGATGTGAAAGTGTTCTTCTAAATTTCAACTGATTTCAAGCTATGGAGTAAATGTATGTTTTAAAACACAACTTCGACGGGGATCAGAGTATCCCATTGTTGGTCACGCCCAACTACAATTTTCATACCCTGACTCCATTGAAAATGGGAATGTAAATGAAAATGCAGGTAGCAGGCAGAAGGAGGCGTGGCAGACCCCATAAAGTATATATATTCTTGATCAGGACGACAAGAGAAACTGTTTAAGCCCTGTCCGTCTGTGTGAACGCACCGATTTCCTAAACGACAAAAGCTGGAGACTTGAAATTTATCATGAATACTCTTGTATACCATACGCGCAACGAGTTTATCCTTTATTTTCGATAACTCATCTTATTTCCTTATTATCGATAAGAATCGATAATTTGACTTCGTTTTTTAAGCGTACCTCTGTAACCGTAAGAACTAGATACTTCAGATTTGCGGTGTATGTTACTGTAATGAATGCGCACATTTTGTATGCATATTTTTATACCCTGAGCCCATTGAAAATGGGAACTCAGGGTATAATGTTTTTGTTGGATGTATGTAACAGGCAGAAGGAGGCGTGGCAGACCCCATAAAGTATATATATTCTTGATCAGGACGACAAGAGAAATCGATTTGGCCCTGTCCGTCTGTCTGTCTGTCTGTCCGTCCGTCGGTCTGTCCGTCTGTCCGTATGTATGAACGCGTCGATTTCAGCTCTCAGAAGAGCTAGAGACTTGAAATTTTTTTGTAGTTCCCTATATACAGCGCGCATATCAAGTTTATTTTCGATAATCGATAAATAAATTCGTTTTTTTGTTATCGAATAAAAACATTATCGAAATTCAGTTATAAAATTCTATCTCGCCCATCTTTTTAGCTAGAGACACCAAATTTTATATTAAGCTTTATATGTATTTTATGCAATTTCGAATTTTGTTATATTTTGGATACCGGCCCCAAATTTCCCCCAATTGAAGTTCAGTCTCAAATAAAGCCAAAATGCGAATGAGTTGGCACTTTTACTAAACTGACAAATATGCCCATAGAATATGTTGATCATATGCCGAAAATTTCATTGAAATCCGTTAAATAGCAAAAAAGTTATTAAACAAAACGTTTGGCTACTTTGCAAAAACACGCGGCAGCAGCGCCAAGCGAACGCACTTGCACACACACATACAAACGTTCGCATTCTAGTCGATTCGAAGAATTATCAGCTGCTGCTTTAGTTTACATTTGCCATCGCTTTCTAAGACAGTGGAGTGGCGTTGTTGGTAGAGGTAATGCGCGTTGCTTAGTTAACGTAGGTTCAAGCCTCGCCAATGTCAGTTTTTTGAAAAAAAGGCTTTAAACTTGAAATTTTTGTATAATTTTACGCTAAGTATAAGTGTATTGGAAAACACAGGTTCGACGAGGCTCAGGGTATACCCTAGTCGGTTACGCCCGACTAGAGTTTTCTTACTTGTTATACCCTGAGCCCATTGAAAATGGGAAATCAGGGTATAATTTTTTTGTTGGATGTATGTAACAGGCAGAAGGAGGCGTGGCAGACCCCATAAAGTATATATATTCTTGATCAGGACGACAAGAGAAATCGATTTGGCCCTGTCCGTCTGTCCGTCCGTCCGTCCGTCCGTCCGTCTGTCCGTCTGTCCGTATGTATGAACGCGTCGATCTCAGCTCTCAGAAGAGCTAGAGACTTGAAATTTTTTTTTGTAGATCCCTATATACAGCGCGCATATCGAGTTTATTTTCGATAATCGATAAATATATTCGTTTTTTGTTATCGAATAAAAACATTAACGAAATTCAGCTATAAAATTCTATCTCGCCCACCTTTTAAGCTAGAGATACCAAATTTTATATTTAGACTTATATGTATTTTATGCAATTTCGAATTTTGTTATATTTTGGATACCGGCCCCAAATTTTCCCCAATTGAAGTTCAGTTTCAAATATAGCCAAAATGCGAATGAGTTGGCACTTTTACTAAACTGACAAATATGCCCATAGAATATGTTGATCATATGCCGAAACATTCATTGAAATCCGTTAAATAGCAAAAAGTTATTAAGCAAAACGTTTGGCTACTTTGCAAAAACACGCGGCAGCAGCGCCAAGCGAACGCACTTGCACACACACATACAAACGCTCGCATTCTAGTCGATTCGAAGAATCGCAAATTGCGTTTGAATTTTGTTGAATTATCAGCTGCTGCGTTAGTTTACATTTGCCACCGCTTTTACAGACAGTGGAGTGGCGTCGTTGGTAGAAGCGACGCACGCGAATCGTGAGGACCCGGGTTCAAAGCCAGGAGACGCCGGAAATTTATTTAGTTTTTATAATTTTTTAAAAATTATATGGCGTTGTTGATAGAGGTGATGCACGTTGGGTATTTGACGTTGGTTCAAATCTGCAAATGTCACTTTTTTGACAAAAACGCTTTTTGGTTGTTAAAGAGTAAACCTGAAATTTTTGTATAATTTTACGCTAAATATAAGTGCATTGAAAAACACAGATTCGACGGGGCTCAGGGTATCCCTTAGTCGGTCACGTCCGACTAGAGTTTTCTTACTTGTTCTATTTTGGATACTGGCCCCCTTTCCCTAAAATTTGCAAATGTCTCCAAAAGTCGTATATCAAATACTAGAGACTTGTACTTTGGCAAATACAAACATATGGTTCATCTTAATATATGTTTCATTAGTTATTCAACACTCAACTTCCCATAGTAATACTCATATTGCAGGCCAAGCGCAGCCGCTGCGTAAACTGCACAGTAAGCAGAGCGCGTGTCTACGCATAGCTGTGTATGTATGTGTGCATGCGTTATATGCGATGTATATATAAAGAAGCATAAGAATATTCATATACATATTTCTACGCTTTTTTATATATATTTGTCGAAATATTATCGACAAAATGCTTTACTCAAGACAATAACGTAAATAGTAGAGTACATATTTTGTACAGCCTGAACAAAGTGTGCAGATATCCAACTCAAAACTGCAAATTACCTAATAATATATATGATGCTGTGTAAACTGCATAGTTCGTGTAGGTATTTGTGCGCTGGGAAATTCCAAATATGCCCTTTTTACGCAACCAACTTCAGATTTCTGAAAGGGTCAGCAGGTACCAAAAATATGTAACATTCCCACCCCTATGCCTACGCATAACTGCGTATTAATGTGTGCATGCGTTATATGCAATGTATATATAAAAGAAGCGTATTATGGTTTTAGTAACAGCTCCCACAGGGTTCAGGGTATCTCTTAATCGAGCCGTCTCGATTTGAGCACTATTACTTGTTTTTTTACAAAAATGCTATTTGGCTGTTGAAGAGTAAACTTGAAAAATTTTCTAATTTTACGCAAAAGTATAAGTATATTGAAAAACACAAATATGACGAGGCGCATATCTGCCACGCCCGCCTAGAGTTTTATTACTTGTTATACTCTGAAAGTTTCATTAGGAAAATCCATGTAGAAGAAAAGTTGTTCAATAATCGATTTCCCTTAGTAATACCATGTTGCAGCCCAAGCGCAAACACTGCGTAAATTGCGCAGTAAGCAGAGCCTACGGTTAAGTGTGTATATATGTGTGCATGAAATGTATATATAAAAGAAATTATATTAATATCAGCTCCCCCAGGTTTCAGGGTGTGTCTTGGTCGAGCCGTCTCGACTAGTACTTGTTATACCCTGAGCCCATTGAAAATCAGGGTATGATGGCTTTGTTGGATGTTTGTAACAGGCAGAAGGAGGCGTGACAGACCACATAAAGTATATATATTCTTGATTAGGACGACAAGAGAAATCGAGTTTGTCCTGTCCGTCTGTCTGTCTGTCCGTCCGTCGGTTGTCCATCTGTCTGTAAGCTTGAAGGCGCCGATCTCAGAACATATAAACGCTAGAGACTTCAAATTTTTTTTGTAGGTTCGTGTATTGCACGCGCAGATCAAGTTCGTTTCAAATAATTGGTAACTCTCCCCAATTAATTGTTATCGACTTAAAACATAATCGAATTTCGGTTATTAAATTATATCTCGCCCATCTTTCTAGGTAGAGTCACGAAATTTGATATTTAGCTTTATATTTATTTTCTGCAATTTAGTTTTTTTTTTTTTTTGGATGCTGACTCCAAATTTCTCCAAATTCTTAAAGTTGAAGGTTAGTCGTAAATATAGCCAAAATGTGAATGAGTTCGCACTTTTACTAAACTGACAAATATGGCCATAGAATATGTTGATCATATGCCGAAAATTTCATTGAAATCCGTTAAGAAGCAAACAAAACAAGTAAGAGTGCTCTAATCGAGACGGCTCGATTAAGAGATACCCTGAACCCTGTGGGAGCTGTTACTAAAATCATTGTACGCTTCTTTTATATATACATTGCATATAAGGCATACACATATAAATAAACATAGTGGTGGGAATCTTACATATTTTTGGTACCTGTTGACCCTTTTAGAAATCTGAAGTTGGTAGCAAAAAAAAGGGCATAATTGGAATTTCCTAGTGCTTATGCGTATCGCAGATATCGCACACAAATACATAAACGAACTATGCAGTTTGCTCAAAGTCATATATAATAATAGGCAATTTGCGGTTTTGTGCTGGATATCTGGACACTTTGCCCAGGCTGTGCAAAATATGCACTCGACTAAAGTTATTTACGTTATTGTTTTGAGTAAAACATTATGTCGATTTCAATTATCATATACATGTTTTAGCTCTAGTCTATACATTTTCACGAGACAACAATATTCAATTTAAGTTTTATATTATAACTTAAAAATTAGGCACATTCACAAATTTGAGTCAACAAAAGTCACCGTGCTCTGCCTTGCGCTGAGCTGTCTGGCGCCAGCGTTCTTCTTAGAAGTAACGGGGATCTTTGAATTTGTATATGCGCCTATGTACATAGGCAGGCGCTCTGCTTGCTGCGCAGTTTGTGCAACGACTGCGCTTGGGCTGCGATATGAGCATTACCATGGGAAATTGATTGTTGAATAACTTTTTTTCTGGATGGACTTTTTAAATTAAACTTTCAGAGTATAGTAAGACGGACCATATGTTCGTATTTGCCAAAGCACAAGTCTCTAGCATTAGATATACAGCTTTTGGGGAAATTGGCAAATTTTGGGGAAATGGGGACCGGTATCCAAAATCGAAAAATGACAAAATGTGCGCGTTCATTACAGTAATATACACCGCAAATCTCTAGCTTTTACGATTATAGAGTTACGCATGCACGGATGGACGGACAGACGGACGGGGCCAAAACAATTTCTCTTGTCGTCCTGATCACGAATATATATACTTTATGGGGTCTGCCACGCCTCCTTCTGCCTGTTACATACATTTTCACAAAAACATTATACCCTGAATTCCCCATAAAGTATATATATTCTTGACCAGGACGACAAGATAAATTGATTTGGCCCCGTCCGTCTGTCTGTCTGTCCGTCCGTCCGTATGTTAAAACGCACCGATTTCCGCTTCTATAAGAGCTAAAGACTTGAAATCGTAGATCCGTGTATAGCACGCGCAGATCAAGTTTATTTTAAACAAGTAAGAAAACTCTAGTCGGGCTTAACCGACTAGGGGATACCCTGAGCCCCGTCTTGTGTTTTTCAATACACTTATATTTTGCGTAAAATTATACAAAATTTCAAGTTTACTCTTTAACAACCAAAAAACTTTTTTATTAAAAAACGGACATTGGCGAGGCTTGAACCTACGTTAACTGCGCAACGTGCATCACCTTTACCAACAACGCCACCTAATTTTTATAAAATTAAAAAACTAAATAAGTTTCCGACGTGGCCTGGTGTCGAACCCAGGTCCTCATGTTTCGCGTGCGTCGCTTCTACCAACGACGCCACTCCACTGCCTGTTAAAGCGGTGGCAAATGTAAACTAAAACAGCAGCTGATAATTCAACAAAATTCAAACCTAATTTGCGATTCTTCGAATCGACTAGAATGCGAGCTTTTGTATGTGTGCGCTCATGCATAGAAAAAGTGCGTTCGCTTGGCGCTGCTGCCACGTGTTTTTGCAAAGTAGCCAAACGTTTTGCTTAATAACTTTTTTGCTATTTAACGGATTTCAATGAAAGTTTCGGCATATGATCAACATATTCTATGGGCATATATGTCAGTTTAGTAAAAGTGCCAACTCATTCGCATTTTGGCTTTATTTGAGACTGAACTTCAATTGGGGGAAATTTTGGGCCGGTATCCAAAATAAAACAAAATTCAAAATTGCATAAAATACATATAAAGCTAAATATAAAATTTTTTGTCTCTAGCTTAAAAGATGGGCGAAATAGAATTTTATTAGTGAATTTCGATGTTTTTATTCGATAACAAACAAGTAACAATGCTGTAATCGAGACGGCTGGATTAAGAGATACCCTGAACCCTGTGGGAGCTGTTACTAAAATCATAATACGCTTCTTTTATATATACATTGCATATAACGCATGCACACATTAATACACAGCTATGCGTAGGCATAGGGGTGGGAATGTTATATATTTTTGGTACCTGCTGACCCTTTCAGAAATCTGAAGTTGGTTGCGTAAAAAGGGCATAATTGGAATTTCCTTGTGTTTATGCGATTCGCGGATATCGCACACAAACACATAAACGAACTATGCGTACACACATACATACACAGTTATGCCCAGGCTCGCGCTCTGCTTACTGCGCAGTTTACGCTGCGGCAGCGCTTGAGCTGCAATATGAGCATTACTATGGAAAATTGATTGTTGAATAACTTTTTTTCTGCTTGGACTTTTTTAATGAAACTTTTAGAGTATAATTAGATGATACATATGTGTGTATTTGCCAAAGCACAAGTCTCTAGTATTTGATATACGACTTTTAGAGAAATTTGCAAATTTTGGTGAAATGGGGGCCGGTATCCAAAATCGAAAAATGACAAAATGTGCGCATTTGTTACAGTAACATACACCGCAAATCTGAAGTATCTAGCTCTTACGGTTACAGAGTTACGCTTGAAAAAACGAAGTCAAATTATCGATTGTTATCGATAATAAGAAAATGGGATGACTTTTCGATAAAAAAAAGTAAACTTGTTCAGCGTATGGTATACACGAGTATTTATGTTAAATTTCAAGTCTCTAGCTTTTTTAGTTTAGGAAATCGATGCGTTCACACGGACGGACGGACGGACAGACGGACAGGGCTTAAACAATTTCTCTTGTCGTCCTGATCAAGAATATATATACTTTATGGGGTCTGCCACGCCTCCTTCTGCTGTTACATACATTTTCACAAAGCCATTATACCCTGAATTCCCATTTTCAACGGGTTCAGGGTATAAAAACGAATATATTAATCGATTATCGAAAATAAACTTGATATGCGCGCTGTATATAGGGATCTACAACAAAATTTCAAGTCTCTAGCTCTTCTGAGAGCTGAAATCGACGCGTTCATACATACGGACAGACGGACGGACGGACGGACAGACAAACGGACAGGGCCAAATCGATTTCTCTTGTTGTCCTGATCAAGAACATATATACTTTAAGGGGTCTGCCACGCCTCCTTCTGTCTGTTACATACATTTTCACAAAACCATTATACCCAGAATTCCCACTTTAAATGGGATCAGGGTATAAAATATTAATTTTGCCTATTTTATCAACAGCATTAATTCGGTTTTATTTAAATATATATTTTGTTAGTTGCTGAATATTTAAAATAAGCGTCACACAACACAAACCAATTCGTCAGCAAATATCCATGACAGGTAGTGATATCGATATGTCGTGTTACTTAACAGTTCCAGAAGTGTAAAAGTGATGTGAGTACACATACTGTATAGGTTTAATCTTTTTTATTCAAATTAAATTTGGCGATTTTTTTATAACTGAATGTTATATGAAAAAAAAATCTTTTCCTTTCATATTTTTTTTTAATGATTGTTGTTGCTGTAGTTGCAGTGTTTCAACATTCTAACTAAATTTATGATTTACTTAAAAAAGGCATAATGGAGTTACTGTTTCTAAAAACTCGAAAAATGTAATTAATTTATCTCATATCCTTAAGGATAGTACTATCAAATAGTTGCGCCTGCATTCCCCCAACAATGTTGCGAGTTATGTAGAAATCTTCAATATTCAATTCAAATACATCCTTTCGAATGATTTGAAATATTTCAGCAAAACTAACCGAATTGCGTGGTATATAGTAAGTCATACAGTTGTCTTGCTGCTGTCTTAAGTATAGAAAAAATATAATTAGGCAAATGATTACTATATAAAACCTATATGCTCCACCACTTACTGTAAAATTGCTTCAAGGAATTTCATTTGAACGAAGAGAATCAATTTGTTGTGCGGCGAAACGGGAAATTTATTGATGCGATCCCAGGTGCTTCTCGCCGTGCTAATATCGGCATTAGCCTTGCGCTTAAAACGTACCTCTAGCTCGTAGCCGCGTCGATAGCGCTCTGTCTGTGCGCCCATCGTCCACACTTGGCCATCATAAAGTATCGGACTGCGATGGCACATTCTCTCACAATCCAAAGCTGAGAGATTCGAATAGAGAAAACTGCACCCACGAGTTTGCATATAGGTAGTCAGACTAAACAGCGTACGCTTGCCATTGGGATCAATGCCGCCGGGTGGCCCATCTACGCATATTAACATCGGATCGCCCAATATGGCCAGAGCGAAGCTAATGCGTCTTATCTGTCCAGTGGTGCACAGTTTGATTAACTGACGATAGCAGCTTTGAAAGCCCAACAAATGTGATAATCCCTCACAAATTGGTGTGGCAAATTATTTAGACAGTCCATGCATTTTTGATTGTGTGATCAGTAGTTCGCATGGTGTAAAATCTCTCGGCAGTATTCCATGCTGCGAGCAATAGCCTAGCAGTGGATAACATTTGGAGCGTTCAGTCTGTGTGTTATAGCCCCCAATCCACATCTGTCCATACGATGGCTGTAAATCTCCAACAATCATTTTGGTAATTGTCGTCTTGCCGCTGTTATTATATCCCATTAGACCAATGCATTCAGCACTGGAAATACAGTACGATCCGATTAGAGTCTCGTTATAGAGTGTTCATGTTAGGCTAATTTGTATGGAACTTACTGAGCTATAGATAAATCGAAACGTATTATAACCAATTTTTTGCCAAAGCTTTTGCCTATACCCTGACAAACGGCAGCAAACTTAGATCGTTCTTTATCATCAAGCTTTTCTATTAGATTCCTTTCGGCAAGAACCGACTCATCGACAAAATAGGCAGCTTGACGATCTATGCGCAACTGTTGCTGCTTTCCCTTTTGCTTGCTGTTCACGGGTATTGTCTGGCATTTACATTTCATAAGCGAATAGTATTCTTTCAGAAGAAATATAACAAGTGGTACAACTACGGCAATTAACATCATGATAGAATTAGTGATTATACCAAAGTTACCACTCCAGTAATTGTACGTGGCTGTGGCACAGGATAAATCAATTGAGATTTGATACATGAAAAATATGAGAGATACTGAGATACTTAACTGCAACAGTTAGGTAATATATTGCATTGTTCGACCACCGTTGATAAAAAATTGATATTTGGATCTTTGCAAAACCAATAATACTCATACAGGTGAACTAATTTGAAAATCACCTCAGCGAACGTGTATTGCGGTAGTGGATGGAACAAAGCGTGCATATCGACAAGATTATCGCCGACAGTTATTACAAACATGATGATACCCAATGCATTAACGCTAGAAACTGCAATAAATGCATTATTTGGATCAATGGGCAAGACGGCGAGCAGGTAGGATAATGTAATTACAGAGAAGCCATTAAAAGTGTGCGCCAAAAATATCCAGACTGTGAATGAACGAATATTCAAAAGATTATCTAATGCTCTAAAAATCGTATAACATATACTAACTATATAAATGCACATCATGTCGCGGATTAAGATATAGCGATATAACCACTACTATCATTAGGGTTAATAATACAACTCGTATGAAATCGAAGACAGACATGCAAAAGCAGTAAACGGATAGACTCACTCCAGTGAGAAATTGTTGCTTTTTAAAATTATGGTCCAAAATGTTAGAAATAGCAATGCCCATCCACAGATTGCTAAATATGAACGAGAAATTTATGGCCATCATCATGCCCAAAGTAAACGGCGTCTGTGGTAGTGCGTTCACATTGGCTTGGAATGGCAGTGGTTGCAATGTCACATCAATTGAAGCATCGTCACCTAAGTAGCGTCTATAGTGGGAAAGACTAGTAACGTTATATATATATATAAATTCAAAATTCTTGATACCCAACTATACTATAACTATATTACTACTATTAATACTATACTATTCATTCAACTATGCTATATTTAATACTTTACTAATGCAACTATTTTGCTATACTACTATTTATACCCTGAACCCATTGAAAATGGAAATTCACAACACAAACAAGTAAGAAAACACTAGTCGGGTGTAACCGACTAGGGGATACCCTGAGTAACGTCGAACCTATGTTTTTAATACACTTATATTTAGCGTAAATTTATAAAAAATTCAAGTTTACTCTTTAACAACCAAAAAGCATTTTTGTCAAAAAACTGACATTGGCGAGGTTTAGTAAAAGTGCCAACTCATTCGGCAACTCATTTTGGCTTTATTTGAGACTGAATTGGGGGAAATTTGGTACCGGTATCTAAAATATAAACAAGTAAGAGTGCTCTAATCGAGACGGCTCGATTAAGAGATACCCTGAACCCTGTGGGAGCTGTTACTAAAATCATTTTACGCTTCTTTTATATATACATTGCATATAACGCATGCACGCATAAAAACACAGTTATGCGTAGACATAGGGGTGGGAATGTTACATATTTTTGGTACCTGCTGACCCTTTTAGAAATCTGAAGATGGTAGCGAAAAAGGGCATAATTGGAATTTCCCAGTGTTTATGCGTATCGCGGATATCGCACACAAACACATAAACGAACTATGCGTACACACATACATACACAGTTATGCGTAGGCTCGCGCTCTGCTTACTGCGCAGTTGACGCTGCGGCAGCGCTTGTGCTACAATATAAGCATTACTATGGGAAATTGATTGTTGAATAACTTTTTTTCTGCTTGGACTTTTTTAATGAAACTTTTAGAGTATAATTAGATGGTACATATGTGTGTATTTGCTAAAGCACAAGTCTCTAGTATTTGATATACGACTTCTGGAGAAATTTGCAAATTTTGGGGAAATGGGGGCCGGTATCCAAAAACGAAAAATGTCAAAATGTGCGCATTCATTGCAGTAACATACACCGCAAATCTGAAGTTTCTAGCTTTTAAGGTTACAGAGTTACGTCTCGAAAACAAAGTCGAATTATCGATTGTTATCGATAATAAGAAAATGGGATGACTTTTCGATAATTTATGATAAACTTGTTCAGCGTATGGTATACACGAGTATTCATGTTAAATTTCAAGTCTCTAGCTTTTGTAGTTTAGGAAATCGGTGCGTTCATACGGACGGACGGAGGGACGGACGGACGGACGGACGGACAGACGGACAGGGCTTAAACAATTTCTCTTGTCGTCCTGATCAATAATATATATACTTTATGGGGTCTGCCACGCCTCCTTCTACCTGTTACATACATTTTCACAAAACCATTATACCCTGAATTCCCATTTTCAATGGGTTCAGGGTATAAACAACTATTAAACAAAACATTTGGGCAATTTTCATGTGCATACACACATTCAAACGCGCGTACTTTTTCTATGCATATGCACATACAAACGCTCACATTCTAGTTGATTCGAAGATTCGCAAATTACGTTTAAGTTTTTATTGAATTATTAGCTGCAGCGTTAGTTTACATTTGCCACTGCTTTTTAAAAAGAGTGGAGTGGCGTCTCTAAAACTTATATGTTCCGAAATCGGCGCGTTCAAACATACGGACAGACGACGGTTGTTGGTTTTCAGATTGATTTTTTTGAAACATATGTTATTTAGTTGTGAAAGTGCGCTAATATATGAGACGATAGTCTTGCAGTTGAGGCTATTTTTATACCCTGAGATACCCTGAACCCTGTGGGAGCTGTTACTAAAATCATTTTACGCTTCTTTTATATATACATTGCATATAACGCATGCACACATAAATACACAGTTATGCGTAGGCATAGGGGTGGAAATGTTACATATTTTTGGTACCTGCTGACCCTTTTAGAAATCTGAAGATGGTAGCGAAAAAGGGCATAATTGGAATTTCCCAGTGTTTATGCGTATCGCGGATATCGCACACAAACACATAAACGAACTATGCGTACACACATACATACACAGTTATGCGTAGGCTCGCGCTCTGCTTACTGCGCAGTTGACGCTGCGGCAGCGCTTGTGCTACAATATAAGCATTACTATGGGAAATTGATTGTTGAATAACTTTTTTTCTGCTTGGACTTTTTTAATGAAACTTTTAGAGTATAATTAGATGGTACATATGTGTGTATTTGCTAAAGCACAAGTCTCTAGTATTTGATATACGACTTCTGGAGAAATTTGCAAATTTTGGGGAAATGGGGGCCGGTATCCAAAAACGAAAAATGTCAAAATGTGCGCATTCATTGCAGTAACATACACCGCAAATCTGAAGTTTCTAGCTTTTAAGGTTACAGAGTTACGTCTCGAAAACAAAGTCGAATTATCGATTGTTATCGATAATAAGAAAATGGGATGACTTTTCGATAATTTATGATAAACTTGTTCAGCGTATGGTATACACGAGTATTCATGTTAAATTTCAAGTCTCTAGCTTTTGTAGTTTAGGAAATCGGTGCGTTCATACGGACGGACGGAGGGACGGACGGACGGACGGACGGACAGACGGACAGGGCTTAAACAATTTCTCTTGTCGTCCTGATCAATAATATATATACTTTATGGGGTCTGCCACGCCTCCTTCTACCTGTTACATACATTTTCACAAAACCATTATACCCTGAATTCCCATTTTCAATGGGTTCAGGGTATAAACAACTATTAAACAAAACATTTGGGCAATTTTCATGTGCATACACACATTCAAACGCGCGTACTTTTTCTATGCATATGCACATACAAACGCTCACATTCTAGTTGATTCGAAGATTCGCAAATTACGTTTAAGTTTTTATTGAATTATTAGCTGCAGCGTTAGTTTACATTTGCCACTGCTTTTTAAAAAGAGTGGAGTGGCGTCTCTAAAACTTATATGTTCCGAAATCGGCGCGTTCAAACATACGGACAGACGACGGTTGTTGGTTTTCAGATTGATTTTTTTGAAACATATGTTATTTAGTTGTGAAAGTGCGCTAATATATGAGACGATAGTCTTGCAGTTGAGGCTATTTTTATACCCTGAGATACCCTGAACCCTGTGGGAGCTGTTACTAAAATCATTTTACGCTTCTTTTATATATACATTGCATATAACGCATGCACGCATAAAAACACAGTTATGCGTAGACATAGGGGTGGGAATGTTACATATTTTTGGTACCTGCTGACCCTTTTAGAAATCTGAAGATGGTAGCGAAAAAGGGCATAATTGGAATTTCCCAGTGTTTATGCGTATCACGGATATCGCACACAAACACATAAACGAACTATGCGTACACACATACATACACAGTTATCCGTAGGCTCGCGCTCTGCTTACTGCGCAGTTGACGCTGCGGCAGCGCTTGTGCTACAATATAAGCATTACTATGGGAAATTGATTGTTGAATAACTTTTTTTCTGCTTGGACTTTTTTAATGAAACTTTTAGAGTATAATTAGATGGTACATATGTGTGTATTTGCTAAAGCACAAGTCTCTAGTATTTGATATACGACTTCTGGAGAAATTTGCAAATTTTGGGGAAATGGGGGCCGGTATCCAAAAACGAAAAATGACAAAATGTGCGCATTCATTGCAGTAACATACACCGCAAATCTGAAGTTTCTAGCTTTTAAGGTTACAAAGTTACGTCTCGAAAACAAAGTCGAATTATCGATTTTTATCGATAATAAGAAAATGGGATGACTTTTCGATAATTTATGATAAACTTGTTCAGCGTATGGTATACACGAGTATTCATGTTAAATTTCAAGTCTCTAGCTTTTGTAGTTTAGGAAATCGGTGCGTTCATACGGACGGACGGAGGGACGGACGGACGGACGGACGGACAGACGGACAGGGCTTAAACAATTTCTCTTGTCGTCCTGATCAATAATATATATACTTTATGGGGTCTGCCACGCCTCCTTCTGCCTGTTACATACATTTTCACAAAACCATTATACCCTGAATTCCCATTTTCAATGGGTTCAGGGTATAACAAGTAAGACAACTATTGGAGCTGTTACTAAAATTTTTTTTAGCTTTTTATACCCTGAACCCAATGAAAATGGGAATTCAGGGTATAATGGTTCAATATACCTATATTTAGCGTAAAATTTTAAAAATGTTCAAGTTTGCTCTTTAACAACCTAATAGCATTTTGTCAAAAAACGGACATAAGCAAAATTGAACCTACGTTAATTACGCAAATCATCACCTCTACCTACGCAAATCATCACCTCTACCAACGCCACCTAATTTTTCACTTGGCGCTTCTGATCAACATATTATATGGGCATAATTGTCAGTTCAGTAAAAGATCGAACTCATTCACATTTTGGCTATGTTTGCGACTGAACTTCAATTTTAATAATTTGGGGAAATTTGGGGCGGTATCCAAAATATAACAAAAATCGAAATTGCATAAAATATATATAAAGATAAATGTAAAATTTTGGTGTCTCTAGCTTTAAAGGTGGGCGAGATATAATTTTATAACTGAATTTCGACTTTGTTTTTAATCGATAACAATTAATTGGGGATAGAAATAAAAAATTTAAAATAAACTTGATCTGCGCGTGCTATACACGGACCTATAAAATGTCACGTCTCTAGCTCTTATAGGGGCTGAAATCGGCGCGTTCAAGCATACAGACAGACGGACAGGACCAAATCGATTTCTCTTGTCTTCCTGATCAAGAATATATATACTTTATGGCGTCTGACACGCCTCCTTCTGCCTGTTACATACATTCAACAAAACCATTATACCCTGATTTCCCATTTTCAATGGGCACAGCTTCGACGGGGTTCTTGATATCCCCTAGTCGGTCACACCCGACTATAGTTTTCTTACTTGTTCTCTTCTTTTGTGTAAATACATTGCCAAATGGCAATTTTGCCGTATGCTTGAATTTTTTATACCCTGAACCCATTGAAAATGGGAATTCAGGGTATAATGGTTTTGTGAAAATGTATGTAACTGGCAGAAGGAGGCGTGGCAGACCCCATAAAGTATATATATTCTTGATCAGGACGACAAGAGAAATTGTTTAAGCCCTGTCCGTCTGTCCGTCCGTCCGTCCGTCCGTCCCTCCGTCCGTCCGTCCGTCCGTCCCTCCGTCCCTCCGTCCGTCCGTCCATCCGTCCGTCCGTCCATCCGTCTGCCAGTAGAAGCTCCTAGATCTCCGAAACTACAAAAGCTAGAGACTTCAAATTTGACATGAATACTCGTGTATACCATACGCTTAACGAGTTTATCTTAAATTTTCGATAACTCATCCCGTTTTCTTATTATCGATAACAATCGATAATTTGACTTTGTTTTTCAAGTGTAAATCTGTAACCGTAAAAGCTAGATACTTCAGATTTGCGGTGTATGTTACTGCAATGAATGCGCACATTTTGTCATTTTTCGTTTTTGGATACCGGCCCCCATTTCCCCAAAATTTGCAAATTTCTCCAGAAGTCGTATATCAAATACTAGAGACTTGTGCTTTGGCAAATACACACATATGTACCATCTAATTATACTCTGAAAGTTTAATTAAAAAAGTCAAAGCAGAAAAAAAGTTATTCAACCATCAATTTCCCATAGTAATGCTTATATTGCAGCATAAGCGCTGCCGCAGCGTCAACTGAGCAGTAAGCAGAGCGCGTGCCTACACATAACTGTGTATGTATGTGTGTACGCATAGTTCGTTTATGCATTTGTGTGCGATATCCGCGATACGCATAAACACCAGGAAATTCCAATTATGCCCTTTTTTCGCTACCAACTTCAGATTTCTAAAAGGGTCAGCAGGTACCAAAAATATGTAACATTTCCACCCCTATGCCTACGCATAACTGTGTATTTATGTGTGCATGCGTTATATGCAATGTATATATAAAAGAAGCGTACAATGATTTTAGTTACAGCTCCCACAGGGTTCAGGGTATCTCTTAATCGAGCCGTCTCGATTAGAGCACTCTTACTTGTTATAATTGAAAATGGGAAATCATTTCAGTTAATCGCATTGCCTGCATATTTGCGGCTGTTGTTGTTTGTTGGTTGTTATTGCCTTTCAACATGCTTTGACCCTCTTACTTTGCTTTCGGGTTACGCATTTTGTTTAAAATAAATTGGTCTCCGAGCCGGGACGGACATATGGCATGCATGTGGCCACGTACAAACCACTCCTTTCAAGTATACATCGACATACACATACATATATACATACAAATTGTCATATGCCAAGGCAACTCTCAGGAACTCAAGTAGCATGCCTTGTTGCTTTGCTTCCCCTGATGCATTTTTAGCACTTGTTTTTAATTACAGCTGCAAATTCTCGCAAATTAACCTAATAAGGAAAGAAAATAAGTAAGAAAACTCTATTCGGGCGTGACCGACTAAGGGATACCCTGAGCCCCGTCGAATCTGTGTTTTTCAATGCACTTATATTTAGCGTAAAATTATACAAAAATTTCAAGTTTACTCTTTAACAACCAAATAGCGTTTTTGTCAAAAAACTCAAAAAACGTCAACTACGCAACGTGCATCACCTCTACCAACAACGCCACCTAATTTTTATAAAATTAAAAATGCTAAATAAATTTCAGGCGTCGCCGGGAGTTGATCCCAGATCTTGACGTTTCACCCCTACTAACGACGCCACTTCACTGCTCAAGTAAGGAGCAGAAAATGTAAACTAAAGCATCAGCTGATAATTCAACAAAATTCAAACATAATTTGCGATACTTCGAATCGACTAGAATACGAGCGTTTGTGGGCTAAATATAAATATATTCAAAAACACAGATTTGGCGGGGCTCCGGGTATCCTCTAGTCGGTCTCGCCCGACTAGAGTTTTCTTAATTACATTATTTTACCTTTTCTCAATTTTTTTATACCCTGAACCCATTGAAAATGGGCACTTGTTAGTGCTGTTTTAACTCGTTTGACGGCTGAAATGTTATTCTAATGTAAAAGTATGGATACTTACATCTATCAAATAATTCCACTCAAAATGTCATTTTTCACAAAATTTGTCATATCTGAAAATGGGGGACTTTTTTCAATCCAAAATGGTATAAATTTGTTATATAAAAAAAAAATTATAAAATTATATACGATTCGTACACTTATGGTCTTTTTAATACGATTTGTCAACTTTGAAGTCAAAGCTGAAGGGCACTACTATTTTTACGCACGTAGCTGTATGTCTTTACTGATAAAAACAAAATATTGATTTATAACACTCAGCGTTTTTTTTCAACTTTTTTCCGGGAATCAGCTTTTTTTAGCCTGTTATTTTCTTCGATCTACTTTTTTGGCCTAGAAAAAAATAACATCACTGTTGAAAAATCAAGTGGAAATGGATAAGTTATCAAAAAAAAACAAGAGTGCTCTAATCGAGACGGCTCGATTAAGAGATACCCTGAACCCTGTGGGAGCTGTTACTAAAATCATTGTACGCTTCTTTTATATATACATTGCATATAAGGCATACACATATAAATAGACAGTTATGCGTAAGCAGAGTGGTGGGAATCTTACATATTTTTGGTACCTGCTGACCCTTTTAGAAATCTGAAGTTGGTAGCGAAAATAGGGCATAATTGGAATTTCCTAGTGTTTATGCGTTTTGCGGATATCGCACACAAACACAGAAACGAACTATGCGTACACACATACATACACAGTTATGCGTAGGCTCGCGCTCTGCTTACTGAGCAGTTTGCACAGCGATTGCACTTGGGCTGCGATATGAGCATTACCATGGGAAATGAATTGTTGAATAATTTTTTTCTGGATGAACTTGTTAAATAAAACTTTTAGAGTATAATTAGACGGACCATATGTTCGTATTTGCCAAAGCACAAGTCTCTAGTATTTGATATACAGCTTTTGAGGAAATTGGCAAATTTTGGGAAAATGGGGGCCGGTATCCAAAATCGAACAAGTAAGAGTGCTCTAATCGAGACGGCTCGATTAAGAGATACCCTGAACCCTGTAAGAGATGTTACTAAAATCATTTTACGCTTCTTTTATATATACATTGCATATAACTCATGCACACATTAATACACCGTTATGCGTAGGCATAGGGGTGGGAAAGTTACATATTTTTGGTACCTGCTGACCCTTTTAGAAATCTGAAGTTGGCAGCGAAGAAATGGTATAATTGGAATTTCCTAGTGTGTATGCGTATCGCGAATATCGCACACAAACACATAAACGAACTATGCGTACACACATACATACACAGTTATGCGTAGGCTCGCGCTCTGCTTACTGCGCAGTTTACGAAGCGACTGCGCTTGGCATTAGCATTACTATGGGAAATTGATTGTTTAATAACTTTTTTTCTGCTTGGACGTTCGTAATGAAACATTCAGATTATAATCAGATGGTACATATGTGTGTATTTGCCAAAGCACACGTCTCTAGTATTTGATATACGACTTCTGGAGAAATTTGCAAATTTTGGGGAAATGGGGGCCGGTATCCAAAATCGAAAAATGCCAAAATGTGCGCATTCATTACAGTAACATACACCACAAATCTGAAGTATCTAGCTTCTACGGTTACAGAGTTACGCATGAAAAACTAAGTCAAATTATCGATTTTTATCGATAATAAGGAAATGGGATGACTTTTCGATAATTTATGATAAACTCGTTAAGCGTATGGTATACACGAGTATTCATGCCAAATTTGAAGTCTCTAGCTTTTGTAATTTCGGAGATCTAGGAGCTTCTACGGACGGACGGACGGACAGACGGACAGGGCTCAAACAATTTCTCTTGTCGTCCTGATCAAGAATATATATACTTTATGGGGTCTGCCACGCCTCCTTCTGCCTGTTACATACATTTTCACAAAACCATTATACCCTGAATTCCCATTTTCAATGGGTTCAGGGTATAACAAGTAAGAAAACTCTAGTCGGGCGTAACCGCTAGGGTATACCCTGAGCCTCGTCGAACCTGTGTTTTCCAATACATTTATACTTAGCGTAAAATTATACAAAAATTTCAAGTTTACAGCATTTTTTGAAAAAACTGATATTGGCGAGGTTCGAACCTACGTTAATTACGCAACGTGCATCATCTCTACCAACAACGCCACCTAATTTTTATAAAATTAAAAAATTCTACCAACGATGCCACTCCACTGTCTTAGAAAGCGGTGGCAAATGTAAACTAAAGCAGCAGCTGATAATTTGCGATTCTTCGAATCGACTTGAATGCGAGCGTTTGTATGTGTGCACTCACGCATAGAAAAAGTGCGTTCGCTTGGCGCTGCTGCCGCGTGTTTTTGTTAAGTAGCCAAACGTTTTGTTTAATAACTTTTTTGCTATTTAACGGATTTCAATGAAATTTTCGGCATATGATCAACATATTCTATGGGCATATTTGTCAGTTTAGTAAAAGTGCCAACTCATTCGCATTTTGGCTATATTTGAGACTGAACTTTAATTGAGGAAAATTTGGGGCCGGTATCGAAAATATAACAAAATTCGAAATTGCATAAAATACATATAAAGCTAAATATAAATTTGCTGTCTCTAGCTTAAAAGATGGGCGAGATAGAATTTTTTAACTGAATTTCGATTTTGTTTTTAATCGATAACAATTAATTGGGGATAGTTATCGATTTTTTAAAACAAACTCGATCAGTGCGTGCTATACACGGACCTACAAAAAAAAATTTCAAGTCTCTAGCTCTTATACGGGCTGAAATCGGCGCGTTCAAACATACGGACAGACGGACAGACGGACGGACGGACAGACGGACAGACGGACATAGCCCAATCGATTTCTCTTGTCGTCCTGATCAGTAATATATATACTTTATGGGGTCTGCCACGCCTCCTTCTGCCTGTTACATACATCCAACAAAAACATTATACCCTGATTTCCCATTTTCAATGGGCTCAGGGTATAAAAAGATAAACTCGTTCAGCGTATGGTATACACGAGTATTCATTTCAAATTTCAAGTCTCTAGATTTTGTAGTTTACGACAACTTTGACGCCTGTATAATATTTGAATATATGTATGTAAAAAGATATTTGAATACGAAAACAACTTTTAATATTCGAATAGTAGCTCTAGGTATACAAATAAGAGAGCCGTAGAAAATGCCTTTGACACGATCGGGGTATCGTAAGTGTCACTTGTCTTTCGTGGGATCCTAATTTGCAAAACAAATCAAAACCGAACTTGCAGTTGAAGTTGAAATTGTTGTTGATTTCAGATGAATAATATGTACCGATATCTCTTAGCTTACGTTCGATCCATCTCAGTCTGCCTATGTTTACGTGATAAGGCCGACTGTGTGCAGAGGTTAGTTGATAAAGCAACTGAGCTCTTCCGCCTCCGTCCACATTCTAAGCTCCACTCGGTGATAAAAGGGCTCAGTTAAATGCGTCAGTGGTTATGCCATATGATGATAATGGATAGCGGAAGAGCCACACAGACCGTGACGACATCTTGCCGAGTCCCCACGACTCTTTAATGTGAAGTTGACAAAGGATCTCTTTAATTGATCACGATCAGTGAATGTGATTTTATTTAATGACTTCCTGCTACTTAGCAACTGTTAAATCAAAGAAATAGTATGTATACATATATATGTATATACAATATACTAGAACCTTGTCAGCTAAAACATTGGCTTCTTCAAAACTATATTCGAGATTTATAGAGATTTCCAAATGTTATTAGATCTGACTAAATTGAAATTAAGAAAAGTCGAGGAATGGAGAGATTAGTTGTCTGTGAATCACCACAAGTTTGATTGTGCTTGTTTATCTGTATATACATATGATCCCATATCAGTTCTTATTTCGCTCAGTATGAAAAAACCTGTGGATAGATAGAAAGGCAGTGGGGTGTAGGAATGCTGGTATCTGAGCTACAAGCGCTTTTTGTGTTCGCGATTAATTTATGCTGTTTTTTTGATTGATGATTAAACCAGACTTTGACTTTTGGCATTAACAGCCGCAGCCCAAATTCCAGCCGCAGTGAGCAACAGCAAAATTTTAAAGCACAAACAAATGTAGTTCTCATGTTGATATGCTCAACGAACGGAACTCAAACGGACTGAGCATATTAATCTATCTAAGCCGGATACTATACACGAGTAGGTCAAATTTAATTGCAAGACTCATTTCATGGGGCTGAAGCTTTTTTCACCAAATCAATAGTGTTAAAAGATCACAGAAGAGTATTTCATATTCGTTAGGCTTTTCAATACTCCTTATAGAGTATTTGGTGGGCGTTCCGATAGTTGAGGGACTTAGCTTTTTAATTGTAATTGCAAATTCGGACGGAAGCAAACGCTTTTGAATGGATACAAGTGACTGCGATGAAGGAAATCGGGATTACTCACAAGGGCAAGTCATGTGCATGTGTATTGGAGCGGGGCGCCTTGATAGCGCTTGGGAGAACACATTGAAAATGGGAATTCAGGGTATAATGGTTTTGTTAAAATGTATGTAACAGGCAGAAGGAGGCGTGGCAGACCCCATTAGGTATATATATTCTTGATCAGGACGACAAGAGAAATTGTTTAAGCCCTGTCCGTCTGTCCGTCTGTCCGTCCGTCCGTCCGGATGAACGCACCGATATCCTAAGCCGCAAAAGCTAGAGACTTGAAATTTAACATGAATACTCGTGTAAACCATACGCTTAGCGAGTTTATCTTAAATTTTCGATAACTCATCCCGTTTTCTTATTATCGATAACAATCGATAATTTGACTTTGTTTTTCAACCGTAACGCTGTAACCGTAAGAGCTAGATACTTCCGATTTGCGGCGTATGTTACTGTAATGAATGCGCACATTTTGTAATTTTTCGATTTTGGATACCAGCCCCCATTTCCCCGAAATTCGCAAATTTCTCTAGAAGTCGTATATCAAACACTACTTGATTATCATATCAAAAGGCTATTCCGAGAAAATTTGACGTCGGCCGTCGTCCCGCATATTCCGTGTTCGTATATAAGTGCATGAAAAGTCATATTATAAATCAGAATTGTCGGCCGTCGTCCCGCATATTCCGTGTTCGTATATAAGTGCATGAAAAGTCATATTATAAATCAGAATTGTTATACCCTAAGCCCATTTAAAAGGGGAAATCAGGGTATAATGTTTTTTTTTTAAATGTATGTAACAGCCATTACGACAAAAGAACTCGATTTGGCCCTGTCCGTCTTTCTGTCTGTCAGTCCGTCCGTCTGTCCGTATGTTTGAACTCGTCGATCTCAGAACATAGTTATGTTCAGTAGAATGATAGCGCACTCAATGCACTGAATGTTTGATAATTTAATGATAAACACAATATTTTAGACAAAATTTGATACAATTTTAAGTTAAGCATCAATTCTTATTAATTAGATGATTTTTTGTTAGAAACTTAGGATATGTGCACTTCAGGGCCTGAGAGGGAGAAAACTCTTAAAATTGAGCTGTTCACAAGAACAATAGCGGTTAACAAAAATTAAAAAAAAAGCTGTTTACATTAGTCTAATTTCATATTTTATGTTTATAACATTTGTTTTGGATTAATACTATGTTGTGTATCCATTATTTTTTAATACGGCCTTGCATCTGCGTTTGAAGGAGTCGATGTGGTCCTGGCACCGTTTCAGAGCAATTTGGTGCCACGCCCCCTAAATTACTTGCCGCAGTCGATGGCTTTGTACCATCCACAACTCTTATAACATCCCCATACAGGTTTTCGAAAGGATTTAGATCCGGTGTTTGGGCTAGCCATGCCATAGGGTCGTTTTTTTTATGCAAACCAATATTATGCGGAAGGACTCGTATATTTTGGGTCGTTATCCTGCTAGAAAGTCCATTTAAAAGGCATTTTACAATTGGCAGATGCTATCACTATATTTGCAAATAAATGGATGTTAACATTAATATCCATTATTCGATTTACAGACCTGGGTTGCACTACAGCCAACATACGGAAAACGTGCCCATATCACAATGCTCTGACCGTCTCGCTTAATCATCTTCTTAGTACCCTTAGGGCAATATTTTAGGTTTTTGGTGGACTCAGTATATACTATCTAGGGCCTCTGACACCAAACAGAACTATTTTGACCAAATCTGTTCACAGTAAGTTGCGTTACTTATTGATTACTGATGATGAAGACAGACGGACGGACAAGGCCAAATCGAGATCTCTTGTCGCCCTGATCAAGAATATATATACTTTCTGGGGTCTGCCACGCCTCCTTCTGCCTGTTACATACATCCAACAAAAACATTATACCCTGATTTACCATTTTCAATGGGCTCAGGGTATAAAAATTAGGGGGCGTAATTGGCGTTGGCTCAAATCTGCTAATGTCAGTTTTTGAGTTTTTTGACAAAAATTCTATTTGGTTGTTAAAGAGCAAACCTGAAAAATGCTATAATTTTACGCTAAATATACTCAACATATTGAAAAACACAGATTCGACGCTGCTCAGGGTATCCCTTAGTCGGTCTTGCCCGACTAGAGTTTTCTTACTTGTTATTTATTAATAATTCTAAAGCCCAGTATACGAAAGATAACAAGTAAGAGTGCTCTACTCGAGACGGCTCGACTTGAACCTTGCGGGAGCTGATCATCATCATTCAACATACCTACATACAGTGGTTCACAGCTTATTTCAACCACCACCTTAAAAAAAGTTTGTTGGGCTATAAAATCTAAACTATTGGGGATATCCACAAAATTTAAACGCAGGTTGTTAGTGTGGTGTCTAAACTAATACAAAATGAATTCATTTATTTTTAAAATATTTTTAAAATATTTTATAATGCCTAAAAACTAAAAAATGAGATCAAAACAGTTCCACAGCTTATTTCAACCACTTATAAAATAACAATATTAAAGCTAAGTGTTTTTTAATAACAAACAAGTAAGAGTGCTCTAATAGAGACGGCTCGATTAAGAGATACCTTGAATCCTGTGGGAGCTATGACTAAAATCATTTTACGCTTCTTTTATATATGAAATTAGAAATCTGAAGTTGGCAGCGAAAAAAGGGCATAATTGGAATTTCCCAGTGTTTATGCGTATCGCGAATATCGCACACAAATACATTCCTATACATATTTTTACGCTTCTTTATATATACATTGCATATAACGCACACATACATACACAGTTACGCGTAGGCTCGCGCTCTGCTTACTGCGCAGTTTACGCAGCGGCTGCGCTTGGGCTGCAATATGAGCATTACTATGGAAAATTGATTGTAGAATAACTTTTTTATACCCTGAACCCATTGAAAATGGGAATTCAGGGTATAATGGTTTTGTGAAAATGTATGTAACAGGCAGAAGGAGGCGTGGCAGACCCCATAAAGTATATATATTCTTGATCAGGACGACAAGAGAAATTGTTTAAGCCCTGTCCGTCTGTCCGTCCGTCCGTCCGTATGAACGCACCGATTTCCTAAACTACAAAAGCTAGAGTCTTGAAATTTAACATGAATACTCGTGTATACCATACGCTGAACAAGTTTATCATAAATTATCGAAAAGTCATCCCATTTTCTTATTATCGATAAAAATCGATAATTCGACTTTGTTTTCGAGACGTAACTCTGTAACCTTAAAAGCTAGAAACTTCAGATTTGCGGTGTATGTTACTGCAATGAATGCGCACATTTTGTCATTTTTCGTTTTTGGATACCGGCCCCCATTTCCCCAAAATTTGCAAATTTCTCCAGAAGTCGTATATCAAATACTAGAGACTTGTGCTTTAGCAAATACACACATATGTACCATCTAATTATACTCTAAAAGTTTCATTAAAAAAGTCTAAGCAGAAACAAGTAAGAGTGCTCTAATCGAGACGGCTCGATTAACAGATACCCTGAACCCTGTAAGAGCTGTTACTAAATTCATTTTAAGCTTCTTTTCTATATACATTGCATATAACGCATGCACACATTAATACACAGTTATGCGTAGGCATAGGGGTGGGAATGTTACATATTTTTGGTACCTGCTGACCCTTTCAGAAATCTGAAGTTGGTTGCGTAAAAAGGGCATATTTGGAATTTCCTAGTGTTTATGCATATCGCGGATATCGCACACAATTACATAAGCGAACTATGCGTACACACATACATACACAGTTATACGTAGGCACGCGCTCTGCTTACTGCGCAGTTGACGCTGCGGCAGCGCTTGTGCTGCAATATGAGCATTACTATGGGAAATTGATTGTTGAATAACTTTTTTTTCTGCTTGGACTTCCTTAATGAAACTTTCAGAGTAGATTAAGATGGCACATTTGTTTGTATTTGCCAAAGCACAAGTCTCTAGTATTTGATATACGACTTCTGGAGAAATTTGCAAATTGTGGGGAAATGGGGGCCAGTATCCAAAATCGAAAAATGACAAAATGTGCGCATTCATTACAGTAACATACACCACAAATCTGAAGTATCTAGCTTCTACGGCTATAGAGTTACGCATGAAAAACTAAGCCACATTATCGATTTTTTTTGATAATAAGGAAACGGGATAAGTTATAGAAAATTTAAGATAAACTCGTTAAGCGTATGGTATAAACGAGTATTCATGCCAAATTTGAAGTCTCTAGCTCTTGTAGTTTCGGAGATCTAGGAGTATCTACGGACGGACGGACGGACGGACAGACGGACAGGGCTCAAACAATTTCTCTTGTCGTCCTGATCAAGAATATGTATACTTTATGGAGTCTGCCACGCCTCCTTCTGCCTGTTACATACATGTGCACAAAACCATTATACCCTGAATTCCCATTTTCAATGGGTTCAGGGTATAAAAATTAATATTTGGTGTGACCACCCTTTTGGCTAACTACCATTTCAAGCCTTTTTGGGATAGATTCCACCAACTTTTTGGTGACTTCTGGAGTAATTTTTTCCTATTCCTCAACCAATGCAGCTTTTAGGTCAGTTTTCCTTGACTTTTATACCCTGAGCCCATTGAAAATGGGAAACCAGGGTATAATGGTTTTGTGCACATGTATGTAACAGGCAGAAGGAGGCGTGGCAGACCCCATAAAGTATATATATTCTTGTTCAGGACGACAAGAGAAATCGATTTGGCCCTGTTCGTCTGTCCGTCCGTCCGTCTGTCCGTATGTTTGAACGCACCGATTTCAGCCCGTATAAGAGCTAGAGACTTGAAATTTTTTTGTAGGTCCGTGTATAGCACACGCAGATCGAGTTTGTTTTAAAAAATCGATAACTATCCCCAATTAACTGTTATCGATTAAAAACGAAATCGAAATTCAGTTAAAAAATTCTATCTCGCCCATCTTTTAAGCTAGAGACACCAAATTTTATATTTAGCTTTATATGTATTTTATGCAATTTCGAATTTTTAATATTTTGGATAACGGCGCCAAATTTTCACGAATTATAGCCAAATATAGCCAAAATGTTAATAAGCTACCACTTTTACTAAACTGTCAAATATGCTCATAGAATATGTTGATCATATGCCGAAAATTTCATTGAAATCCGTTAAATAGCAAAAAAGTTATTAAGCAAAACGTTTGGCTACTTAACAAAAACACGCGGCAGCAGCGCCAAGCGAACGCACTTGCACACACACATACAAACGCTCGCATTCTAGTCGCTTCGAAGAATCGCAAATTACGTTTCAATTTTGATGAATTATTGGCTGATGCTTTAGTTTACATATGCCACAAATGCTTTAAACTTGAAATTTTTGTTTAATTTTACGCTAAATATAAGTGTATTGGAAAACACAGGTTCGACGAGGCTCAGGGTATACCCTAGTCGGTTACGCCCGACTAGAGTTTTCTTACTTGTTTGTGTTTGCGAATGTTTTTTTCCAAGATCGACCACAAATGTTCGATAACATTTAAATCTGGTGACTGGGCTGGTGGTTTCATTACGCGTGGACAATTCCAGATCAGCCAAGTCTGGACAATTCCCGCAGTGTGTTTCGGGTCATTGTCTTGGTAAAATCTGAAGTCCTCCTTTATGCCCAGTTACCGAGCATATGTGTTAGGCTTACGCCGCACATATGAGGGCCCATCCGACCCAAACAAATTGAATTTGGACTCATCGCAAAATAAAACATTTTTCCAGAAACCGATATCCTTGTGCGAATGCTCCTGGGCAAATTTTAGGCGACACTTTTTGTTTTTGTCGTTATAAAAGGATTATTGCGTGGTACTCTGCTATTAAAATCATGTTCCCGAAGCACACGGCGAATACTTTCTGGGTGGCATGATTTGCCCAACTCCTCCTTAACGTCATTGGCCACTTGTCGAGCCGATTGCCTTGGGTTGTCCCGTATTTTTCTCACAATATAGCGCTCGTCCGAGGGATTAAAAATTTTGTTCGGAGCATTTCTACCTTTATCGTGGGTTCTACTTTCACGGACGAATCGGTATATGATGCTTTGGACTGTAGAATCACTAAATCCAACCATCTCAGCAATTTTTCTACGAGAATGGCCATTTTTAAAGTGTTTTAGAACAAGTTCCCGCTGCTCAATAGTTGTGCGTGGTCCCATTTTGCTAAATTCACTTTTCTGCAACTTGAGCTCTTAAAATGCAATAAAAATTTATTTCATCACACTGCGAAAACAGTGCATAAAGCATAGAACAAGAATCTACCGTTGCAATGCAACATAACGGATCTTTGATCAGCTGCAAAGTTTGTGGTTGAAATAAGCTGTGGAACTGTTTTGATGTCATTTTTTTTAGTTTTTAAGCATTATAAAATATTTTAAAAATATTTAAAAAATAAATGAATTCATTTTGTATTAGTTGAAACACCACACTAACAACCTGCGTTAAATTTTGTGGATATCCCCAATAGTTTAGATTTTATAGCCCAACAAACTTTTTTTAAGGTAGTGGTTGAAATAAGCTGTGAACCACTGTAGTTATGCGTAGGCACGCGCTCTGCTTACTGCGCAGTTTACGCAGCGGCTGCGCTTGGGCTGCGATATGCGCATTACTATGGGAAAAACTTCTTTTACTTGGACTTTATTAATGAAACTTTCGGAGTATAATAATGTGGTCCATAGGTTTCTATTTGCTTAAGCACAAGTCTCTTGTAAATTTGTAAATTACATCACAGGAACATATAGCTATAGCTTTTGCGGTTATTATATTAAAAAAAAAAAGATAAAGTATTCATGTCAAATTTCAAGTCTAGCATTTGTGGTTTACGAGATCGCTGCGTTCACACGGACAGACGGACAGGGCTATATCAACTCAGTTTGATTTCCTGATCAAGAATATATATACCTTATGGGGTGTGGCACGCCTTCTTCTGCTTGTTTCATACCTTTTAACATTTTGAAAAAACCACTATATCCTGAATTCATGGGTTCTCATGGGTTCAGGGTATAAAAACACAAACACGCTGAAGAAGTGGGAATAGAGTTGGAGACAGCGACAATGAGCTATGAATAGTCACGCGAGCGCAGGCGTAGCTGTTGTATCTTTGTATCTTTAAATATGGCTTTGTGCCGTATGTATGTATGTTGGCCATAACGCGACGAAACCTGAGCCTGACTAGTAACTCGGCAGTCAGCTAAGCGGGCCACAATACCAACTCCCAAGCTCAGCGCCGTAATAATTGTCGGCTAAATTCTGTTTGAACATCCGAAACCCGAAAAGGAACGGCTGAGACAGGCGGAATGGCTAGAACAGGTACCAAGAAACGGCAATTAAATAGGTTGACCAATAAAACACACACACATACGCCAACATAAGGGCTAACAGATAGAGGAAGAGAGAAGAATAAAGGGAGAGGGAGCTTATGCCATAGCTAGAGGAAGCATTTAAATAAGATACAGATACACATGTAAACTAAATTGAGCAATGCTCTGTCTAACCTGCTACATTTTGGCCCTTCTCTTGTTGTTGTTGAGCCCTATTTAAATAAGTCAACAGGAACAATATACAGAGAGTTCTATATGACGCGCACAACAGAAAAATACTCTGTAATTAGCTAGAAGCTTACTTCGATTCCTTCATCTTACACTCATTACAAAAATTGCGCTTACTACTGTTAAAATTATCTTAATTAACCAGTCATATATGAGTTACGTAGACGTAGTTCCAATTGAATTTTACATGCTGACGACTCAGTATTGTTAACCCCTATCAATATAGCTTTAGAAGAATTATTTGCTACAATGGATTCCTTTTACATAGTGAACCATATTTACTTAAGAATAATTGGGGTATTGCGCCAAAAATTAAAGCAAAAAAGTATTACAAATGGAAAAGAGTTGGGTCTATAAAAAAATATGTATTTAGATATCTCAAGTGCGACTGTATCAGACTCAAATGTTTTCCGTCGTGTTGTTCTCTCTCTCTCTCGAATTCCGTGAGCTAATAGACAATTAAGTAATACTATCTAGCCCTGCACCTTTATTTATCAATTTAAATTAGCAGCTATCACTTACTATTGTAATAATGATCATTGCAATTCATGGAGAATCTTATTATCTAACAAGTAAGAAAGCTCTAGTCGGGCGCAACCGACTAGGGGATACCCTGAGCCCCGTCGAACCTGTGTTTTTCAATACACTTATATTTAAAATTATAAAAAAATTCAAGTTTACTCTTTAACATCCAAAAACATTTTTTTTTTAAAAACTGATATTGGCGAAGTTCGAACCTACGTTAATTACGCAACGTGCATCGTCTCTATCAACAACGCCACCTCATTTTTATAAAATTAAAAAACTAATTAAATCTATGCGTCGCCTGGTTTCGAACCCAGGTCCTCACGTTTCGCGTGCGTCGCTTCTACCAACGACGCCACTCCACTGTCTGTGAAAGCGGTGGCAAATGTAAACTAAAGCAGCAGCTGATAATTCAACAAAATTTAAACGTAATTTGCGATTCTTCGAATCGACTAGAATGCGAGCGTTTGTATGTGTGCGCTCATGCATAGAAAAAGTGCGTTAGATTGGCGCTGCTGCCACGTGTTTTTGCAAAGTAGCCAAACGTTTTGCTTGATAACTTTTTGCTATTTAACGGATTTCAATAAAATTTTCGGCATATGATCAATATATTCTATGGGCATATTTATCAGTTTAGTAAAAGTGCCAACTCATTCGCACTTTGGCTATATTTGAGACTGAAGTTCAATGGGGGAAATTTGGGGCCGGTATCCAAAATATAACAAAATTCGAAATTGCATAAAATACATATAAAGCTAAATATAAAATTTGGTGTCTCTAGCTTAAAAGATGGGCGAGATAGAATTTTATAACTGAATTTCGATAACAAAAAACGATTATATTAATCGATTATCGAAAATAAACTTGATATGCGCGCTGTATATAGGGATCTACAAAAAAATTTCAAGTCTCTAGCTCTTCTGAGTACTGAGATCGACGCGTTCATACATACGGACAGACGGACGGACAGGGCCAAATCGATTTCTCTTGTCGTCCTGATCAAGAATATATATACTTTATGGGGTCTGCCACGCCTCCTTCTGCCTGTTACATACATCCAACAAAAACATTATACCCTGATTTCCCAATTTCAATGCGCTCAGGGTATAAAAATATGCTCTAAAATTAAGACTTGATAGTTACGAACTCACAGAAAACTAAACTGTGGGCCATTTGAATATTTGTTTAATTAGCGTCCATTAAAAGTGTTCCCATGTATGCGTGTCCATAACTATCGATAAGTAATGGCGCGTGCGTTTTATTGTGATTGCGTCTCATTTTTATAGATCTCATCTATCCGGGCAGCTAGCCAGTGGAGATATGGCGGTATAGCAACAATTTGAACTGACGAGGTCATGCACAATCATTGAAATACAAGTTCTTGAATGGACTATTGCATTGCGATAAGATTAGATTGAAACCGTTCAGCAGGGAACTACCCTATGAACCAGTCTCAATTTGTGATCTTTGATTTAATTTGATCCCCGGCAGCAGGGCAAGAAACCGATATTCTTCAATTTGTTTGACAGTCACACGAAAAACCGAGCAGCTTAACAATGATTTAAGTATGTACTCTAATCGAGACAGCTCGACTAAGAGATATTAAAATCATTTTACATTTATTTTATATAACCATTGCATATATATGAACATACACAGTTCTGCATAGGCACGCGCTTGAGCTGCAATAAGAGCATTACTATGGCAAATTAATTGTTGAATAACATTTCTTCTAAATGGACATTCTTTATGATACTTTTACAGTATATTAAGGTGATCCTTATGCTTGTGATTTGACAAAGCACAGGTCTTTAGTATTTGATATGCGGTAAATATATATATTTCCCGATAGACCTGGCAATTTACAAAATTCCCCAATTCCCAAAAACCGCATATCAAATACTAAAGACCTATATGAGGTAAAGTAATATTTCCCGATAGACCTGGCAATACTTGCTCACTCAACCACCCACCACGTATGCGTATTGCTCGGTACTCTCGCTTGAACTCAGGTGGTAATAGCACCGAGTATCGGTCATTGGCGACACTTGCGGTCTTCGGATGAACCCAACTCTAACTGCTCGACGCAACAATTTGTATTCCACTTCATACCTATACCCATTATTATTCTAATCTCATGTTTCATCTGTAAAAATTTATATTTGATTACTTACTTATTTTGAATAACCTGAACCCATTGAAAATGGGAATTCAGCTTATAATGGACCCCATAAAGTATATCTATTCAAGAGAAACTGTTTTGAGCCCCATCCCCATCCCAATCCCCATCCACATCACCATCCTTATCCCTCTCCCCATCCCCATGGGGCGCATATACAAATTCAAAGATCCCCGTTACTTCTAAGAAGAACGCTGGCGCCAGACAGCTCAGCGCAAGGCAGGCGGTGAATTTTGTTGACTCAAATTTGTGAATGTTTTTAGCCCATTGAAAATGGGAAATCAGGGTATAATGTCTTTGTTGGATGTATGTAACAGGCAGAAGGAGGCGTGGCAGACCCCTTAAAGTATATATATTCTTGATCAGGACGACAAGAGAAATCGATTTGGCCCTGTCCGTCTGTCTGTCTGTCCGTCCGTCCGTCTGTCCGTATATATGAACGCGTCGATTTTAGCTCTCAGAAGAGCTGAGACCTGAAATTTTGTTTGTATATCCCTATATACAGCGCGCATATCAAGTTTATTTCCGAAAATCGATTTTTTATTCGTTTTTTTGGTTATCGAATAAAACCATTATCGAAATTCAGTTATAAAATTCTATCTCGCCCATCTTTTAAGCTAGACACACCAAATTTTATATTTAGCTTTATATGTATTTTATGCAATTTCGAATTTTGTTATATTTTGGATACCGGCCCCAAATTTCCCCCATTGAACTTCAGCCTCAAATATAGCCAAAGTGCGAATGAGTTGGCACTTTTACTAAACTGATAAATATGCCCATAGAATATGTTGATCATATGCCGAAAATTTCATTGAAATCCGTTAAATAGCAAAAAAGTTATTAAGCAAAACGTTTGGCTACTTTGCAAAAACACGTGGCAGCAGCGCCAAGCGAACGCACTTGCACACACACATACAAACGCTCGCATTCTAGTCGATTCGAAGAATCGCAAATTACGTTTGAATTTTGTTGAATTATCAGCTGCTGCTTTAGTTTACATTTGCCACCGCTTTCACAGACAGTGGAGTGGCGTCGTTGGTAGAAGCGACGCACGCGAAACATGAGGACCTCGGTTCGACACCAGGCGACGTCGGAAATTTATTTAGTTTTTTAATTTTATAAAAATTAGGTGGCGTTGTTGGTAGAGGTGATGCATGTAAGTCACGTAGGTTCGAGCCTCGCCAATGTCAGTTTTTTAATAAAAAGCTTTTTGGTTGTTAAAGAGTAAACTTGATTTTTTTTATAATTTTACGCAAAATATAAGTGTATTGAAAAACACAGGTTCGACGGGGCTCAGGGTATCCCCTAGTCGGTTACGTCCGACTAGAGTTTTCTTACTTGTTTAAGTTATAACATAAAACTTAAATTGAATATTGTTATTATTTTAATGATAATGTGTAGCTAATAGATTTTTTGATCAATCTCCATTAAAACTTTTAATTTTAGTGCGCGTCTCGTGAAAATGTATAGACTAGAGCTAAAATATATACATATATGATAATTGAAATCGACAAAATGTTTTACTCAAAAGAATAACGTAAATAACTTTAGTCGAGTGCATATGTAAAGTGCATAGTTCGTTTATGCTTTTGTGTGCGATAACCGCGATACGCATAAACACTAGGAAATTCCAATTATGCCCTTTTTTCGCTACCAACTTCAGATTTCTAAAAGGGTCAGCAGGTACCAAAAATATGTTACATCCCCACCCCTATGCCTACGCATAACTGTGTATAAATGTGTGCATGCGTTATATGCAATGTATATATAAAGGAAGCGTAAAATGATTTTAGTAAGGCTCCCACCGGGTTCAGGGTATCTCTTAACCAAGCCGTCTCGGTTAGAGCACTCTTACTTGTTAAACTAAACGTTTGGCTAAGTGAAAAAGCACATGTACATACATACAAGCTATTAAGTATATTTAAAACATGGATTCGACAGGGTTCAGGGCATTTCCTAGTCGGCCATATCCGACTTTATTTGTCTTGTTTTGTTTGTTTTTTTCTTCTATTTCTTTTTTGGACAGATAAAGCAAATCATTTAAGTATTCCCACAAAAGAATATGTGATATCAGCTGTTAAAAAAGAAACGAAAAATAAAGAGAAGCAAGTAAGAAAACTCTAGTCGGGCGTAACCGACTAGGGGATACCCTGAGCCCCGTCTTGTGTTTTTCAATACACTTATATTTTGTGTAAAAATTTCAAGTTTACTCTTTAACAGCCAAAAAACTTTTATCAAAAAACTGACATTGGCGAGGTTCGAACCTACGTCAATTACGCAACGTGCATCGTCTCTACCAACAACGCCACTCCACCGTTTGTGGAAGCGGTGGCAAATGTAAACTAAAGCAGCAGCTGATAATTCAACAAAAATTCAAACGTAATTTGCGATTCTTCGAATCGACTAGAATGCAAGCGTTTGTATGTGTGTGCTCATGCACAGAAAAAATGCGTTCGCTTGGGGCTGCTGCCACGTGTTTTTGCAAAGTAGCCAAACGTTTTGTTTGATAACTTGCTATTTAACGGATTTCAATGAAATGATCAACATATTCTATGGGTATATTTGTCAGTTTAGTAAAAGTGCCAACTCATTCGCATTTTGGCTATATTTGAGACTGAACTCAAAATTTGGTGTCTCTACCTTAAAAGATGGGCGAGATAGAATTTTATAGCTGAATTTCGATAATGTTTTTATTCGATAACAAAAAAACGAATGAATTAATCGATCATCGAAAATAAACTCGATATGCGCGCTGTATATAGGGATCTACAAAAAAAAATTTCAAGTCTCTAGCTCTTCTGAGAGCTGAGATCGACGCATTCATACACACTCTATAGATGGCCGACAGATGTGTTTTAGATGATAATTTCTACGGCTGCCTCTTACACAACTTGAGGGACTTGAGAATTTTGTGGGCAAACAAAACAGACAAATATACAGATACTCTTCCATACATCATAGATAACAGAGCAGATCTAAACGCACACAGACAAGTAGTATACAAAAATTGTATATTTTTTATACCCTGAGCCCATTGAAAATGGGAAATCAGGGTATAATGTTTTTGTTGGATGTATGTAACAGGCAGAAGGAGGCGTGGCAGACCCCATAAAGTATATATATTCTTGATCAGGACGACAAGAGAAATCGATTTGGCCCTGTCCGTCTGTCTGTCCGTCCGTCTGTCCGTCCGTCCGTCTGTCCGTATGTATGAACGCGTCGATCTCAGCTCTCAGAAGAGCTAGAGACTTGAAATTTTTTTGTAGATCCAGCGCGCATATCGAGTTTGTTTTCGATAATCGATCAATTTATTCGTTTTTTGTTATCGAATAAAAACATTATCGAAATTCAGTTATAAAATTCTATCTTGCCCATCTTTTAAGCTAGAGACACCAAATTTTATATTTAGCTTTATATGTATTTTATGCAATTTCGAATTTTGTTATATTTGGGATACCGGCCCCAAATTTTCCCCAATTAAAGTTCAGTCTCAAATAGAGCCAAAATGCGAATGAGTTGGCACTTTTACTAAACTGACAAATATGCCCATAGAATCTTGATCATATGCCGAAAATTTCATTGAAATCCGTTAAATAGCAAAAAAGTTATTAAACAAAACGTTTGGCTACTTAACAAACACACGTGGCAGCAGCGCCAAGCGAACGCATTTTTTCTATTCTGTGCACACACACATACAAACGCTAGCATTATAGTCGATTCGAAGAATCGCAAATTACGTTTGAATTTTGTTAAATTATCAGCTGCTGCTTTAGTTTACATTTGCCATCGCTTTCTAAGACAGTGGAGTGTTGTTGTTGGTAGAGGTGATGCGCGTTGCTTAGTTAACGTATGTTCAAACCTCGCCAATGTCAGTTTTTTGAAAAAAAAATGCTTTAAACTTGAAATTTTTTTTTATAATTTTACGCAAAATATAAGTGTATTGGAAAACACAGGGTCGACGAGGCTCAGGGTATACCCTAGTCGGTTACGCCCAACTTGAGTTTTCTTACTTGTTTTATAAATATTTTGTGGCGGTGTTGGTGCATGTTGCGTAGGTTCAATCTTGCATAGGTTCAATCTTGGTCTGTTAATGTCGGTTTTTATCCTTTGTGCTATTTGAATTTGAAAGTGCGAGCCCGAAAATTTTTATAAATTTGCATAGCTTTGACGAGGTTCAGGCCCAGCCCGACTAGAGTTTTCTCACTTGTTATACCCTCAGCCCATTGAAAATGGGAAATCAGGGTATAAAGTCTTTGTTAGATGTATGTAACAGGCAGAAGGAGGCGTGGCAGACCCCATAAAGTATATATGTATATTATTGATCAGGACGACAAGAGAAATCGATTTGGCCCTGCCCGTCTGTCTGTCCGTCCGTCCGTCCGTCCGTCTGTCCGTATGTATGAACGCGTCGATCTCAGCTCTCTGAAGAGCTAGAGACTTGAATTTTTTTTTGGAGATCCCTATATACAGCGCGCATATCGAGTTTATTTTCGATAATCGATTAATATAATCGTTTTTTGTTATCGAATAAAACATTATCAAAATTCAGTTATAAAATTCTATCTCACCCATCTTTTAAGCTAGAGACATCAAATTTATATTTATTATATTTAGCTTTATATGTATTTTATGCAATTTTGAATTTTGTTATATTTTGGATACCGGCCCCAAATTTTCCCCAATTAAAGTTCAGTCTCAAATAGAGCCAAAATGCGAATGAATTGGCACTTTTACTAAACTGACAAATATGCCCATAGAATATGTTGATCATATGCCGAAAATTTCATTGAAATCCGTTAAATAGCAAAAAAGTTATTAAACAAAACGTTTGGCTACTTAACAAACACACGTGGCAGCAGCGCCAAGCGATCGCATTTTTTCTATTCTGTGCACACACACATACAAACGCTCACATTATAGTCGATTCGAAGAATCGCAAATTACGTTTGAATTTTGTTAAATTATCAGCTGCTGCTTTAGTTTACATTTGCCATCGCTTTCTAAGACAGTGGAGTGTCGTTGTTGGTAGAGGTGATGCGCGTTGCTTAGTTAACGTATGTTCAAACCTCGCCAATGTCAATGTTTTTTGAAAAAAAAAATGCTTTAAACTTGCAATTTTTTTTATAATTTTACGCAAAATATAAGTGTATTGAAAACCACAGGGTCGACGAGGCTCAGGGTATACCCTAGTCGGTTACGCCCAACTAGAGTTTTCTTACTTGTTTTATAAATATTTTGTGGCGGTGTTGGTGCATGTTGCGTAGGTTCAATCTTGCATAGGTTCAATCTTGGTCTGTTAATGTCGGTTTTTATCGTTTGTGCTATTTGCTATTTGAATTTGAAAGTGCGAGCCCGAAAATTTTTATAAATTTGCATAGCTTTGACGAGGTTCAGGCCCAGCCCGACTAGAGTTTTCTCACTTGTTATACCCTCAGCCCATTGAAAATGGGAAATCAGGGTATAATGTCTTTGTTGGATGTATGTAACAGGCAGAAGGAGGCGTGGCAGACCCCATAAAGTATATATATTCTTGATCAGAACGACAAGAGAAATCGATTTGGCCCTGCCCGTCTGTCTGTCTGTCCGTCCGTCCGTCCGTCCGTCTGTCCGTATGTATGAACGCGTCGATCTCAGCTCTCTGAAGAGCTAGAGACTTGAAATTTTTTTGTAGATCCCTATATACAGCGCGCATATCAAGTTTATTTTCGATAATCGATTAATATAATCGTTTTTTGTTATCGAATAAAACATTATCAAAATTCAGTTATAAAATTCTATCTCGCCCATCTTTTAAGCTAGAGACACCAAATTTATATTTATTATATTTAGCTTTATATGTATTTTATGCAATTTTGAATTTTGTTATATTTTGGATACCGGCCCCAAATTTCCCCCAATTGGAGTTCAGTATCAAATATAGTCAAAATGCGAATAAGTTAGCACTTTTACTAAACTGACAAATATGCCCATAGAATATGTTGATCATATGCCGAAACTTTCATTGAAATCCGTTAAATAGCAAAAAAGTTATTAAGCAAAACGTTTGGCTACTTTGCAAAAACACGTGGCAGCAGCGCCAAGCGAACGCACTTTTTCTATGCATGAGCGCACCCATACAAAAGCTCGCATTCTAGTCGATTCGAAGAATCGCAAATTAGGTTTGAATTTTGTTGAATTATCAGCTGCTGTTTTAGTTTACATTTGCCACCGCTTTAACAGGCAGTGGAGTGGCGTCGTTGGTAGAAGCGACGCACGCGAAACATGAGGACCTGGGTTCGACACCAGGCCACGTCGGAAACTTATTTAGTTTTTTAATTTTATAAAAATTAGGTGGCGTTGTTGGTAGAGGTGATGCATGTTGCGCAATTAACGTAGGTTCGAACCTCGCCAATGTCAGTTTTTAATAAAATTTTTTTTTGGTTGTTAAAGAGTAAACTTAAAATTTTTTTAAAAATTTACGCAAAATATAAGTGTATTGAAAAACACAGGTTCGACGGGGCTCAGGGTATCCTCTAGCGGTTACGCCCGACTAGAGTTTTCTTACTTGTTATACCCATTGAAAATGGGAATTCAGGGTATAATGGTTTCGTGAAAATGTATGTAACAGGCAGAAGGAGGCGTGTCAGACCCCATAAAGTATATATATTCTTGATCAGGACGACAAGAGAAAATGTTTAAGCCCTGTCCGTCTGTCCGTGCGTC
Organism: Drosophila pegasa; assembly: GCA_035046225.1. Taxonomy (NCBI): domain Eukaryota; kingdom Metazoa; phylum Arthropoda; class Insecta; order Diptera; family Drosophilidae; genus Drosophila; species Drosophila pegasa. The sequence continues at coordinate 622,441 of JAWNOD010000375.1, forward strand.
CAAAAGCTAGAGACTTCAAATTTGACATGAATACTCGTGTATACCATACGCTTAACGAGTTTATCTTAAATTTTCGATAACTCATCCCGTTTTCTTATTATCGATAAAAATCGATAATTTGACTTTGTTTTACAAGTGTAACTCTATAACCGTAAAATCTAGATACTTCAGATTTGCGGTGTATGTTACTGTAATGAATGCGCACATTTTGTCATTTTTCGATTTTGGATACCGGTCCCCATTTAGCCAAAATTTGCAAATTTCTCTAGAAGTCGTATATCAAATACTGCTTTGGCAAATACAAACCTATGTACCATCTGATTATACTCTGAAAGTTTCATTAAGAAAGTCCAAGCAGAAAAAAAGTTATTCAACAATCAATTTCCCATAGTAATGCTTATATTGCAGCACAAGCGCTGCCGCAGCGTCAACTGCGCAGTAAGCAGAGCGCGAGCCTACGCATAACTGTGTATGTATGTGTGTACGCATAGTTCGCTTATGTAATTGTGTGCGATATCCGCGATATGCATAAACACTAGGAAATTCCAAATATGCCCTTTTAAAGCAACCAACTTCAGATTTCTGAAAGGGTCAGCAGGTACCAAAAATATGTAACATTCCCACCCCTATGCCTACGCATAACTGTGTATTAATGTGTGCATGCGTTATATGCAATATATATATAAAAGAAGCGTAATATGATTTTAGTAACAGCTCCCACAGGGTTCAGGGTATCTCTTAATCGAGCCGTCTCGATTAGAGCACTCTTACTTGTTATACCCTGAGCCCATTGAAAATGGGAAATCAGGGTATAATGTTTTTGTTGGATGTATGTAACAGGCAGAAGGAGGCGTGGCAGACCCCATAAAGTATATATATTCTTGATCAGGACGACAAGAGAAATCGATTTGGCCCTGTCCGTCTGTCCGTCCGTCCGTCCGTCTGTCCGTATGTATGAACGCGTCGATTTCAGCTCTCATAAGAGCTAGAGACTTGAAATTTTTTTTTGTAGATCCCTATATACAGCGCGCATATCGAGTTTATTTTCGATAATCGATAAATTCATTCGTTTTTTTGTTATCGAATAAAAACATTATCGAAATTCAGTTATAAAATTCTATCTCGCCCATCTTTTAAGCTAGAGACACCAAATTTTATATTTAGCTTTATATGCAATTTCGAATTTTGTTATATTTTGGATACCGGTCCCAAATTTTCCCCAATTGAAGTTCAGTCTCAAATATAGCCAAAATGCGAATGAGTTGGCACTTTTACTAAACTGACAAATATGCCCATAGAATATGTTGATCTTATGCCGAAAATTTCATTGAAATCCGTTAAATAGCAAAAAAGTTATTAAATAAAACGTTTGGCTACTTAACAAACACACGTGGCAGCAGCGCCAAGCGAACGCACTTTTTCTATTCATGAGCGCACACATACAAACGCTCGCATTCTAGTCGATTCGAAGAATCGCAAAATACGTTTGACTTTTGTTGAATTATCAGCTGCTGCTTTAGTTTACATTTGCCACCGCTTTCACGAGCGATGGAGTGGCGTCGTTGGTAGGAGCGACGCACGCGAAACATGAGGACCTGGGTTCGACACAAGGCGACGCGCCTTGTTGTATTTTGTTTTTTAATTTTATAAAAATTAGGCGGCGTTGTTGGTAGAGATGATGCACGTTGCGTAATTAACGTAGGTTCGAACCTTGCCAATGTCAGTTTTTTAATAAAAAAGTTTTTTGGTTGTTAAAGAGTAAACTTGAAATTTTTTATAATTTTACGCAAAATATAAGTGTATTGAAAAACACAGGTTCGACGGGGCTCAGGGTATCCCCTAGTCGGTTACGCCCGACTAGAGGTTTCTTACTTGTTTTGTATTGAAACTGTTGCTAAATTGTCGTAAGAAATGGGAGTACATATAAAGAATGTTAGGCATAAGATGCCAAAAGCATATTATTCTCTATGAAAATGTTTAATTTTTCTTTAGATGGATATATGTAGCTCCCTAGTCTGACTAGATGTTCGCTGTTAGGTATTGACAGTTTCTATTGCTCTCATTTTGGCAGACGTCGTTGCCGTCAACTTATTCCATCAAAATCGCATAAATTCAAGACAATCGCTTTAGTCGACCCCGCCGTCGACTCTCTAACCTCCCATATCCGCTGCTCTCTTGTTGCTCGGCAGCCCAGGCCTCTTAAAAATAGTTTATGAATTTTTGATTTGATGCCAAAATATTGCTACAGAGAAAAAAACTACTTTTGAACGTCAAACGGCTGTGCCCGATTCGCAATAGAAATACTACATGTCACATTGGACTTGCCTCCATTTCATGTGGGCGTCGTACAAACACATCCACAGCCCGACTAATGTAGATACAGAAGCTGATACTTTCAGAGCTGTAGATGCCACTTTTGTTGCAGCAAACTTTAAGAAATTCTTTCGATATATCTCGCTATAGAAATGCGGTACATAGATCTAATAGCCAACAATCAAGTCTCAATGCTAGCCTGCCTCGGAGAACTGATAGTAAGAAAAGCCACAGTAGACAGCCACAGATCGGTAAGGGCCGAAAATCAACGAATGCATAAAATATTCAAATGTGAAAGATAACAAGTAAGAGTGCTCTAGTCGAGTCGGCTCGACTAAGAGATAACCTGAACCCTGTGGGAGCTGATATTAAAATCATAATACGCTTCTTTTATATATACATTGCATATAACGCATGCACAAATACATACACAGTTATGTGTAGGTACGCGCTCTGCTTATTGCGCAATTAATGCAACGGCTGCGCTTGGGCTGCAATATGGGCATGACTATGGGAAATTGATTGTTGAATAACTTTCTTAATAAAACTTTCAGGGTATACTGAGGGAGCTCATATGTTTGTATTTGACAAAGCGCTCTAGTATTTGATATACGGTTTTTAGGGTAAGTTGCAAATTTTGGGGAAAGAGGAGCCATTATCTAAAATCCAAAAAATAAAAACTGTCCGTAATCATTACAGGACTATACAGCGCAAATCTGAAGTCTCTAGCTTTTACGGTAATTAAGTTACGCATGAGGAACGAAGTCAAATTATCGATTGTTATCGATAATGAGGAAATGGGATGAGTTATCGAAAAAAAAGATAAACTCGTTCAGCGTATAATATACACGACTATTCATGTCAAATTTGAAGTCTCTGGCTTTTGTGTTTTACGAAATCAGTGCGTTACACGGACGGACGGATGGACAGGGCTAAAACAATTTCTCTTGTCGTCCTGATATATACTTTATGGGGGTCTGGCACGTTTCCTTCTGCCTGTTACATACATTTTCACAAAACATTAAAAAAGATATACAATTATTCATTTTTATCGATAATATAGATAAACTCATACTACGTATGGTATACAAGAATATATATTTTAAATTTAAAATCATCGCTACGTGAGCGCGGACGGACATGGCTATATCGACTATTAATCATAGCCTGATACCCATCAAATGCCATGCAAACGGGCTTAAGACTGACAACTTTCTGTGGACCTCTTTCAGCTACCTCTTTCCCTTCTATTTACTGCATTCCTCATAATTTGAATTTCGTTTTCTCCTTTTCTCATACTTCGTATTTCATACTTCTTGCTTATTCAACTTCTCTTACCTCTACCACCTTCTATCACCCTTTTCCATACTCTACCACTTTCTTAGTTATCGTCATCCACAGTGCTTAGGAATGGTTTAACCCATCCCTTCCTCCATCACATACTTCGTTGCCCCATTGGCAGATTACTCGATTGATCAAATGATCAAATGATGGCGATTGTACAGAATATCTTCTAGTCGTATCATGCCAACTAAAGCACTAGTCTCTCACCTTCTATTTAGACTATTATACCCAGAACCCATTGAAAATGGGCATTCAAGGTAAAATGACGTAAAATGGCGTGGAATGAAGTATATATTCTTGATCAGGAAGACAAACTGAGTTAATATAGCCCTATCCGTCTGTCCGTTCGTCAGTCCGTCCGTCCGTCCGTCCGTGTGAACGCAGCGATCGCGTAAACCATAAAAGCTAGAGACTTAAAATTCGAAATGAATACCACACGCTGAACGAATTTATCTTTTTTCTCGATAGCTTATCTCATTTCCTTATTATCGATAACCTTCGATAATTTGACTTATTTTTCTAAGCGTAATTTGATAGTCGTAAAAGCTAGAGACTTCAGACGTTTTTGTAATGACTGCGCACATTTAGTAATTTGCAAGTCTTCCCAAAAAACGTATATCAAAAACTAGAGACTTGTGCGTTGGCACACACAAGGATATGAAACGTTCTGATTTTACTCAGAAAGTTTTATGTATTCACAGAAGAAAAGTTATTCAAAAATCCATTAAACTGCACAGTAAGCAGAGCGCGTGCCTACGTATAACTGTGTATATAGGAATATATAAAAGATGTGTAAAAAGATTTTAATATCAGCTCCCGCAGGGTTCAGGGTATCTCTTAGTCGAGTCGTCTCGACTAGATCACTCTTACTTGTTTTATTTTATAAGAATTAGGTGGCGTTGTTAATAAAGATGATGCACGTTGCGTAATTAGCGTTTGTTCAAGGGTACTTATGTCACTTTTTTATTTTTTGAAAATCTGAAAGTTTTTATATTTTTTTACGCTAAATAGAAATTATGGGAAATATTGAAACACAAATTCGACGGGGTTCAGGGTATTCCCTAGTCGGTAACGGCTGACTATAATTTTATTGTTTTTTTTTTTAATAGCATCTGTTGCTGCTGCTGCTGTCTACACAAATTGAATTAATTATTTCATGCTAATTTTGACTTTATAATTTTTGACATTTTGTGCGTATATTTCGCTCACTTTTAGTGGGGACGCACACCCAACAAACACACACACCCACACACCCATTATTCTAATTGTCTCTATAAATAGAATTTGGCATCTGTCTCAGAGTGTAATGCGAAACATACCGCCATTTTATTTAAAGTATATATAAAGTATATATAAATTCTAAATTTCCGACAGAAATTAAAAAACCACCATAAATTTAAACAAGTAAGAAAACTATAGTCGGGCGTGACCGACTAGTGGATACCCTGAGCCCCGTCGAATCTGTGTATTTCATAGAATTTAGGGACGGTATCCAAAACATAACAAAATCCAATAAAATTTGGAGTCTCTAGCTTAAGAGATGGGCGCGATACCATTTTTTAACTGAACTTCGATTTTGTTTTTAATCGATAACAATTAATTGGGGTTAGTCATCGATTTTTTTAAAATAAACTTGATCTGCGAGTGCTATACACGGACCTACAAAAAAATTTCAAATCTCTAGCTCTTATAGAAGCGGAAATCGGCGCGTTCAAACATAGGGACAGACGGAAGGACGGAGGGACGGACGGACGGGCAGACGGACAGGGCCAAATCAATTTCTCTTGTCCTGATCAAGAATATATATACTTTATGCGGTATGCCACGCCTCCTTCTGCCTGTTACATACATCCAACAAAAACATTATATCCTGATTTCCCATTTTCAATGGGCTCAGGGTATAAAAAATAAGAAAACTCTAGTCAAGCGTGACCGACTAGGGGATACCCTGAGCCCGAAGCTGTGTGTTTTCGATATACTTATATTTAGCGTAAAATTATACACATTTTTAGGTTTGCTTTTTAACAAACTAATAGCATTTTTGTCAAAAAAAAATCAACTAACATTAGCAGAGTTGACCCTACGTAAATTACGCTACGCGCATCATCTCTAGCAACAACGGTGCCTAATTTTTATAAAGTTAAAAAAAATAAAAAGTTGATCCCAGATCGTCACACGTCGTGTGCCTCGCTTCTACCAACGACGCCACTCCACTGTTTGAGAATGCAGTGGCAAATGTAAACCAAAGCAGCAACTGATAATTCCAGAAAACTCAAACGTAATTTGCGATTCTGCTAATCGCTGCTACCACGTGCGTTTTCAAATTGCCCAAACGTTTTGTTTCAGAACTCTTTTGCTACTTAACGGATTTCAATCAAATTTTCAGCTTATGATCCATATGTTTTATAATTGAATTTCAATGTGTTTAATCGATAACAATTATTTGGAGATTGTTTTCAAATTCTTAAAACAAACTTGATCTGCGCGTGCTATACACGATCCTAAAGAATTTGAAGTCTCTAGCTCTTCTTTGTTCTGAGATCGGCGCTTTCAAACATACGGACAGACGGACAGGGCTATTTCCACTTCTATTGTCGTCCTGATCAAGAATATATATACTTTAAGGGGTCTTTCACGCCTCCTTCTGCCTGTTACATACATTCCAACAAAACCATTATACCCTGATTTCCCAAGTAAGAGTGCTCTAGTCGAAACTCTCGACTAAGAGATACTCTGAACTCTCCAGGAACTTATACAAAATCATTTTACATGTCTTTTATATATATATTGCAAATAACGCATGCACACATACATACACAGTTATGCGTATTCATGCGCTGTGCTTACTGCGCAGTTAACGCTGCAGCTGCGCTTGGGCTGCAATATGAGCATTACTATGGGAAATTGATTGTTATATAACTTTTCTTCTGTATGGACTTTCTGAATGAATCCTTCAGAGTATAATGAGGCTGTTCAAATGATTGTTTTTGCCTATGCACAATTTCTAGTATTTAATATACGATTTTTATGGTAATTTGCAAATTTTGGGGAAAAAAAGGCCCGGTATTCAAAATAAAAAAATTACAAAATCTGTGTATTCATTAAGGGGTCTAGCGTTTACGGGTATCAAGTTAAACTTGAAAAACGAAATCAAATTATCGATTATTAACGAAAATAAGGAAATGGGATGAGTTATCGATTGTTATCAATAATAAGAAAATGGGATAAGTTATCGCAAATTAGAGATAAGTTCGTTTCGCGTATGATATACACGAGTATTCATGTCAAATATCAAGTCTCTCCGGACGGACGGACGGACAGACGAACATGGCTATATCAACTCAGTTTGTCTTACTGATCAAGAATATATATATTTTATGGGGCGTGCTACGCCTCCTTCTGCTTGTTACATACATTTTCACAAAACAATTATACCCTGAGTTCCCATTTTCTATGGGTTCAGGGTATAATTACAACAAATTCCCAAGAACAGAATATGAGAACTGAGGAAGTTTATGAAGTCACGAAAAAAGCCAATCTTTCATTTTCCACGCGTCAATAATATTTTTGTTTACTGAGCAGAACTTAAAACTAATATTTATAGATGTATGGATATATAGATGTATATACAGCTATATAGATTTATAAATATATATATATATATATATATATATATATATATATATATATATATATATATATATATATATATATATATATATATATATATATATATATATATATATATATATACTGTTATTCGCAATCTTCACTTTTTGAACAAAGTTGACTTTTTTTAGTATTTTTAGTATTTGCTCGCTCTACTGGACTTATTATACCCTGAACCCATTGAAAATGGGAATTCAGGTTTGTAAAAATGTATGTAACAGGCAGAAGGAGGCGTGGCAGACCCCATAAATTATATATTCTCTTGATCAGGACGACAAGAGAAATTGTTTAAGCCCTGTCCGTCCGTCCGTATGAATGCAGCGAACTCCTAAACCACAAAAGCTAGAGACTTGAAATTTGACATGAATACTCGTGTATATCATACGCGAAACGAACTTATCTCTAATTTGCGATAACTTATCCCATTTTCTTATTATTGATAACAATCGATAATTTGACTTTGTTTTTCAAACGCAACTCTGTAACCGTAAGAGCTAGATACATCAGATTTGAGGGGTATGTTACTGTAATGAATGCGCACGTTTTATAATTTGTTTGATTTCGGATACCGATCCCCCATTACCCAAAATTTACAAATTTCTCCAAAAGTCGTATATCAAATACTAGAGACTTGTGCTTTGGCAAATACAAACATATGTATTATCTAATTATACTCTGAAAGTAAAGCAGCAAAAAAGTTATTCAACAATCAATTTCCCATAGTAATGCTCATATTGCAGCGCAAGCGAAGCCGCTGCGTAAAGCATAACTGTGCATCGATGTGTGCATGCGTAATATGCAATATACATATATGTATGCGTAATACGCAATATACAATATGTATATACAAAAAGAAAAAAGTTGCTGCTGTACGAAGACATTATTGGTATATATATATACAATAATATATATATATATATGATACATATATATATAAATATATATAATGAAGCGTACAAATATTCCTATACATATTTTTACGTTCCTTATATATATTTGTCGAAACAATCGACAAAAAGCTTTACTCGAGACAATAACGTAAATAACTTTAGTCGAGTACATATTTTGTACAGCCTGGACAAAGTGTCTGGATATCCAACACAAAACCGCAAAATGCGTAATAATATACTAATATTATATGTATATGGCGCTGCGTAAACTGCATAGTTCGTTTATGTATTTGTGTGCGATATCCGCGATACGCATAAGCACTAGGAAGTTCCAATTATGCCCTTTTTTCGGTACCAACTTCAGATATCAACAAGTAAGAAAACTCTAGTCGGGCGTAACCGACTAGGGGATACCCTGAGCCCCGTCGAACCTGTGTTTTTCAATACACTTATATTTTGCGTAACATTATAAGCCAATTTCAAGTTTACTCTTTAACAACCAAAAAACTTTTTTATTAAAAAAACTGACATTGGCGAGGTTCGAAACCTACGTTAATTGTGCAGGTCCTGATGTTTCGCATGCGTCGCTTCTACCAACGACGCCACTCCACCGTTTGTGGAAGCGGTGGCAAATGTAAACTAAAGCAGCAGCTGATAATTCAACAAAATTCAAACGTAATTTGCGATTCTTCGAATCAACTAGAATGCGAGCGTTTGTATGTGTGCGCTCATGCATAGAAAAAGTGCGTTAGTTTGTCGCTGCTGCCACGTGTTTTTGCAAAGTAGCCAAACGTTTTGCTTAATAACTTTTTTGCTATTTAACGGATTTCAATGAAAGTTTCGGCATATGATCAACATATTCTATGGGCATATTTGACAGTTTAGTAAAAGCGCCAACTCATTTTGGCTATATTTGGGGGAAATTTGGGGGCCGGTATCCAAAATATAACAAAATTCGAAATTGCATAAAATACATATAAAGCTAAATATAAAATTTGGTGTCTCTAGCTTAAAAGATGGGCGAGATAGAATTTTATAACTGAATTTTGATAATGTTTTATTCGATAACAAAAAACGATTATATTAATCGATTATCGAAAATAAACTTGATATGCGCGCTGTATATAGGGATCTACAAAAAAATTTCAAGTCTCTAGCTCTTCAGAGAGCTGAGATCGACGCGTTCATACATACGGACAGACGGACGGACGGACGGACGGACAGACAGACAGACGGGCAGGGCCAAATCGATTTCTCTTGTCGTCCTGATCAATAATATATATACTTTATGGGGTCTGCCACGCCTCCTTCTGCCTGTTACATACATCCAACAAAGACATTATACCCTGATTTCCCATTTTCAATGGGCTGAGGGTATAACAAGTGAGAAAACTCTAGTCGGGCTGGGCCTGAACCTCGTCAAAGCTATGCAAATTTATAAAAATTTTCGGGCTCGCACTTTCAAATTCAAATAGCAAATAGCACAAAGGATAAAAACCGACATTAACAGACCAAGATTGAACCTATGCAAGATTGAACCTACGCAACATGCACCAACACCGCCACAAAATATTTATAAAACAAGTAAGAAAACTCTAGTTGGGCGTAACCGACTAGGGTATACCCTGAGCCTCGTTGAGGAGGAGTGGGAAAAAATAGATAAGGATTACACAGAGGAATTAGTCTTATCAATGCCAAACCGATTAAAAGAGGTAATAAAGAATAAAGGTTACCCTACAAAATATTAAATATACCAAAAATAAACTTTCTGTTTACTGTACGAAGACTTTATTGGAAGCAAAAACGTGTCTTTTTATGGTTTTTATACCCTGAGCCCATTGAAAATGGGAAATCAGGGTATAATGTTTTTGTTGGATGTATGTAACAGGCAGAAGGAGGCGTGGCAGACCCCATAAAGTATATATATTCTTGATCAGGACGACAAGAGAAATCGATTGAGCCATGTCCGTCTGTCCGTCCGTCCGTCCGTCCGTCTGTCCGTCTGTCCGTCTGTCCGTCTGTCCGTATGTTTGAACGCGTCGATTTCAGCCCGTATAAGAGCTAGAGACTTGAAATTTTTTTTGTAGGTCCGTGTATAGCACGCGCAGATCGAGTTTATTTTAAAAAATCGATAACTATTCCCAATTAATTGTTATCGATTAAAAACAAAATCGAAATTCAGTAAAAAAAATTCTATCTCGCCCGTCTTTTAAGCTAGAGACACCAAATTTTATATTTAGCTTTATATGTATTTTATGCAATTTCGAATTTTGTTATATTTTGGATACCGGCCCCAAAATTTCCCCAATTGAAGTTCAGTCTCAAATATAGCCAAAATGCGAATGAGTTGGAACTTTTACTAAACTGACAATTATGTCCATAGAATATATTGATCATATGCCTAAAATTTCATTGAAATCCGTTAAATAGCAAAAAAGTTATTAAACAAAACGTTTGGCTACTTTGCAAAAATACGCTGCAGCAGCGCCAAGCGAACGCACTTGCACACACACATACAAACGCTCGCATTCTAGTCGATTCGAAGAATCGCAAATTACGTTTGAATTTTGTTGAATTATCAGCTGCTGCTTTAGTTTACATTTGCCACCGCTTTCTAAGACAGTGGAGTGGCGTCGTTGGTAGAAGCGATGCACGAGAAACGTGAGGACCTGGGTTCGAGACCAGGCGACGCCAGAAATTAATTTAGTTTTTTAATTTTATAAAAATTAGGTGGCGTTGTTGGTAGAGACGATACACGTTGCGTAATTAACGTAGGTTCGAACCTCGCCAATGTCAGTTTTTTAATAAAAAAGTTTTTTGGCTGTTAAAGAGTAAACTTGAATTTTTTTTATAATATTACGCAAAATATAAGTGTATTGAAAAACACAGGTTCGACGGGGCTCAGGGTATCACCTAGTCGGTTGCGCCCGACTAGAGTTTTCTTACTTGTTTAGTTATAGCTTCTAAACTAAGCAACATATAGACTTAATTCTTTTTGTAAATTAAGGTTAATAAATAAGATAATAAAACTGCATCTAAACTTTGGCTAGTTTCTTGCTATATATATCTTATATTCGTTCAGAAAGAAAAAAGTTGCTGCTGTACGAAGACATTATTGGTACACTGTATAAAGCTAAATATAAAATTTGATTTCCCATTTTCAATGGGCTCAGGGTATACAAATATTTAACATTCCCACCCCTATGCCTACGTATAACTGTGTATTTATGTGTGCATGCGTTATATGCAATGTATATAAAAAAGAAGCGTAAAATGATTTTAGTAGCAGCTCCCACAGGGTATCTCTTAGTCGAGCCGTCTTGATTAAAGTACTCTTATTTTTTTTCTAGCCCGTTCAACGCCAACAGCTGTGTTTTGGTTATTTTCCCACGCGTAGCGTAGCAAGCGTTTGTGAAGCGGAGGAGCACGCCCCAGGCGGTAGTTTTAGTTATTGCTGAAGCTGAAACAGAAACAGAGCCGGAAACAAAAGACGTAACCGGGTGTCAAAGCATTTTGCACAGATTTATCGTTTATTATTTTCCCACTCTTTCACATATGTATGTATGTACTTACAAGCATCTCTCTCTCCCTCAATAAAATCTTTTGATTCAATATTCGTGGTCATGTAATATTATAATTTCTACGACGTTCTTTATATTGTTTTCAATACATATACACAAACACGCAAAAGCATATATATATATATATATATATATATATATATATATATATATATATATATATATTATATATATATATATATATATATATATATATATATATATATATATATATATATATATGCATGTATATGTATGTATGTAAATATGTAAAAACATGATTGTTTTTTGTTGTTTCCACTACTTCTACATTTCTAAGCCGCTACGCTTTAATTTTTGATTTCTTGACCTCTTCTCTTTCTCCCTCTCTCTCTCTCTCTATTTTAGTGACCATTTACCTGTAGACTCTTTAATTCCTACCTAGATTCTTTAATGTCTCTCAGGCTCAACCTAATGAATCTTAGCAATTGATTATACAAGTATGTTTGTAGCCGCTGACACTTCTATTGAGCCTTACTGCCATTTCACCGATTCGGAATTTTGCAGATTCTGTTCTACCAATTTACTTAATAAACTTCTAAACGTCGCCTTAAGCATATTTGTCTCAGATTTATTTGTGTTGTGCTTCTCATTTTTCTTGTCCCACCTTTTTATACCCTGTGCCTGAATGTATGTAACAGGCAGCAGGAGGCGTGGCACACCCCATAAAATATATATATTCTTGATCAGGGCGACAAGAGAAATCAATTTCCCCATGTCCGTCCGTCCTTCCGTCCGTCCGTATGCTTGAACGCGCATGTACGAGCTAGAGACTTAAAAATTGTTAAGTAGGTCCATGTATAGCACGCGCAGATCAAGTTTGTTTTAAATAATCGATAACTATCCCCAATTAATTGTTATCGATTAAAACAAAATCAAAATTCAGTTTTAAAATTATAACATCTTAAAAGCTAGAGACACCAAATCTTATATGTATTTTATGCAATTTCGATTTTTATTGTTATATTTCGGATACCGGCCCCAAATTTCGCCAAACTCCTAAAATTTAAGTTCAGTTGCAAATATAGCCAAAATGTGAACGAGTTCGCTCTAAACTTTACTGCCCATTGAAAATGTTGATCAAATGCCGAAAATTTCATAAAAATCCGATAAGTAGCAAAAAAGTTATTAAACAAAACATTTGGCTACTTTGCAAAAACGCAGGTGCAGCAGCGCCAAGCGAACGCACTTTGTCTATGCATGTGCACATACAAACGCGCGCAGCTGCTGCTTTAGTTTACATTTGCCACTGCATTCTCAAGCAGTGGAGTGGCGACGTTGGTAGAAGCGCCGCACGCGAAACATGAGGACTTGGTTTCAACACCAGGTTATTAGTTCGTTTTTATATCCTGAACCCATTGAAAATGGGAATTCAGGGTATAATGGTTTTGTGAAAATGTATGTAACAGGCAGAAGGAAGCGTTGCAAACCCCATAAAGTATATATATTCTGGATCAGGACGACAAGATAAATTGTTTAAGCCCTGTCCGTCTGTCCGTCCTTCCGTGTGAACGCACCGATTTCCTAAACTACAAAAGCTAGAGTTTATCTTAAATTTCGAAAAGTCATCCCATTTTCTTATTATCGATAACAATCGATATTTTGACTTTGTTTTTCAAGCGTAACTCTGTAACCGTATAAGCTAGATACTTCAGATTTGCGGTGTAACTCTTCAATTTTAGATACCGGCCCCCCTTTTCCCAAAATTTGCGACTTTCTACAAAAGTCGTACACCAAATACTAGCGCGTACTGCGTACTACGCATAACTATGTATGTATGTGTGTACGCATAGTTCGTTTATGGATTTGTGTGCGATATCCGCGGTACGCATAAACACTGGGATGTTCCAATTATGCCCTATTTTCGCTACTAACTTCAGATTTGTAAAAGGGTCAGCAGGTGCCAAAAATATGTAACATTCCCACCCCTATGCCTACGCATAACGGTGTATTAATGTGTGCATGCATTATATGCAATGTATATATAAAAGAAGCGTACAATGATTATAGTAACAGCTCCCACAGGGTTCAGGATATCTCTTAATCGAGCCGTCTCGATTAGAGCACTCTTACTTGTTAGACTTTGGATACCGGATTCCCTTTCCCCAAAATTTGCAAATTTTCTTTAAAGTCGTATATTTACAAGTAAGAGTGCTCTTACGCCTCACTGTGTATATATGTGTGCATCTTTTGTATGCAATGTATATATAAAAGACGCGTAAAATGATTGTAATATCAGCTCCCGCAGGGCTCAGGGTATCTTTTAGTCGAGACGGCTCGACTAGGGCACTCTTACTTGTTCTTTTTTCGATGACTCATCTCATTCCCTCATTATCGATAACAATCGATAATATCACGTAGCTTTTCAAGCGGTAAAACCTAAAATATTCTAATTTCAGTTATTTTAATTTCAGTTTCCGGACGCAACTTTTGGTTGTTTATCCTTGAGTCAGCCTTAATGTATGGGTATGTTGGGTATTCCCCTTAATCATTGGCCTTTAGACTGGCACCCCAATGGAGCTGGAGATGGAGCTGGAGATGGAGCTGGAGTCGGAGCTGGATTCGGAGCTGTCTGCATGCCTTTGCCCAGGCTCCTGTCCAGTTGCAAAAGACACCCTAAAAAAGACTCGATGCTGAGCGCAGACTCTGTTGTGGCCTCAGAAAAGGAAAAGATGTTGAGAGCAAGGATGCTAAAATTAGCTGATCTTGTTGTTGTTCTTGTTGCGTGACCTTAACGAAATGCGTGCGTGAGCGACAAGGACGACAAAGTCTTAAGAGATTTGCTTCGCACGTAAGCACAATCGACTATCAGCCGTGCTTCTCACAGGATGTGCGTTGGGGCTGTCTGCGTGCCACCAGCACTGAATTCCAGGTGAATGTCCTGGAGCTTTTTGTTGTGTGACAAGTTTGTTTTGGGGCTTACTAGTCGGATTTAATTATGCTTTTGAAGGTCGCAAACAGCACGCACGGCAAGGCTAGAGGCGAGAGCCTGAGAGAGCGACGCACACGTGCCACTTAATCGGAAAACACTCGCAGATGGCTCTCAGGACAAGAGGAATGCCAAACTCAAAAGGATGGGCCGCCACCCCTCACCGTGCAAACCCTTCAAATGTTTAATGCAATTGCGCTGCAGACTTTTCATGCGTTAAGGGCACCGGCAACTGTGCAAAAGTCCTTGATTAGCGCACAAACAAAATTGACCAGCAACTCAATTCCCAATGCCCAAGTGTGAGAGCCTCGCCCACATCGCTTACCCATAGGTAGGGTTGGCTTGCTATCTAACCTGTCAATAGTCTCATGTTGCGGTGCACTTCGCTTTTCAGCATGTTGTCGCAGCATGTTGCACACTGATTGACATTTACGTTCAATTTCGCACTCACCCTTCATGGCAAAACGCTCAACTGCTCAGTGAGTCGGCTCACCACAGTGTGGTGTATTAGCCTTACGCTCTTTCACGTCTCTCATCCAGCTTTGAGTGTCTTGCACGAAGGCCTACATACATATGACTGTAAGAGACTCGCCAATAAATTCTAAAATTAGTAAATTTGCTGGCTTTGGTGAAATTCAACACACGAATGCATATACATACATAAACATATTGAAATGCATCATATACTTATATAAATATGCTTGAATTCATAATACATGTACAAATGTGAAATACCAAGCGCGAGAACACAAAAAAGAATGCAACTGAGCAGCTTTTGCTCTCTTCAATTGATATATTCGCTTTTGTTTTGAGTGCACTTTCTTGCAAACAAATAATAATAGTGTGTGTGTTTGAGTGCGCGCGCTTTCGGGTTGCGTGTGTTTCTTGCCGCGAGTGTACATATATGAGTACAGGTTCATTCCGTTATTAGGCTCACTGGTGCATTTACTGTCACCTTTCACTACACGACTGTGTGGACGTGCCAACGCTGTGAGTGTGTACGAGTCGTGACTGTACCATACAGCGTCTTCAGCATTGCTTTTGTCGCCGTCTCCGTTGCGTATTGTTATTTTTGCAACTGCTGCTGCTGCTTCTTTTTTTATACCCTTTTTTCTGCTAAGAAAATGTTACTTCGTTTTTGGTTTTCGGAAAAGCGAAGACGACTTTTATACCCTGAACCCATTGAAAATGGGAATTCAGGGCTTAATGCTTTTGTGAAAATGTGTGTAACAGGCAGAAGGAAGCGTGGCAGACCCCATAAAGTATATATTCTTGATCAGGACGACAAAAGAAGTTGATTTAGCCCTGTCCGTCCATCCGTCCGCGTGAACGCAGCGATCTCGTAAACCACAAAATTTAACTAAATACTCGTGTATACCATACGCTGAACGACCTTATCTTTTTCTTTCGATAACTCGTCCCATTTCCTTATTATCGATAACAATCGATAATTTTGCTTAGTTTTTCAAGCGTAACTTCATAACTGTAAGAGCTAGAAGCTTAAAAACAACGGTGTGTGTTCCTGTAATAAGTACGCACACTTTGTATTTTTTGGATTTTCGATACCGGCCCCCTTTCCCCGATATTTCTTCCTAAATTAAACTTGTTCTTAACGAAGATCATATTTATGACTTATAAAAAAAAAATTTGGTAACTCTAGTTGCCAAATTGAGCGAAGTATCAACGATTGAATTTAAATGCGCTATCCTGATGACGAACTTTTAGCAATCGTTTTTTGTAAGCTTTTTTTCAAAGAATTTTTAAAAACATTTCCTGAAATTTTTCGGAGCTTAATTTTTTTCACTTTAAAGAGAATAAAACAGAGTATAATAGCAAAAAAATGTAAAACGATATCTCGAACGATATAGAAAATATTCAACATTAACGGAAACAAGTAAGAGTGCTCTAATCGAGACGGCTCGATTAAGAGATACCCTGAACCCTGTAAGAGCTGTTACTAAAATCATTTTAAGCTTCTTTTATATATACATTGCAAATAACGCATGCAAACATTAATACACAGTTATGCGTAGGCATAGGGGTGGGTATTTTACATGTTTTTGGTACCTGCTGACCCTTTTAGAAATCTGAAGTTGGTAGCGAAAAAAGGGCATAATTGGAATTTCCTAGTGTTTATGCGTATCGCGGATATCGCACACAAACCCATAAACGAACTATGCGTACACACATACATACACAGTTATGCGTAGGCTCGCGCTCTGCTTACAGCGCAGTTGACGCTGCGGCAGCGCTTGTGCTGCAATATAAGCATTACTATGGGAAATTGATTGTTGAATAACTTTTTTTCTGCTTGGACTTTTTTAATGAAACTTTTAGAGTATAATTAGATGGTACATATGTGTGTATTTGCCAAAGCACAAGTCTCTAGTATTTGATATACGACTTCTGGAGAAATTTGCAAATTTTGGGGAAATGGGGGCCGGTATCCAAAATCGAAAAATGCCAAAATGTGCGCATTCATTACAGTAACATACACTGCAAATCTGAAGTTTCTAGCTTTTACGGTTACAGAGTTACGTTACGAAAACAAAGTCGAATTATCGATTGTTATCGATAATAAGAAAATGGGATGACTTTTCGATAATTTATGATAAACTTGTTCAGCGTATGGTATACACGAGTATTCATGTTAAATTTCAAGTCTCTAGCTTTTGTAGTTTAGGAAATCGGTGCGTTCATACGAGCGGACGGAGGGACGGACGGACGGACGGACGGACGGACAGACGGACAGGGCTCAAACAATTTCTCTTGTCGTCCTGATCAATAATATATATACTTTATGGGGTCTGCCGCGCCTCCTTCTGCCTGTTACATACATTTTCACAAAACCATTATACCCTGAATTCCCATTTTCAATGGGTTCAGGGTATAACAAGTAAAAGTGCTCTAATTGAGACGGCTCGATTAAGAGATACCCTGAACCTTGTAGGAGCTGTTACTAAAATCATTTTACGCTTCTTTTATATATACATTGCATATAACGCATGCACACATTAAAACACAGTTATGCGTTAGGCATAGGAGTGGGAATGTTACACATTTTTGGTACCTGTTGACCCTTTTAGAAATCTGAAAAAAGGGCATAATTGGAATTTCCTAATGTTTATGCGTATCGCGGATATCGCACACAAACACATAGACGAACTATGCGTACACACATACATACACAGTTATGCGTAGGCTCGCGCTCTGCTTACTGCGCAGTTGACGCTGCGGCAGCGCTTGTGCTGCAATATAAGCATTACTATGGGAAATTGATTGTTGAATAACTTTTTTTCTGCTTGGACTTTTTTAATGAAACTTTTAGAGTATAATTAGATGGTACATATGTGTGTATTTGCCAAAGCACAAGTCTCTAGTATTTGATATACGACTTCTGGAGAAATTTGCAAATTTTAGGAAAATGGGGGCCGGTATCCAAAATCGAAAAATGCCAAAGTGTGCGCATTCATTACAGTAACGCTCACAGCAAATCTGAAGTATCTAGCTTTTACGGTTACAGAGTTACGTTTGAAAAACAAAGTCAAATTATCGATTGTTATCGATAATAAGAAAATGGGATGACTTTTCGATAATTTATGATAAACTTGTTCAGCGTATGGTATACACGAGTATTCATGTTAAATTTCAAGTCTCTAGCTTTTGTAGTTTAGGAAATCGGTGCGTTCATACGGACGGACGGACAGACGGACGGACAGGGCTTAAACAATTTCTCTTGTCGTCCTGATCAAGAATATATATACTTTATGGGGTCTGCCACGCCTCCTTCTGCCTGTTACATACATTTTCACAAAACCATTATACCCTGAATTCCCATTTTCAATGGGTTCAGGGTATAACAAGTAAGAGTGCTCTAATCGAGAAGGCTCGATTAAGAGATACCCTGAACCCTGTAAGAGCTGTTACTAAAATCATTTTAAGCTTCTTTTATATATACATTGCAAATAACGCATGCAAACATTAATACACAGTTATGCGTAGGCATAGGGGTGGGTATTTTACATGTTTTTGGTACCTGCTGACCCTTTTAGAAATCTGAAGTTGGTAGCGAAAAAAGGGCATAATTGGAATTTCCTAGTGTTTATGCGTATCGCGGATATCGCACACAAACCCATAAACGAACTATGCGTACACACATACATACACAGTTATGCGTAGGCTCGCGCTCTGCTTACTGCGCAGTTGACGCTGCGGCAGCGCTTGTGCTGCAATATAAGCATTACTATGGGAAATTGATTGTTGAATAACTTTTTTTCTGCTTGGACTTTTTTAATGAAACTTTTAGAGTATAATTAGATGGTACATATGTGTGTATTTGCCAAAGCACAAGTCTCTAGTATTTGATATACGACTTCTGGAGAAATTTGCAAATTTTGGGGAAATGGGGGCCGGTATCCAAAATCGAAAAATGCCAAAATGTGCGCATTCATTACAGTAACATACACTGCAAATCTGAAGTTTCTAGCTTTTACGGTTACAGAGTTACGTTACGAAAACAAAGTCGAATTATCGATTGTTATCGATAATAAGAAAATGGGATGACTTTTCGATAATTTATGATAAACTTGTTCAGCGTATGGTATACACGAGTATTCATGTTAAATTTCAAGTCTCTAGCTTTTGTAGTTTAGGAAATCGGTGCGTTCATACGAGCGGACGGAGGGACGGACGGACGGACGGACGGACGGACGGACGGACAGACGGACAGGGCTCAAACAATTTCTCTTGTCGTCCTGATCAAGAATATATATACTTTATGGGGTCTGCCGCGCCTCCTTCTGCCTGTTACATACATTTTCACAAAACCATTATACCCTGAATTCCCATTTTCAATGGGTTCAGGGTATAACAAGTAAAAGTGCTCTAATTGAGACGGCTCGATTAAGAGATACCCTGAACCTTGTAGGAGCTGTTACTAAAATCATTTTACGCTTCTTTTATATATACATTGCATATAACGCATGCACACATTAAAACACAGTTATGCGTTAGGCATAGGAGTGGGAATGTTACACATTTTTGGTACCTGTTGACCCTTTTAGAAATCTGAAAAAAGGGCATAATTGGAATTTCCTAATGTTTATGCGTATCGCGGATATCGCACACAAACACATAGACGAACTATGCGTACACACATACATACACAGTTATGCGTAGGCTCGCGCTCTGCTTACTGCGCAGTTGACGCTGCGGCAGCGCTTGTGCTGCAATATAAGCATTACTATGGGAAATTGATTGTTGAATAACTTTTTTTCTGCTTGGACTTTTTTAATGAAACTTTTAGAGTATAATTAGATGGTACATATGTGTGTATTTGCCAAAGCACAAGTCTCTAGTATTTGATATACGACTTCTGGAGAAATTTGCAAATTTTAGGAAAATGGGGGCCGGTATCCAAAATCGAAAAATGCCAAAGTGTGCGCATTCATTACAGTAACGCTCACAGCAAATCTGAAGTATCTAGCTTTTACGGTTACAGAGTTACGTTTGAAAAACAAAGTCAAATTATCGATTGTTATCGATAATAAGAAAATGGGATGACTTTTCGATAATTTATGATAAACTTGTTCAGCGTATGGTATACACGAGTATTCATGTTAAATTTCAAGTCTCTAGCTTTTGTAGTTTAGGAAATCGGTGCGTTCATACGGACGGACGGAGGGACGGACGGACGGACGGACGGACGGACGGACAGACGGACAGGGCTTAAACAATTTCTCTTGTCGTCCTGATCAAGAATATATATACTTTATGGGGTCTGCCACGCCTCCTTCTGCCTGTTACATACATTTTCACAAAACCATTATACCCTGAATTCCCATTTTCAATGGGTTCAGGGTATAAAAATGAAGGGTGCGCTATCCTGATGACGCGCAGTGATGTATATAACAGAGATGTATAAATATTTTAATATCAGCTCCAGCAGGGTATCTCTTATCGAGCCGTCTCAACTCGTGTTTTTATACCCTGAACCCATTGAAAATGGGAATGGTTTTGTGAAAATGTATGTAACAGGCAGAAAGAGGCGTGGCAGACCCCATAAAGTATATATATTCTTGATCAGGACGACAAGAGAAATCGATTTGGCCCTGTCCGTCCGTCCGTCTGTCCGTATGTTTGAACGCGTCGATTTCAGCCCGTATAAGAGCTAGAGACTTGAAATTTTTTTGTAGGTCCGTGTATAGCACGCGCAGATCGAGCTTGTTTTAAAAAATCGATAACTATCTCCAATTTATTTTTATCGATTAAAAACAAAATCGAAATTAAGTTAAAAAATTATATCTCGCCCATCTTTAAAGCTAGAGACACCAAATTTTATATTTAGCTTTATATGTATTTTATGCAATTTCGAATTTTTAATATTTTGGATAACGGCGCCAAATTTTCACGAATTATAGCCAAATATAGCCAAAATGTTAATAAGCTACCACTTTTACTAAACTGTCAAATATGCTCATAGAATATGTTGATCATATGCCGGAAATTTCATTGAAATCCGTTAAATAGCAACAAAGTTATTAAGCAAAACGTTTGGCTACTTTGCAAAAACACGCTGCAGCAGCGCCAAGCGAACGCACTTGCACGCACACATACAAACGCTCGCATTCTAGTTGATTCGAAGAATCGCAAATTACGTTTGAATTTTGTTGAATTATCAGCTGCTGCTTTAGTTTACATTTGCCACCGCTTTCACAGACAGTGGAGTGGCGTCGTTGGTAGAAGCGACGCACGCGAAACGTGAGGACCTGGGTTCGACACCAGGCGACGTCGGAAATTCATTTAGTTTTTTAATTTTATAAAAATTAGGTGGCGTTGTTGGTAGAGGTGATGCACGTTGCGCAATTAACGTAGGTTCGAACCTCGCCAATGTCAGTTTTTTAATAAAAGAGTTATTTGGTTGTTAAAGAGTAAACTTGAAATTTTTTTATAATTTTAAATATAAGTGTATTGAAAAACACAGGTTCGACGGGGCTCAGGGTATACCCTAGTCGGTTACGCCCGACTAGAGTTTTCTTTCTCGTTCAAACGTAACTTTGTAACCGTAAGAGCTAGATACTTCAGATTTGCGGTGTATGTTACTGTAATGAATACGCACATTTTGTATCTTTCTATTTTGGATACCGGCCCCCCTATCCCAAAAATTTTTAAATTTCTCCAAAAGTCGTATATCAAATACTAGAGACTTGTGCTTTGGCACACATATGTACCATCTTATTATAATCTGAAAGTTTCATTAAAAAAGTCCAAGCAGAAAAAAAGTTATTCAACAATCAATTTCCCATAGTAATGCTCATATCGCAGCCCAAGCGCAGCCGCTGCGTAAACTGCGCAGTAAGCAGAGCGCGAGCTTACGCATAACTATGTATGTATGTGTGTACGCATAGTTCGTTTACGTATTTGTGTGCGATATCCGCGATACGCATAAACACAGGTACCAAAAATAGGTAACATTCCCACCCCTATGCCTACGCATAACTGTGTATTTATGTGTACATGCGTTATATGCAATGTATATATAAAAGAAGCGTGCAATGATTTTAGTAACAGCTCCCACAGGGTTCAGGGTATCTGTTAATCAAGCCATCTCACTCTTACTTGTTTTCATTGACATTTTGTGGTTTCCATTGCAGTTGTTGCTGAGACGCCTTAAAATTTAAATTACACCTACTTCCGACCTAAAGCTGTATCAGCAGCAAGAACAGCAACAATGCCGACACCATCTTATCGCGTTAAGTGCTCGCCCTATATGGCCCATTACAATGTAGTCACACGTGTAAATAATGCCATGCAAGCCGAACCAGTAACGTGTGAGAGGAGAGAGAGAGAGAGAGGGAGACAGTATGTATGTATGCTTGTATGTTTGTATGTATCTATGTGTGTGTGTGCGTGTCCAGTGGCGCTTTTGCATTTTTATACCCAGAGCCCATTGAATATGAGAAATCAGGGTATAATGGTTTTGTTGCAATGTATGTAACAGGCAGAAGGAGGAGTGGCAGACCACACAAAGTATATATATTCTTGATCAGGACGACAAAAGAAATCGATTTGGCCCTGTCCGTCTGTCCGTATGTATGAACGCCCCGATTTAAGTTCGCATAAGAGCTAGAGACTTGAAATTTTGAATATTCCTATATTCAGCACGCATATCAAGTTTATTTCCAATAATCGATTAATTTAATCGTTTTTTGTTATCGAATAAAAACATTATTTAAATTCAGTTATAAAATTCTATCTTGCCCATCTTTTAAGCTAGAGACACCAAATTTTATATTTAGCTTTATATGTATGTATTTTATGCAATTTCGAATTTTGTTTTATTTTAGATACCGGCGCCAAATTTTCCCGAATTATAGCCAAATATAGCCAAATACTAGAGACTTGTGCTTTGGCAAATACAAAGATATGTACCATATTATTATACTCTGAAAGTTTCATTGAAAAGTCTAAGAAAAAAAAAAGTTATTCAACAATCAATTTCCCATAGTAATGCTCATATTGCAGCCCAAGCGCAATTGCGTAGCAAGCAGAGTGCGTGCTTTAGTAGGCGCATATACAAATTCAAAAATCCCCTTTACTTTTACGCAGAACGCTGGCGCCAAACAGATCAGCGCAGGGCAGAGTACGATGACTTTTGTTAACTCAAGTTTGTGAATGTTTTTAGATGTTTGCCCTCAGCCCATTGAAAATGGGAAATCTGGGCATAATGGTTTTGTTTGATGTATGTAACAGGCAGAAGGAGGGGTGGCAGGCCCCATAAAATATATATATATTCTTGATCAGGACAAGAGAACATTTTTATATGTTTACACTAAGTACGAGCTGTGAAGTAATTGAAAAACAGAGATTGGACGGGGCTCAGGGTATCCCCTAATTTAGGGTTGCCATCCGTCCTAGAATTCCGGGACATGTCCCGCTTTTGGAGGTAATGTCCTGGTATCCCGACCTGACACGAAATTGTCCCGGTTTCTAGTGTTTCGATAAAAAAAATCGTCATTATGACAAAATGTAACTCAAAAGAACAATTTTGAGTATAATTGGTTAACTAATTAACTAGTAATTTTACCCATCAGTAGTTAAAAATGCCACCGACGTCTGTCTGATGACAATGTGAAGAAAGTAAAGTTGAAGTGAATTTTTTTTTGAGTGATTTATTTTAATATATGTTTGCGTGGGGGGGGGGGGGGGGGTGTTGTCGACCGTCCCGGAATGGCCTGAGGTCCATGTGGTCACCCTACCCTAATTAGATAACTTTTAACCTTTAATCAATACAGACATAAGCACAACTAAAACGTCTAACATCTGTGACGTTGAAGAGCCACACTTGTTACCTTTATTTACACAGTTGGCTTTCGCCGCAATGGCGTAGCTTTTTCTACTATCGCAAATGGCAAAGACGCAACAGCAACAATTACAAGCAGAACGAGTGAAAAGTTGAACACGCGCAAAGAATTGCGCAAAAATCAACAGAATTAACATTGGGAATATGATATACATACATACACATGATATACATACGTATACATGTACATATGTAAGTGCGTTCGCAGCGCAATAGCAGAGACAACAACAACAAACCACAACTAAAACTTAATGGAAAATATACAAAAGTGTACAACTAAAACTGTGGCAGCCTGAAGAAACCTTTTACTGTTCTTATTCTCTTGTTGCTCACCTTTTTGCCCCTCATTCGTTGCATATGCAAATACAATACGTGCGCACACAAATACATCTGTACATATATATAAGTATATGTGCGTAGCAACTGTCATAGAGCAAAGGCAAAGAGCTATCAGCAGCAATAACGATTTTCGTGCGCCGAAAAATACAAAATTAAATCGAATGCACACCCATGCACAAGCACACACAGACGCCCATACGTAACCAACTATAGTGCGAGCAAATACAACAAATGTGTATAGAAAAAGATAAAAGACTTTGAGACAAAAAGATTCGTAGAAAGTGAATTAAAATCGTTTCATTATGTGGTCATGTTAAGAATGGACATATTTAAGTCGCTTGAATGAGTTGTGTGAACTATCATAAAAATAATAACAGTTTGACTTGTCAAAGTCTACGTACCCTGCCTTGCGCTGACCTGTCTGGAGCCCCCGTTTTCTTAGAAATAACGGGGATTTTCGAAACTTGTGTGAAATATGTATGCATGTACATATATACATATGTATGTATTTTTTTTATACCCTGAACCCATTGAAAATAGGAATAGTTTTGTGAAAATGTACATACAGTGTACCAATAATGTCTTCGTACAGCAGCAACTTTTTTCTTTTTGAACGAAATTAAGATATACATATGTACATACATACATATATATGTAGCAAACTAGCCAAAGTTAAGGTACAGTTTAGATATAACTCAACAAGTAAGAGTGCTCTAATCGAGACGGCTCGATTAAGAGATACCCTGAACCCTGTGGGAGCTGTTACTAAAATCATTTTACGCTTCTTTTATATATACATTGCATATAACGCATGCACACATAAATACACAGGTATGCGTAGGCATAGGGGTGGGAATGTTACATATTTTGGGTACCTGCTGACCCTTTTACAAATCTGAAGTTGGTAGCGAAAATAGGGCATAATTGGAACTTCCCAGTGTTTATGCGTATCGCGAATATCGTACACAAATACATTCCTATACATATTTTTACGCTTCTTTATATATACACAAGCACAAGTCTCTAGTATTTGATATACGACTTCTGGAGAAATTTGCAAATTTTGGGGAAAGGGGAGCTGGTATCCAAAATCGAAAAATGATAAAATGGGCGTATTCATTACAGTAACATACACCGCAAATCTGAAGTATCCAGCTTTCACGGTTACAGAGTTACGCTTGAAAAACGAAGTCAAATTATCGATTGTTATCGATAATAAGAAAATGGGATGAGTTATCGAAAATTTAAGATAAACTCGTTAAGCGTATGTTATACACGAGTATTCAAGTTAAATTTCAAGTCTCTAGCTTTTGTTGTTTAGGAAATCAGTGCGTTCACACGGACGGACAGACGGACAGGGCTTAAACAATTTCTCTTGTCGTCCTGATCAAGAATATAAATACTTTATGGGGTCTGCCACGCCTCCTTCTGCCTGTTGCATACATTTTCCCAAAACCATTATACCCTGAATTCCCATTTTCAATGGGTTCAGGGTATAAAAATAATGGATGGATGTGTGTACATCTAACAAAAACAGTATATCCTGATTTCCCATTTTCAATGGGCTCAGGGTATAAAGAAGTTATTTAACAATCAATTTCCCATAGTAATAGAAATTGTAGCCTAAGCGCAACCGCTGCGTAAACTGCGCAGTAAGCAGAGCGCGTGACTACGCATAACTGTGTGTGTATGTGTGTGTGCGTTGTATGCAATGTATATATAAAAGAAACGTAAAATTATTTTTATATCAGCTCCTACAGGGTTCAGGGTATCTCTTAGTAGCGCCGTCTCGGCTAGAGCACTCTTTCTTGTTTGGTTTTGGATTTGGGTTTTTTATGTCCCGGAAAGTTCAATGGTTCAATAAAGAGGGGAGCTTGGGTAGTAACCCAGAATACAGAAGGGGCTTGAATTTCATGTACATATACATATGTATGCAGACATACCACCATGCTATATAAATTCGTTTGTCATACATATGTATGAGTATTAGTATGAGTATAGGCTCATACATACTCATGCAAAATTTGATCAGACATTGTCTGTCATGCATATGTATGTGCGAAAATATAACAGCGCCCTCACATGCATTTGTTGATGCACAAAATATTCGCCCAATTGATATTGTTTATAACTTTGTTTTGTAAACAAAGCTGAACTGGTGCATTTGCACTCAAGACAATAAAGCGCATAAACACTCACTCGCACATTTTCTCACTCACTCATTCCCTCATTCACCCTCTTACTCTTTTGTTCACTCGCTCTCTACACACGGAGCAAAAATGCTGATGTACCGGCCGGCAGGGGCACCAAAACAAAGGTAAATAAACAGAGCCACGAAAGCTATTCATATTACGCCGTATCATGAAATTTACATTGAGTAAAGCAAGCCAGCGAGCAGGCAATAGCAGTGGCCGAGACAGAGACAGAGGCAAAGCCATTGGCAAAGGCAATGGTCATGCATAGGGAGAGGCAGAAGTAGAGAGCGAGCGGCGACTCAATGTGCGGCATCCGCTATCTCACCACAATATAGCAGCATGGAATGAAACCACCACTCTTATTTGAGACTTCGGCACGGTTGCACGTGTTACGCGAGTTGGCTCTTCGTCTTTGTGGGGTTTTGGCTGTTTCCTCTCAACAAAAAAATTTAATAAAATAAAATATTAATTATTCTGCAATGATTAGGCAAAGTAATAGACGACAACAACAATAATAAAAAAAATAATACAATTCATCTTCTACCAAAGCTGAAACCACAAAACGTATACCGGGGACTAACTTTAAAAAAATACATAGTACCAAATAAATAAATATTAAAAATATATGTAACAAATGATTCAGATTTGAAAAGAAAAAAGAAAATTTAAAAACTGACATCGCTCAAAACAAGCGAGAATTCTAGTACATTTTCTGGACATTTTTTCAATTTGTAAAAGCAGCAGCAATTAAAGCGCAGTAAGTCTTCTCGAGCAAAGCTTCTGCTTCGAGAAAAGTGAATGTGAGTGAAGCAGAGGAGCGCGTAAAATAAAGCTTAAACTAGAGATTTTCTAGAGCTGCTTGCGTTCGTGAGTGGTGTGAATAGAAAATAAGTAACAGTGCAACAGCAAATCGTAAATGAATTTCGAAAGAGCTCCAAAAGAAAGAAAAAGAGGAATAAATATTAACGTCGCGCAAATCGACGTACAAGTTTTGGGCGCGATTTTTATTATTCTTTTTTTTTTTGTAACAGTGACTGTCGATTCACTGTTCTATTTTTTTCGGGTGTTATATTAATTATACTTCTGGCTCACTTCTGCTGTTCTTCAACTGCGTTCAACAGTGTATTAACAGTGTTGTCAAAAAAGAAAAAAGAAGCATTCAGCCAGCAACAATTACTGAATTGGATTACAAATTTTAATTTCATATATTGGACGTAGCAGAGGTAAGCCAAGTGTCAAAAATTGAAGTGATTTAGAATCTAAGGGAAGAGAAAATAAATAAGAGTAGTCAGACACAGACATGAACATACATTATACATGTAGGTGACAAGTATGCAGGCACTTTCTGTTTTTGCCACGTCCTTTTATTCGCTTTTCGCGCTAAGCTACGGGTTTGACGCGTAATTTTGTTTTCTCTACCCTTTCTCGTCCTCTAGTGCTTGTTGAGCAAAGGGCACAAACGCAATTTGTTGCTTTGAAAAAAAAAAAAAAAAAAGAGATAGATGGATCAGAATACAATAAAGAGATTAGCTTTTATCAGTCTAACTCATATAAAACGTTCGCGCATGTATTTTGCCATGTGTCTGTGGGCTCGTATGCGAGCGAAATATTTAAAGCAAATCAACAAAATTCGCGCATGTTGCCAAGTGATTTCAAACGATTTATATTATATATGCAATTAAAATCTGGCGCAGATCATCATGATAACTTTTCTGAACTGCTGTCGTCCATATCGACATCAGCAGCTGCTTTGCAGCATTAATCTATTTTATGAATCTTACATCATTAACCCAATGTCAAATGTGCTCCTTTCTATACCCTGAACCTATTGAAAATGGGAATTCAATGTATAATGGTTTTATGAAAATGTACGTAAAAGGCAAAAGTAAGCGTGCCCCATCCCCATAAAGTTATATATATTTTAGATCAGGAAGACAAACTGAGTTGATATAGCCATGTCCGCTTGTCCGTCCGTGTATACGCAGCGATCTCGTTATTATACTCTGAAAGTTTTATTAAGAAAGTCTATGTAGAAGAAAAGTTATTCAACAATCAATTTACCATAGTAATACTTATATGCAGCCTAAGCGCAGCCGCTGCGTAAAGTGCGCAGTATGCAGAGCGCATGCCTACTCATAACTGTGAATAAATGAGTGCATGCGTTATATGCAATGTATATATAAAAGAAACGTAAAGTGATTTTAATATCAGCTCCCGCAGGGTTCAGGGTCTTGATCGGACCGTCTCGACTATAGCACTCTTACTTGGTGGTACCCTGAGCCAATTGAAACTGGTAAATCAGGGAATAACGGTTTTGTTGGAATGTATGTAACAGGCAGTAGCCGTGGCAGACTCCATAAAGTATATATATTCTTGAACACGACGACAAGGGAAATTAATAAAGCCCCGACTGTCCGTCCTTCTGTCCATATGGTTGAACGCGATCTATAAGAGCAAGAGACGATATTTTTTTGTAGGTCCGTCTATAGCACGCGCAGATCAAGTTTGTTTTAAAATTTCGAAAACTATCCCCTATTAATTGTTATCAATTAAAAACATAACCGAAATTCAGTTATTATATTATATCTCGCCCATCTTTTAAGCTTTAAAGCTAGTGACACCAAATTTGATTTTTTGTTGTTATATTTTGCATACCGGCTCCAAGTTTCCCCTAATTCTTTAAATTGAAGTTCAATTTAAAACATAGCTAATATGTTAATGAGTGTCACTTTTTTTTCTACACTGACAAATATGCCCACAGAATATGTTAATCATATGCTGAAAATTTAATTTAAATCCGTTGCTACTCAACAAAAAAAGTTATTAAACAAAACGTTCGGCTAATTTTCAAAAGCACGCGGCAGCAGCGCTAAACGTATATTTTCTATGTATGTGCACACGCACATACAAACGCTCGAATTCTAGTCGATTCGAAGAATCGCAAATTACGTTTGAATTTTTTTTTAACTATCTGCTGCTGCTTTAGTTCACATTTTCAACTGCTTAAGCAGTGAAGTGGCGTCGTTGATAGAAGCGGCGCAAGTGAAACGCCCGACTAGAGTTTTCTTACTTGTTAATAATTCACAATATACATTATTTGTATACCCTGAGTCCATTGAAAATGGGAAATCAGGGTATAATGTTTTTGTTGGATGTATGTAACAGGCAGAAGGAGGCGTGGCAGACCCCATAAAGTATATATATTCTTGATCAGGACGACAAGAGAAATCGATTTGGCCCTGTCCGTCTGTCTGTCCGTCCCTATGTTTGAACGCGCCGATTTCCGCTTCTATAAGAGCTAGAGATTTGAAATTTTTTTGTAGGTCCGTGTATAGCACTCGCAGATCAAGTTTATTTTAAAAAAATCGATGACTAACCCCAATTAATTGTTATCGATTAAAATCAAAATCGAAATTTATTTAAAAAATTATATTTCGCCCATCTTTTAAGCTAGTGACACCAAATTTATATTTAGCTTTATATGTATTTTATGCAATTTTGAATTTTGTTATTCTTTGAATACCGGCCCCAAATTCTATGAAAAACACAGATTCGACGAGGCTCAGGGCATCCCCCAGTCGGTCACACCGACTAGAGTTTTCTTACTTGTTTATAAATATATATGATATGAAATATCCCCTCTTTGCTTTCATTTCAAACAGTTTTTGTAACTGGATATCTGGCTACTGTTCTGCAACAGGGAAGACAGCCCAAATTTTGGAGATAGATAGTAAATAGAAGACAAAGGTGGCAAAAATGGCGACCGTTTGCTCTAGTGGTATCATCAGCGGCGATTTCGATTATATGGACGATATAGGATTTAGCGATCTGCTGGAACTCAACGTACAGGACATAGGCTATAGGCTGCCTAGCATACAAAATGACTTGGAGAAAATCGCCGCTGCACACCCCCCCCACCATTTATACAGCCTCTCGCTGTCCGATGATATGGACATAAAGCCGGAGATACGTAATGGTGACTGCATGTGGTCCGCTTTCGGCTGCACTGGTAACAGCAATTGCAGCTCTAATGGCGGCAGTGGCAGCAGCAACAACAACAACGTCTCGGCAGCCTCCAGCTACAGCGAAAGCAGCGCTGTGCCGCCAGCTTTTGTCAGCGGGAGCGCATTGAGCATCAAGCGTGAATTGGAGGAAGATGAAGTGCAGCAGGAGGATGAGCAAGAGCATGATAAGGACCAGGACAATGACAGTAACAGCGAGAATTGCCCCGACAACAGCAACAACAGTAAGAAAACCAACAGTTGCAGGTCAACTGATGGCAACAGCAAGTCGGCTGCAGCTACAGCAACGGTAACAGCAACGATTTCGATACCCAATCGAATGAAGCAACGGGATCCCGTTATTGAATCGTATATACCGCCAGGTGGTTCGTTGCTGCGCAAGAGTAATATACAGCAAAAGCTGCAACAGCAGAAACTGCTGCTGCAGCAACAGCTGCGCCTCACATGCTCACCTGAATACAACAACAACAGCAGCAACAGCAACATTAATAATAATAGCATCAGCAACAACAAAAGCTACGTCATGCTACAGGATGAGACCCTCCCAGAGTTCCGCCACAACGTTGACCTGCGCGCCTGCGTAATGGGCAGCAATAACATTTCATTGACAAATACCTCCGATGCGAATATTATTGACCATCTGAGTCGAGAGCTGCAGAACACGAGCAAGGAGCGCATTGATCTGCCCTATCGGATACCAGTCGATCCGCCAATTATAACAGACGTGCTGGAGGTTCTCAATCAGCAAGCGCAACAATCGGACTCATGTGCTGCAGCCGAGGCAGCAGCAGCGGCGACATTGTCACCACCAGCAACAACGGCAACAAGCTCGGACTCGGATTCAGATTACGGCGATTGCTCCATGGACAAGTCACACATGCGTCACATCAGCGATCACAGCTATACGCGCTGCAACGAGGTGGAGGCCAATTTGGACACGCCCTCCGATTCCGGTGAGTGTTACTCTTAGAATACTCTCTGCTTGTAACAGTAACTAGCTACGTCTCCCGATCAACTCACCCTCACACTCACCCACTCTCACCGCATACCAACATCTCACTGATTAACGGAACCCATCTTCTTTCATTTCGCCTCGTCCGAGGACATTCAACTAGTGTGTGCTGTGCTCTACGTGGGTGAACGATGACGCGCCCAAAATCTATCGCCTACGTCAACAGCAAACGTAGTAAACTTTTTGCCAAGTCTGCTGTTGTTGCGCAGGCATTGCACACTCCCACCCGCTGCGCGTTGTTTTCCAGCCCTTGGGTGAAGAGCTTTTATTGATTTTCCTTTCCCAGCACCCGAGGTCAACTCCAATTACTTGCACATTTCATTGGCGTCTTGAAGCCTACGCATAACAGAGAACAACCCCCGTGCTGCAAACCACCCTCCACCCCTTTTTCTCCATTACCCAGTCGAGCGATAGCGCGTGGCTTTCAGGGCTCATGAATTTCTCTGTGTATATAAGCATACACATACATACATATATATATATATATATATATATATATATATATATATATATACAGAAACAAATAGGTTGTTTTTTTTTCTCAAGGATGTTTGTATTCATGCCACGTGGCGTCAGCAGCACTTACCCTGTGCCGGCCGCCTTTCCCTTCGTCCGACTATAGTTGGCTTTTGGGTTCAATGTCTTGTGGCAATTCCGTTCTCTTGCGAAATGAAAACGCACACATACAAATGCAATTTGGCGCGCACCACATACACACACATACGAACACATGAACACATATATATATATATATATATATATATATATATATTTCATGACTTGCGTGCAAAGAAGGAAGAAGCTTTTCGAGTGTTATATATACATACGTACGTACATTCATACATATACACATATATATTGGTATACTTTTATACGTATGTATGTGGGGTTGATGTTGAAACCAGCTGTTATTGTTGCTGTTGCTTTATTGGCATTTGGCACCTTTTGATTTGCGCGTGGAACAAAAACAGAACTATACGAACTGGTCAGGTTTTTGTTGGTATTGATGTTGCTATGCGTGTGTTATTACGAGTATCAAAACCGATTCGAAATACGAAAAAATGTTAATGAACTGAGCGAAGGCCGAATAAACAAAATAGTGCGTAGTAACCGAAACGAATTGATTGTAAGAGTGTATGAGAATGGGCCTGAGTGTTGTTATTGCAGTTGCGCTGTTGCTATTTCAACTACCAATTAAATAAAACCACCAATAGGGCGGCGATGTGATGCGTGATGTACTATGCAGAGAACGCGAAACGTGATGTTGCCTAAGGGATGTGTGTGGGGAAATGTCACTTAAAATTCCTTTTACGTTATATTCATTTATTTTTCTGAACTGCGACCAAATTTGTTTTCCTGTTATTTTACTTTCGCTGAGACAGCAAATTTGTGCGTCTGGCTATGGCAGCGCTTAGCGCCCAGTTACAACATTCGGCCAACCCACCTAACAACAACATGATAAGCTTTAACAATGGTCCAAATAACGACGACGGCGACTAACAAAATGTTCTTTCGACGCGTGCTGTTGCTAGGCGCGTTTTTGTGTTCGCACACAGTCGCAGAGATACTCATAAACACACAACACACAGAAAATCGCGTACATACACATACACACCCGCCGCCTGTTGTCTCTCTTTGTGTGCGTCTCATTCACACTGGCGTTGTCGGCTTGTGTGTCTCTCTTCTTCGCACGCATTCATTATTCTGCGTATTCACGAACACGTGAAGCAATAAATTATTATGCTCAAGGTCGGCGGCGACTGTGCCGGCTAACTTTGGCGTGTTTGATGCGTCGCTGCTTTTATTATTATTATTTATATGTTTCTTATTTTTGCAATGTTGCCGACGCCAACGTGCCTTCCTTTTTAGTTGGATGTTTGTTGTTGCCTTAAATGGAGGCCCAGCATTGCGCATACATACATATATACATACATACATACATACATACATACATACATACATACATACATACATACATGCCTAAATTAAATGTTGAGCCGGCATGACTAAAAGAAGAGAAGGAATGTTGCTACCCAAAATGTGGCCAGACACAATTTATTGTCGTATGTGTACGTATGTGTATGTGTATGTATATGTGTATGTGTATGAGTATGAGTGTGTGTGAGTGTATGTGTATGAGTGCGTGTGTGTGAGTGCTAATTGCAAATGTCATTCCGAATTTCTTCGAATCGTTAATGTTTCAAGGGAACTCGTGCCTCGGCCAGAAAAATTTTTCAAATGAATACGCATATAAATCGTTTAAACATGGGGAAAATTACGAATTGATTGAAATAAAATCGTTGTTAGAATTGTGAGATTGCAGTTGATTCTAATACCAGGAATACGTATAAGCAAAAGGAAAAAAGAGGAAGATGGTCACGAAGATGAAGAAGCGATGAAATGTGGCTGTTTTTTTTTTTATATACCCTGAGCCCATTGAAAATGAAAAATCAGGGCATAATTTTGTATGTAACAGGCAGAAGAAGGTGCAGTAGACTTCATAAAGTATATATATTCTTGACCAGGACGACAAGAGAAATCGATTTAGCCCTGTCCGTCTGTCCGTATGGTTGAACGCGCTGATCTTAGAACATATAAGAGCTAGCGACTTGAAATTTTTGTAGGTTCGTGTATAGCACTCGCAGATCAAGTTTGTTTCAAATAATCGATATATAACCCGAATTAACTGTTATCGATTAAAACAAAATCAAAATTCAGTTTTTAAATTATATCTCGCCCATCTTTCAAGGTAGAGTCACCAAATTCGGCATTTATCTTTATATATGTTTTCTGCAATTTCGAATTTTATTTTTTGGATACCGGCCCCAATTTTCCCAAATTCTTAAAGTAGAAGGCTAGTCGGAATATAGCCAAAATGTGAATGAGTTGGCACTTTTACTAAACTGACAAATATGCCCATAAAATATGTTGATCATATGCTGAATGCTGATCATATTGAAATCCGTTAAGTAGCAAACAAAGTTATTAAACAAAACGTTTGGGCAATTTGTAACCTCACGTGGCAGCAGCGCTATGACTGTGCATACACACTCAAACGCGCGTACTTTTTCCATGCATGTGCACACACACATACAAATGCTCGCATTCTAGTCGATTCGAAGAATCGCAAATTACGTTTGAATTTTTTTGAATTATCAGCTGCTGCTTTAGTTTATATTTGCTACTGCTTTATTTTTTATAGAGGCGGCGTACACGAAACGTGAGTTCAACTACAGGCGACGCAGGAAATTTATTTAGTTTTTTAATTTTATAAAAATTAGGTGACGTTGATAATAGAGGTGATGCGCGATGCGTTATTGACATAGATTCAACTCTGCTAATGTCAGTTTTTTTGGAGTTTTTTGACAAAAATGCTATTTGAAAATTTGTATAAGCTTACGCAATAACAAGCTGTAGAGTATATTGAAAAACAGAGATTCGACGGGGTTCAGGGTAATCCCAAGTCAGTTACGTCCGACTCGAGTTTTCTTACCTTTTTTCCTTTTTATTTATTTATATGCATAGTGGGCTACCACTATCAATTTTTCAAGCATAGATAAGATTTTTGGTACCACATACGTTCGTCATTTGGGTTTGTTATTTTTTGTCGTATTTGATAGGCTCGACATTCCTCATGCGAGAATTACATCATTTGCCATTTTTATTTTTATACTTCTCGATTTCAATTTCATTTTGCGCTTTGTATACACTTGTGTTTACATTGCTTAATTTTAAATCAGTTGTTTTTATTCTGTTTGCCTGTGCTTAGCTGTAGGCAGAGAGATTGGGAGAGGGATAGCGATAGCTTTTTTCTGTCTATCTGCTCTTTATCTTCGGCTATTATCTAGAGTAACCGGGTGCCAGAGCCGAGGGCAGCAATGACGTCGATGCTGACGGTGATGCCGATGCCGACGGCGCCTGCTCGTTGCGCCTCAATTAACATTAGCTACTTGGGGCGCTTGAGTTCTGCATAATGTATGTATATGTACATACATATGTGCAACCCGTACAATCGCTCGGTTTTTTTTTTTTACTGATACACTCTTTTTACCGTTTCATCATGCATTCCCCTGAATCGAACAGTTCACTTGTTATATGCTGTCCCTTTTACACAATTTGCAATATGCTAATTTTATAGGGCAAAAGCTTTGGTGGCCGTGTCTGTGACTGTGCCTGAGTGTGTGAGTGAATGTGTGCATGGGATCGTTTGTGTCTGTCTCGCAGTTGTTGCTCTCGTTTCTCCAAACTCGTTTGACGCCTACAGACAGCTGCTAACTGCATAAAAGTTGCGCAACTTATCAAGTCCTGCTCGTGCCTATGTATGTGTGTAGACATCTTATTTGCAATTGTAATTAACTACGCCGGTAACAACAAAAATCTATTTCTTTTATGCCTGTGGCTGGCAATCGCGCTTTATTATTATTGTTGCTATTTCAGCTAGGCTGTATTCTTGATTTGATCTTGGCGCGCTTAGCAACAAAAGTTGGCAAACTGTCGGTTGTCGTTGAAAACTGGTTTTACGCGTTTTTTTATACTCTGAATCCATTGAAAATGGGAATTCAGGGTATAAGGGTTTTGTGAAAATGTATGTAACAGGCAGAAGGAGGCGTGTCAGTTATAAAGTATATATATTCTTGATCAGGAAGACAAACTGAGTTGATATAGCCCTAGAGACTTGAAAGTTAAAATGAATACTATACTATGTATACCATGTATACTATGTATACCATACGCTGTACGAGTTTATTTTTTTTTTCGATAACTCATCCCATTTCCTTATTATCGATAAAAATCGATATTTTGACTTTGTTTTTCAAGCGTAACTCTATAACCGTAAAAGCTAGAAACTTAAGATTTGTGATACTGTGCTGTAATGAATGCACACATGGATTTTGGATACCGACCCCCATTTCCCCGAAATTCGCAAATCTCTCCGCAAGTCGTATATCAAATATTAGGTAAATTGAGCTTTGGCAAATAGATACATATGGATATACTCTGAAAGTTTCATTAAAAAAGTGTAGAAGTAAAGTTATTTAAGAATCAATTCCTATAGTAATGCACAAACTGCGCAGTAAGCAGAGCGCGTCTCTACGAATAACTATGTACATATGTATGTGTGCATGCGTTATATGCAACATATATATATAAAAGAAGTGTAAAATGATCAGTTGCCGCAGGGTTCAGGTTATCTCTTAGTCGAGCCGTGTCGACTAGAGCACTCTTGTTTTTTTTTTACACATTGCTCATAAACTATTTTTTTTTTTTAGTATTTTTTTTTTGTTGCTGTCTAATTGTTGTCTCTTTCAAAAAATGCAAATCATGCAAAGTCGATGTCTGCGTGCAGTTTTTTCCCGCTGTCGCCCATATCCGCTTGATCCGAAACAAAAAAATTTATAAAAAAAAATTTTGTTTTGTGTCAGCAACGTGAATACCGACTTTGTTGCTACAGTCACATTTCATGCAATGCGCTGTGGCTCCAAAAAGAAAGAAAACAAGTAAGAAGACTCTAATCGAACATCACCGACTAGGGGATACCCTGAACCCCGTCGAATCTGTGCTTTTCAATATACTATACAGCTTGTTATTGCGTAAGCTTATACAAATTTTCAAATAGCATTTTTGTCAAAAAACTCATACAACTGACATTAGCAGAGTTGAATCTATGTCAATTACACAATGCGCATCACCTCTACCAACAACGCCACCTAATGAATAAATAAACTGAATAAATTTCAAGCGCCGCCTGGAGTTGAACCCAGGTCCTCATGTTTCGCGTGCTCCGCCTCTATTAACGACGCCACTCCACTGTTTGAGAATGCAGTGGCAAATGTAAACCAAAGCAGCAACTGATAATTCCACAAAATTCAAACGTAATTTGCGATTCTGCTAATCGCTGCTACCACGTGCGTTTTCAAATTGCCCAAATGTTTTGTTTCAGAACTCTTTTGCTACTTAACGGATTTCAATCAAATTTTCAGCATATGATCCATATGTTTTATGGGTTTATTTGTCAGCTTAGTAAGAGTGCGAACTCATTCACATTTTGGCTATATTTGAGACTGAACTTCAATTTTAAGAAATTGGGGAAATTTGGGGCTGGTATCCAAAATTTGATAAAATTCAATTGCATAAAATATATATAAAGCTAAATATCATATTTGATGTCTCCAGCTTAAAAGAGGGGCGAGATATAATTTTTTTTACTGAATTTCGATAATGTTTTTAATCGACAACAATTAAGTGGGGATTGTTATCGAATATTTCAAACAAATTCGGACCTACAAACAAATAAGATCGGCGTGATCATACATACGGACAGACGGGCGGACGGACAGGGTCAAATCGATTTCTCTTGTCGTCCTGGTCAAGAATATATATACTTTATGGGGTCTGCCACGCCTCCTTCTGCCTGTTACATACATCCAACAAAAACATTATACCCTGATTTCCCATTTTCAATGGGTTCAGCGTATAACAAGTAATAGTGCTCTAATCGAGACGGCTCGATTAAGAGATACCCTGAACCCTGTGGGAGCTGTTACTAAAATCATTGTACGCTTCTTTTATATATACATTGCATATAAGGCATACACATATAAATAAACATAGTGGTGGGAATCTTACATATTTTTGGTACCTGTTGACCCTTTTAGAAATCTGAAGTTGGTAGCAAAAAAAAGGGCATAATTGGAATTTCCTAGTGCTTATGCGTATCGCAGATATCGCACACAAATACATAAACGAACTATGCAGTTTGCTCAAAGTCATATATAATATTAGGCAATTTGCGGTTTTGTGCTGGATATCTGGACACTTTGCCCAGGCTGTGCCAAATATGCACTCGACTAAAGTTATTTACGTTATTGTTTTGAGTAAAACATTATGTCGATTTCAATTATCATATACATGTTTTAGCTCTAGTCTATACATTTTCACGAGACAACAATATTCAATTTAAGTTTTATATTATAACTTAAAAACCTAAACACATTCAAAAATTTGAGTCAACAAAAGTCACCGTGCTCTGCCTTGCGCTGAGCTGTCTGGCGCCAGCGTTCTTCTTAGAAGTAACGGGGATCTTTGAATTTGTATATGCGCCTATGTACATAGGCAGGCGCTCTACTTGCTGCGCAGTTTGCATAGCGACTGCGCTTGGGCTGCGATATGAGCATTACTATGGGAAATTGATTGTTGAATAACTTTAATTCTGCTCGGACTTTCTTTATGAAACTTTTAGAGTATTATTAGATGGTACATATCTTTGCATTTGCCAAAGCACAAGTCTCTAGTATTTGATATACGACTTCTAGAGAAATTTACAAATTTGGGGGAAATGGGGGCCGCCAAAATCGAAAAATGACAAATGACATTCATTACAGTAGCATACGCCGCAAATCTGAAGTATCTAGCTTTTACGGTTACAGAGTTACGCTTGAAAAACAAAGTCAAATTATCGATTGTTATCGATAATAAGAAAACGGGATGGGTTATCGAAAATTTAAGATAAACTCGTTAAGCGTATGTTATACACGAATATTCAAGTTAAATTTCAAGTCTTGAGCTTTTGTGGCTTCGGAGATCTAGGGGCTTCTTCGGACAGACGGACAGGTCTTAAACAATTTATCTTGTCGTCCTGATCAAGAATATATATACTTTTGGGGTCTGCCATGCCTCCTTCTGCCATTTACATACATCCATCAAAACCATTATACTCTGAATTCCTATTTTCAATGGGTTGAGGGTATAAAAATACAGATTCGATTCAGGGTATCCCCGACTAGAGTTTTCTTACTTGCTGTTCCATTTATTTTGCAGCAGCGAAACGTGTATTGATAACGCAACGCATCGCTTCGTCGCAATTGACTCATGCAAAATGTTGCCAAAAGGTGGTTGTCTACAAAGACAACGCTTGGCTCCAATTGCCCCGTATCGCGTGCCCAGTTTCTTCCCGTTGTCGCCTCTTTGCCTGGCTTCGATTTGGTTCGTTGCGGCTGCTCGCTTGCTCGCTTGCTCGCTCTGCTGCTCCTCTGCACTTGGACTTGAAATATTGAATGGGGAGCTTGGGTCTTTGTTGTTGTTACTGCTTGAGCTTTAAAGCTCCTATACAACCTTTTTGCTGCTTGCATGCTATTTGCACGAAGTCTCCAACCTCCTTTTTATACGCAGCCCTCGCTCTGTCCCTCTCTTGTGCTTCATGCTTGTTTGGACAGTTGTTAAGCCCAATACCCACACGCACACAATATGTACAATCAGCATGTGTGCAAATATTTGTTGTGATTGTGTGCTGTGATGTTGTTTTATTAGGCAAAGAGGGAGATAGATTAGAGTAACGGCTGTTAAGCTGTTGCATAATTTTTTAATTTTATATACACATATGTATATAATAGTAACATATATATATATATATATATATATATATATATATATATATATATATATAGCTGTGTGCGAAAAAAAAACAATGCCCTTGAGCTTTGACTTCAAAGTTGATAAATCATATTAAAACAAGTAAAACAAGTAAGAATGCTCTAATCGAGACGGCTCGGTTAAGCGATACCCTGAACCCTGTAAGAGCTGTTACTAAAATCATTTTACGCTTCTTTTATATATACATTGCATATACTTGTAACGCATGCACACATAAATACACAGTTGTGCGTGGGCACAGGGGTGGGAATTTTACACATTTTTGGTACCTGCTGACCCTTTTAGAAATCTGAAGTTGGTTGCGAAAAAAGAGCATAATTAGAATTTCCTAGTGTTTATGCGTATCACGGATATCGCACACAAATACATAAATGAACTATGCACTTTAAGTAGCGCCATATACATATAATATTAGGCAATTTGCGGTTCTGTGCTGGATATCTGGACACTTTGCCCAGGCTGTGCCAAATATGCACTCGACTAAAGTTATTGTTTTGAGTAAAACATTTTGTCGATTTCAATTATCATATTTTAGCTCTAGTCTATACATTTTCACGAGACACGCTCTAACTTCGTCTAATTTGTGATCAAATTAAAAGTTTTAATGGAGGTTGATAAAAAATCTATTAGCTACACATTATCATTAAAATAATAACAATATTAAATTTAAGTTTTATATTATAACTTAAAAAACTAAAAACATTCACAAATTTGAGTCAACAAAAGTCACCGTGCTCTGCCTTGCGCTGAGCTGTCTGGCGCCAGCGTTCTTCTTAGAAGTAACGGGGATCTTTGAATTTGTATATGCGCCTATGTACATAGGCAGGTGCTCTGCTTGCTGCGCAGTTTGCGCAGCGACTGCGCTTGGGCTGCGATATGAGCATTACTATGGGAAATTGATTGCCGGTATCCAAAATCGAAAAATGACAAAATGTGCGCATTCATTACAGTAACATACGCTGCAAATCTGAAGTATCTAGCTTTTACGGTTACAGACTTACGTTTGAAAAACAAAGTCAAATTATCGATTCTTATCGATAATAAGAAAATGGGATGACTTTTCGATAATTTATGATAAACTCGTTAAGCGTACGGTATACACGAGTATTCATGTTAAATTTCAAGTCTCTAGCTTTTGTAGTTTAGGAAATCGGTGCGTTCACATGGACGGACGGACACACGGACAGGTTTTAAACAATTTCTCTTGTCGTCCTGATCAAGCATATATATACTTTATGGGGTCTACCACGCCTCCTTCTGCCTGTTACATACATTTTCACAAAACCATTATACCCTGAATTCCCATTTTCAATGGGTTCAGGTTATAAAGAGGCTTTGTCACTCTGTGCCCGCTGCTATTCATTACTTTTGCCTTCTGTCCCCATATTAATTGCAATTGCTGAAATAAGCCATATTATATATGAGCTAGACATTGATTTAGTGATAGCCTTCTACTGACCGTTACTAACTCATTCTCTTTATTATGATTTTCGCTTTCGCTGCAGATGAAGAAATCGATGTCGTCTCTCTGAATGACAAAAAGTTGCCCACAAATCCTTCAGATCGCGATCGACGCGTTCTTCAGACAAAGGTGGCTAATAAAATATCGAGCGACAATCGCATCGTCGCTCATCGATCATCCAGACGTTATGAGCTACCCTATACGCCGGCCAGCAGTAGTCCCGTCAAATCGGTTTCTAACTCTCGCTATCCCTCGCCCTCGGGCACGCCCTATCAGAACGCCGGCGTTGTTGCAGACACCTATTCACCCGAAAGCAGCAGCAGCATCAGCATTAGCATCAGCAGCAGCAGCAGCAGCAGCAGCAGCAGCAGCAGTAGCAGCAGCATCAGCAGCAGCAGAAGCAGCAGCAGCACTACCACCAACACCACCACCACCACCACCACCACCGTCACCACCACCCCCACCACCACTACCAGCACCACCAGTAGCAGCAGTAGCAGTAGCAGCAGCAGCAGCAGCACCAGCACCAGCAGTAGTACCAGCAACATCAACAGCGACTGCACTACCCCGCCCATGAGCGTAGGGGTTGGTATCAAAAAGAATCGTAAGCCTTTCTATATGCCCGACTGCAGTGACGCTCTGTTGGCGGCCAAGCGTCATCCACGTGGTCATCTGTTATCCAAAAAGCGCCCCATGAAACGTGGACAGTTCAATTCATATGGCTTCGATGCGAAGGATGTCCAGAACGTAATGTCGCATGCCAGCAACTGCGCTAACATCAGCACCATTAGCACCATCAGCAGCATCATCAGCAGCAGTAACATCTGCAGCAACACGCTAAAGCGTCATCTGATCGTCGACGAGGCGGATACAATTGAGAAACGTAATCTACATAACGATATGGAGCGTCAGCGTCGCATCGGGCTTAAGAATCTGTTCGAGGCTCTCAAAACGCAAATACCCAACATTAGGGACAAGGAGCGTGCCCCCAAGGTAAACATCTTGAGAGAGGCGGCTAGGCTTTGCGAACAATTAACGACCGAGGAGCGAGACCTGAGCGTCAAGCGTCAGCTGT
The DNA here is from genome assembly GCA_035046225.1 of Drosophila pegasa. Lineage (NCBI taxonomy): Eukaryota > Metazoa > Arthropoda > Insecta > Diptera > Drosophilidae > Drosophila > Drosophila pegasa. Next base: position 665,081 of record JAWNOD010000375.1, read on the forward strand.
TGAAAGCTAAGCTCAAGCAAAGGCAGGAGCAATTGGCGCGTCTGCGTATGAGTAAGAATGTCGCTGAATGATTATAGACGTAAGACAGGGCGAAAGAGAGAGGGGGTAACGGTTAAAAAGGTAGAGAGATGGAGAATGGGGGCATATGGTAAACGATGCATGTGCGGGTGGGATCAAATACAAGGAACGTGTTTGTAAGCAAGCCCCTGTGAAGCAAAAAATATATTTTAATATATGACCATAGTGTACTTTGACGTAGGCTCAGATAAGCATTTTTTTAACTTCAATATCAGATTTTAGTATTAGCCAGTAGAGCGTTCGTACGATTTATCGAGCTGTGCCTCGATGTTGACAACAGAAAAGGATAACAATGATAAGTGATAATAACTATCATAACGATAATGATAATGACGATGCAGTAAGATGTTTAGTTAGAAGATGTTCATTTGCCTAGTTAGTCTACTGCATCGGATGCTAATAATAAAAAATAAAACAAGCGATCGGACAGAATAGTTTAAGAAACCAAAACGTTTTGTATACATATATATATATATATATGTATGTATACACAAAACGTTTTGGTTTCTTTTATATATATATATATATATATATATATATATATATATATATATATATCTTCTATTCTATTATGAGTATTTAATATATAAGTATCCTTTTAAAGCTTTCAGCTTTTTTTTATATACATTATATATATATATATATATATATATATATATATAAAACTAACATAGTGATTTAAATAGATTTCTTTGATGTGATATTTTTAATTTGATTTTGAAGTAACGCAAAATGCAAGTTGGAAGAAACAAATTTAAACAAAAGTGTTTATAACAAACGTAGAGTTAGGAAAGGTAATTTCAACATAAACAAAATACTTTTTATTTTCTTTTATTTTTGTCTTTTTATTTTAATTTTTATTTTGTAATTTTAACTTAACTTAGATGTAGATAATAGTGCGTAGGACTTTAGTATCTATTTACTTAACCATGAAATGAATTACAAACCCGAAAACAATAAAAATTAAAGCAGAACAAGGACAAGACCTAAAACAAACGGAGAAAACAAAACAAAAGAAATTAGAAAATAAAGAAAAACAAAAAACTGAAATGGAAACAAAAAACAAAGTTACAACGAATGAGCCACTAAAAGCAAACAACTATAAGTAGGAGTGAAAGAGAAAGAGTGTGTAAAAAAGAGAGAGAGGGGGGGGGGGGGGGGGGCAAACGAAAATATAAGAGAAAGTGTATATAAGCGAAAGGTAATATAAGACTTAAAGCATACTGCAAAGAGAACAGTTAATGAAATTAGACCAAAAGGAAAATTGCAAAAAAAAAACGCAAAAACAATTTTTGAATGAGAAGTTATATTGTAAGTTATTCTAAAGAAATAAATGCTTAAGCATAACATACAGACACAAAGATACACTAGATATATATCTTCTTATACAATTAGTGTGTAGTCTATATTATTTTTATTATTTTTTTTTTTTTGCATAAACATATATTATATATTATATATTATATATATTATATATATATAGCTATAGCTAGCTGAACGACGAGAGCGTCTCAAAACAACAACAAAACGTTATAGATCGATTGATATTGATGTTCCATCGATAGCACTATGTGCAGAATAATTGATATCGAAGCTTTCCTAGACATACGCAAATGCGCTTAAACAAATTTTTGCTGCCTATTTATAAAACACATTGCGGTTGATTCGAGTTTCTTTAAAATTATTTAAATTGTTATCATTTTTGGTCGTCTTTGCATGTTGTAAGAATAAACTTAACAAATTTCTAACTATGCATATGAAATGCGCAAAATAATAATAATAATAATATTAATAAAAAGAAATACTTAGGTATATAAATATATATATTGAAATAGATATTTATATATAATTTCAATATATAATTTATATATCTAAGTTTTTCTTTTTTTTTATTACTATTATTTTGCGCATATATATATATATATATAGAACGGAACGAAGAGTTAAACAAATATGAATAAAAAATATCCTTTTATAACAGAAACAACAAGAAAATGTTAATAGGGGCAATCGATTATTTTCTTAGATATGTATTAAAACCACAAAAAGAAAAAAAAAAAAATAAAAGGATAAAAACTGTGGATAAGAGAGAACCAATAATAAAGGAAATCATTTTTGGCTGCTCAGTTTGCAAGTGTTTCTAAGCTAAGCAAACTTTGCCAGCTGTCCAACTGTCGATTTTTTTGCTAATAAGATATATATATATATATATATATATATATATATATATATATATATATATATATATATATATATATATATATATATATATATATATATATATATATATATATATATATATATATATATATATATATTTGTTTTTGAATTCATTTAAACAGTGTAGGTATATATATATATATGAATTTATGTTAAACATATATACATATACTTTGTATACACAAATTCATATATATATGTTTATATATACATAACACTACCTTGATTTTTCATATAAGAAAGAACTTTGTATGCATATATATATATATATATATATATATATATATGAATTTATGCATACAAAGTTCTTATATGAAAAATCAAGGTAGTGTTATATATATATAAACATATATATACAATACCTACACTGTTTAAATGAATTCAAAAACAAAACAAAAATAATTATATAAAAACATTGATGCAAAACTGTTATTTAGGTTTAATTTTAATTTTTTTTTATATATGTAGTCAATAGTAAACACGAAAAAGAGAATCGAAAACACATTAACTATTATGAAGAAAGTACAACTATACAACTATAGAGTTACATATATACATTTATATTGTATATATATGTTTATCAACCTTTACCGACGTTTCAACGAACTTTTAGACAAATAGCGCTCAATTCAAAAAATGTTGTCTATAGTTACTATATTATATATATTTATAAAATTGTATTTGCTTTGCTACTTGAAGTTTTACCAGGGTATATTTGGGTTGTTCCTAGCCTATGCTTAGTTTAAAGGTTGAAAAGGAGAAATAGGAGAGCATTGCTGAGACAATTGTATGATCAATTTTTGTTTTATACGTTTTCCCGAGGTTTGCAAACACATTTGTTCTTGCATGGTAATATACAAGAACATTTGAATCATAAAGGAAACATTTTTTTAGTTTGTTTTGAAGAAAATGAAAATATAATATAGCACTGCTACTTCTTTTTTTTTTAAATATATTTTATACATCAAAAATGTATAGTATGCATACATATACACTTTATTTAACGCGATATTTAAAGAATATTTAAATAAAAGCAAAAAAAAAATGGTTATAAATATATGTTAAATACTATTCAGGTGGAAAAACAGAATAGCTTTTTTACAAAAAAAAGGAAAAGTAAAAACAAAAACTAGAAACTGAACTGTAAATTTCAATTACTTTTTTGTTGTTGTTTAGTAAATCAATGTAAATAGAAATCTCGTTAAATACTAGTAAAAAAGAAAAACAAGTAAAAATAACCAAAATCGAAAAGTAACTCTATACCTAATATTTTCTTAAAATGTACACAAGCATTAGGTGAAGGAAAGAAAAAGGGAAAAGAATACAATAGAAAAATACCAGTTAAATCCTAAATACATATACAATATACAAATACAAAATAAGCAAAAGACTACGTACGATTTATCATAAGCAAACACACACAAGTGTATTGTGTACACACATAGACATAGCCAATTAATACGAATGCACTTAAATACAATTTGAAAGCCGTACAAATTTATCTGCAACAATATAACAAAACACACAAAACAAAGCATAAAAAAAAACATAAAAATGGTAAAATCGTTACATAAAATATAAAACAAAAAAGGAAGAAAAAATGTATTTATTGTTTGTTAAACAAAAAATTAACAAAACGAGAAAAACTATGCTATGCATTTTGCAGTTATAATTTAGTTTTGTTAATTTATTGTAAAATAAGTGAAACACAAGAACGACAACCACAACAACCAAAACCTCTAAATCCTCGCAAATATATTTAAAAAAAACTTGCAGCAAGCAACTGTTGCATAAACACTTACGTTTATTTTTTATTTTACAATTTTGTATACACATATATGTTTAACGTATGTTTGTATGAACATAGTTGTTGATGTACATATAAAAATATATGAAATAAAAAAAAAAAATCCAAAAAAATGCATATAAACATTTTTTTTTTGTTGGAAACTGCTAAGTTTTTTAATTTTAAATTGACGCATTTAAACAATAAGTAAATCGTTATTTAGTTACTTGTATTAATTGCAAGGCGCGATTTTTGGGTCTAATAAATATATATAATATACATATATACATATATATGACAACCTAAAACTTGTCTAGAGTTAAACTAAACGCATATACAATACGATTTGTGCGTGTAAGCGCATCAGCAGTAGTAGGCATCGTATCCCGCTTGATTAATTTGTCATGATACTTTTTGAGCTATAAGGGATATTTCAGTGCTTTACTGATTAGACAAATATATACCTAATATGTGCACATATACACATATACATATATGCACATACACATACACATACACATACACATACACATACACATACACATACACATACACATACACATACACATACACATACACATACACATACACATACACATACACATACACATACACATACACATACACATACACATACACATACACATACACATACACATACACATACACATACACATACACATACACATACACATACACATACACATACACATACACATACACATACACATACACATACACATACACACACACACACACATGATTTTTTTTTGTTTAATATATATTAAACAAATAATGTTTAATACTATTTTTCCCCCTAACATGTATGTTTATAATACAATACAATACAATAAATATTTGAGCATACCAACAAAAATTCAATTCAATTGCCAATTTTTTTTTACAACGGTTCGTGGTATACTGGTTTTGTTAGATGTATGTAATAGGCAGAAGGAGGCGTGGCAGACCCCATAAAGTATATATATTCTTGATCAGGACGACAAGAGAAATTGATTTGGCCTTGTCCGTCTGTCCTGTCCGTATGTATGAATGCGTCGGTCTCAGCTCTCATAAGAGCTAGAGACTTGACATTTTTTTTGGAGATCCCTAAATATAGTGCGCAGATCAAGTTTGTTTCAACTAATCAATAACTATTCTCGTTATTTGTTATTGATTAAAAACATAACCAAAATTCAGTTATAAAATTCTATCTCGCCCATCTTTAGGGCTAGAGACACCAAATTTTATATTTAGCTTCATATTTATTTTATGCAGTTTCGAATGTTATGTTTTAGATACAGGCCCCAAATTTCCCCAATTCTTAAAATTGAAGTTCAGTCGCAAATATAGCCTAAATATGAATGAATATGCCCATAGAATATGTTGATCATATGCCGAAAATTGCATTGAAATCCGTTAAGTTATTATACAAAAGGTTTGAACAATTTGCAAACTCACGTGGCAGCAGCGCCAAATGAAAGCACTTTTTCTATGCATGTGCACACACACACATTCAAACTCGCGTGCTTTTTCTATGCAAAATTTCTATACAAACGCTCGCATTTTAGTCGATTCGAAGCATCGCAAATTACGTTTGAATTTTGTTGAATTATCAGCTGCTTGCTTAGTTTACATTTGCCATTGCTTTCTCAGACAGTGGAATGGCGTCGTTGGAAGAAGCGGCGCGCGAAACGTGAGGACCTGGGATCAACTCCAGGCGACTCGTGAAATTTATATGGTTATATTAATGTTATAAAAATTAGGTGGCGTTATTGATACAGGTGATACGCGATGCGTATTTGACTTAGATTCAACTCTGCCAATGTCAGTTTTTATGCTGAAATTTTTATTATTTCACGCTAAATATAAGTATATTGAAAACACAGATCATACAGGGCTCAGGGTATCGTCTAGTCGGTTACGCCCGACTAAAGTTTTTTACTTGTTTTATTTTATTTTTTTATAAAAATGTAGTGGCATTGTTTGTAAAAGTGATGTGCGTTGCTTAATTGACGTTTGTTCAACTCTGCTAATGTCAGTTTTTGATTTTTGACAAAAATGCTAAATGTTTGTAAGAACATTTTTATAAGCAAAAATAGGCTCGACCCTAGTCGGTGACACCCGACAAGAGTTTTCTTACTTATTGTGTTAACGAGAGAAGCTAACAAACGGCTTCCTTAAAATATTCAGATATTATTAATTTAAGTTGAGAAATGTATGCTGCTCAAAAACTGTACAAAAGTGTACAAATGACTCACACAGCGTGGTATTATTTGTTCTAATATATTATGTATCTGATATCTGATATGCTATGATTCACGTTTCCATATGAGACATCTGCAGGATCTACAAAGCGTAGATCTCTAGAGAATAATTTTCTGAAAATATAACATTAGCAAAACTAGTGCTTTAAACATATGTATTTGACTTGACTACAGTATATCATACATCGGAACAGTGTAGAATGAAGTAAATTTCGTCATTTCATCCAGTATAATTCACATACTCAAACACGTGCCCATACACACTTTGTTCTCTGGATGGCTGTTTGACTATCTCTACTTTCGCAATCTCCCCCCTTGTCACCCATCCGTCATCATTTGATCTGTTGCGGTTTATAATTAAGTGCAGTAAGTGCAGCATTGACTGAATTGATTTACTGATCGGCTGATGACTTTTTGATTGACGGACTAGAACTTTTTGACTAATTGATTGACTGACTGTCTGCTCGACTTATGTATGTACATAAGAACTGCCTGGCTTAACTGCAAGACTAATCGTATTAAAAACTCACTGACTGATTGACTTTAATTGAAAGGTTAACAAACTGCTTGATTTATGACTGACGACTGCATAATTGAGTGACTGACTGATTAGATTAGGAGACTGACTGATTGATTAACTGTCTGAATGATTGAATGATATACTTCCTGGTTAATTGACTTATTGTTTCACAGACTGACTTACAGTGCGATCGAGTGATGACTGCTTGACAAACTGATTAACTTTTTGAATAACTGACTTAGTGCTTCTTTGACTTACTTTTTGACTGACGACTTGTTAGATGATTGATTCATTAATTTTTTGACGGATTATTGACTTACTGACTGTGGAAATTGGAAATACATAAAATAAGAACTTGGTAATAACTTAATCGGTACAGTTTTTGCACTATTAGGTTGTTCCAAAATTTTAACAATTCAATTCAAATTTAATTTAATAAAATCATGATTGTTAAGTATGTCTTTACATCACCACTCTGTCCAATAAAAACAAGAAAGAGTGCTTTAGTCGAGACGGCTCGACTAAGAGATACCCTGAACCCTGCGGGAGCTGATACTAAAATCATTTTACGCTTCTTTTATATACATATGTTGCATAAAACGCATGCACACATCCATGCACAGCTATGCGTAGGCACGCGCACTGCTTACTGCGCAGCTTACGCAGCGGCTGCGCTTGGGCTGCAATATGAGCATTACTATTGAAAATTGATTGTTTCATAACTTTTATTCTACTTGGACTTTTTTAATGAAACTTTTACAGTATAATATTTTTTTTTTTTTTTTTTTTTTATATATATATTTTATTTGCAATCTGTCTTGTACAAAACAATAAGCAAATCTTAAAACTATAACTATAAATAACCGGATGGTTTGAACTCCAACGAGATCAATCCATATATTTACATATTTACATATTTATAGCTAATCTACTAGTTTAAGTCTATTCTCTATTTGGCAAATCTAATACGTGGAATCTTTTTAAGCGTCGTTCGCTGTTATTTGTGTTGTCGAGGAGTCCAGAAGCTAGAGCATTGCAGTGGTCATGTAGCCTATTTAAATACCTCTCTGCGGTTTTTTGTATTTCCTCTTTGATAAAAGGAAGTTTGAGGTCTTTATGGATGTCAAAGTTTGTCATATACCATGGAGCACCTGTTATTGTTCTCAGTGTTTTAGACTGGTAACGCTGAAGAATTTCAATGTTTGAGTTACTGGCTGTTCCCCAAAGGTGCAACGCGTATGTCCATATTGGTTTTAAAACAGCCTTATATAGTCGTATTTTGTTTTCAAGGCTTAGCTGCGAGCGCGGTCCTAATAGCCAGTACATTTTTGTTGTCTTGATTTTGAGTTGTAATTTCTTTGCATTTATATGCTGTCTCCAGGTAAGCCTCCGATCCATATGCACTCCCAGGTATTTAACCGTTTCGTTAACTGGAATGGTGATTCCATTGAGTGAGACTGTAGGACAGTTCCCGGGTCTAAGAGCGAATGTTACTTGCACAGACTTTTGGGCGTTCACCACAATTCTCCATTTGTTCAGCCAAGCTTCAATCAGACCAAGTTCCTCTTGAATTAGATTGGATGCAACTGTTGGGTCAGTGCTGGTAGCAACGACTGCGGTGTCGTCAGCATATGTTGCTAGTTCTACAGCATTAGTAGAAGGCAAGTCGGCTGTAAAAACAGTATAGAGGACTGGGCCTAATACACTGCCTTGAGGGACTCCAGCGTATGCAGTGCGTATACTGGACGATTCATCCTGCTCTTGGACGTAAAAACTCCTGTTTTCCAGATAGGACTTGATAATCAAAAAGTATGGTGCAGGCAACCATTTCTTAATTTTATACAGTAGACCTGCATGCCACACTTTATCGAAGGCCTGTTTGACATCTAGGAATACTCCTGTGCAATACTTTTTTGATTCAAATGCATTTATAATTATATTTGTGATGCGATGGCATTGCTCTATCGTACCGTGTCCTCTTCTAAACCCAAACTGGTGTTCGAGTATGATGTTTAGTTTGTCCAGCACTGGTAACATTCTTCTTAAAAGTATCCTTTCGAATACTTTAGAGAACGTCACCAGCAAACTAATGGGACGGTAGGACGATGTGCAGCTTTCCGGCTTGTTGGGCTTAGCAATCATTATTACTTCCGCGCATTTCCACTGACTTGGAAAGTATTCCAATCTGAGCATCGCATTAAATATATATGTGAGCAGACGAATGCATTTTCTCGGGAGATACCTAATTGTAGTCGCGCAAATTTTGTCGTATCCTGGGGTCTTTTTCCTATTTAGGTTTTTTATATTCTCTTCTACTTCAGAAAGAGTCGTTTGGTATATCGGTAGACTCATTTGACAAGGTGATTCTAAAAAATGTTCTACCATTTCTACAGTTTGAGTATCATGTACATCATTGGGCTTAAACACCGAGCTTAAGTGTTCTGCGAATGCTTCAGCCTTCTCAGAATTATGTCTGCAGCGTTGGCCCCTGCTGTCGACAATTGTGGTCATTCTTCTGGCCGGTCTCTTCAAATATTTCGTCGCTTTCCAGAGACTATAATCTGTGTCTCTCGTATATGGATCAAGATTCCTTAGATATTCCGATGTCGCTTCATTTTTTATTTCCCAAAGTCTCCTGTTTAGGTCTTTGGCAGCCTTGTTGAATCTGTTCCTGTCAATCGGGCTTCGAGTTGATTGCCATATTTTCCGAAGTCTTTTTTTTGCAGCTATTTGTGCTCTCAGTTCTAGTGGCAGAAAAGTTTGCTGATGAACATTTGCATTTGGTGGTGGTGTGAACATGCATCCAGCCACGTGAATTGAGTTAGTGAGTTTTTCAATCACAGATTCAATTTCATCCCCTGACTTTAGTGATATGTCTAGACTAGTTCGTTCTTCAAGCCAGTTCTGAAATGCATCTATGTTTGTTTTTGCAATAATGATCCTATAAGGTCTCTGCTTGAAACAAACTGTAGAGCCGTAGGTCACAATAATTGGTGAATGATCAGAGCTCAGATCGAAATTCTCCTCCATTTTGAAATTGTTCTGCGGTAGTCCAGAGTATACAATAAAATCCAGTAAATCTGGGATTTTATTCAGATCACTAGGCCAGTATGTTGGCTTTCCGGTAGATAATGTTGAATAGTTGTTATTTTGTATACATTTATATAGCTCGGCACCTTTTGGGTTTACCAGCCTTGATCCCCACCAGGGGTGTTTTGCGTTGTAGTCGCCACCAGCAATAAACTGTCTACCCAGTCCTTGAAAAAGTGTGTTAAAATTATCTAACTTGCAGAGATATCTAGGTGGCACATATACTGCAGCAACAGCGATGTTTGAATGCATACATTTTATTTGAATTGTTGCAACTTGCATTAAATTTGTGCTGATGCTGTCCAGAGTTTTATAAATAAGTGTATTTTTAACTATAACAGCACTTCCTCCTTGTGCTCGGCCAGATGGGTGATACGCATTTATAATATCATACCCTTTAATAACTATGTAATTTTTCTTTGTGAAGTGAGTTTCTGATATTAATAATATATATCAATGTTGTTGTTTTTAATAAATAAAGTTATTTCATTTCGATGATTGGAAAGCCCATTGGCATTCCATATTGCTATACGAAGATCTACTTGCATAGTTTGTTTACTAACAACATTATCATGTTGAGCAAGTTTGTTGTAAGTTCCGATTGTTTTATTAATAGCTGTTCAATTCTATCTAATGCTGATTTTTCTGGTATTACAGTCTCACCCTTCAGTGCTTGTGCATAGCTAGCTTGATTTGTGTACATATTTTCGTGATTATGGTTTGTTGGAATGTTTAATGTTGGGCGGTTAGCCGATAGTGCTGGCCTGTTATGGAGTAAGCTCGACTTTATTAATGAAACTTTTACAGTATAATAAGATGGTACATATCTTTGTATTTGTCAAAGCACAAGTCTCTAGTATTTGATATACGACCTTTGGAGAAGTTTGCAAATTTTGGGGAAAGGGGGGCCAGTATTTAAAATCGAAAAATAACAAAATGTGAGCATTTATTACATATACCGCAAATCTTATGAATTACGCATGAAAAACTAAGTAAAATTATCGATTGTTATCGATAATAAGGATGAGTTTTCGAAAATTAAAGATAAACTCGTTAAGCGTATGGTATACAGGAGTATTCATGGTAACTTTCAAGTCTAGCTTTTATGGCTTAAGAAATCGGTGGGCTCACACAGAGGGACGGAAGGAGGGCTTAAACAATTTCTTTTGTCGTCCTGATCAAGAATATATATACATTATGGGGTCTGCCACGCCTACTTCTGTCTGTTACGTACATTTTCACAAAACCATTATACAAATAAGAAAACTCTAGTCGGGCGTAATCGACTAGGGGATACCCTGAGCTCTGTCGAATTTGTGTGTTTTCAATACACTTATATTTAGCGTAAAATTATAAAAAAAATTTCAAGTTTGATCTTTAACAACCAAAAAGCATTTTTGTCAAAAGACTGACATTGGCGAGGGTTGAACCTACGTTAATTACACAACGCGCATCACCTCTACCAAAAACGACACATAATTTTTATAAAATTAAAAAGCTATATAAATTTCACTCGTCGCCTGGTGTCGAACCCAGGTCCTGATGTTTCGCGTGCGTCGCTTCTACCAACGACGCCTATTCACTGTCTGTAAAAGCGGTGGCAAATGTAAACTAAAGCAGCAGCTGATACTTCAACAAAATTCAAACGTAATTAGCGATTCTTCGAATCGACTTGAATGCGAGCGTTTGTATGTGTGTGCTCATGCATAGAAAAAGTGCGTTCACTTGGCGCTGCTGCTACGTGAGTTTGCAAATTGTTCAAACGTTTTGTTTAATAACTTTTTTGTTACTTAACGAATTTCGATGAAATTTTCGGTATATGATCAACATTTTTATGGGCATATTTGTCAGTTTAGTAAAAGATCGAACTCATTCACATTTTGGCTATGTTTGCGACTGAACTTCAATTTTAATAATTTGGGTAAATTTGGGGCGGTATCCAAAATATCACAAAAATCGAAATTGCATAAAATACATATAAAGCTAAATATAAAATTTGGTGTCTCTAGTCTCAAAGATGGGCAAGATATAATTTTTTAACTGAATTTCAATAGTGGTTTTATTTGATAACAAAACAAGTAAAAAAACTATAGTCGGGCGTGACCGTCTAGGGGATACCCTGAGCCCCGTCGAATCTGTGTTTTTCATAGAATTTGGGGGAATTCAGGGCTGGTATCCAAAATATAACAAAATTCAAAATTGCATAAAATACATATAACCCAAAATATATTTGGTGTCTCTAGCTTAAGAGATGGGCGAGATATAACTTTTTAGATTTTGTTTTTAATCGATAACAATTAATTGGGGATAGTTATCGATTTTCAAAAATAAACTCGATCTGCGTGTGCTATTCACGGACCTACAAAAAAAATGTCAAGTCTTTAGCTCTTATACGGCCGGACGGACGGACGGACAGACAGACAGGGCCAAATTGATCTCTCTTGTCGTCCTGATCAAAAATATATATACTTTATTAGGTCTGCCACGCCTCCTTCTGTCTGTTACATACATCCAACAAAAACATTTTACCCTGATTTCCCATTTTCAATGGGCTCAGGGTATAAAAACCAGCTACTGGTCTTATAAAAAAAAAAAGAAGTAAAATGAAGTTGTACTAACACTAATCATAAACTAACACTACATTTAATATCTATAAATCAGAACTAAATTTCATTTTCTGTAAGCATAAGACAATAGATTTAACGTATGACGTATGGCTAACTAACATAATTTGAATAGACACCCAGTTTTAGTTGAACAAAATATTTAGGGCGATATCTCGAACGATATAGAAAATATTCAACATTAACGGAGAATTTGAAGGGTTCGCTATCCTGATGGAATGGAATGGAAAGTCAGCTCTTGATACAATTAGACAGGGCTCCACATTTTTAATGATAACCATTTGATTTAATGAAACCCAAAGGGTGCAGCTTGTACTGAGTTACTACACTTGGAATTCAAATTGAGTTTCGAAGTTGAGTTGTCTTCAATCTGGCATTGCGAAAAAATAGTGTGCTATAAATTTCGGATCTAATACAGTAAGTGTGTTCGTCATATTGTGCTTGATCGCATTCTCGAACACAGTCTTGATGCAGTTGACCAATGCCAGGGTACAGAATAGTCGCAACATCGGATAAACAGAACTCAAACGCAGTGTCAACCGACCTGTTAGCACCTCGATCACCCAAAATGAAAAGTCCAGGCCCAGCATCAAAGTATTCAATATTAGCCATGGCATTAAAAAATTTGGCTTAGTCTAAAGAGAAATTGAGCGCGAATTAGAATATTAATATGAATTGGAACTGCTATGTAAGTAGGAAATCATAGAAATAAGTCTTAAAGCCAACGTTTTAGTCAACTATAAATTATTAACGTGCTACACTTATCGTAAACAGCCAATACCTAGATTTTTTGCAAATACAAACATACAAATTCATGAAATGTTAATTATTATAACCTGAATAGCCTTGTAAAAGTGTATGTATGTAAAAGTGTGTATGTAGCAGGAAAAAGGAGTTGTGGTAGACCCCATTAAGTATAAATATTATTGAGTAGTACATCGATCTGAGTCGACCTATGACCATATCATATGTTTTATTATTCATCCCATTTCCTTTTTATCGATAGCTATCGATAATTGGATTTGGCTTTTAGGAACAATTTAACAAACTACAAAAGCCTTTTAATACATACTCATATAGCAGAATTCTTACGTGACAGAATTAATAATTAAACACATATCAAAATATGGTTAGTTTAGGAGCTTACAATTTAGGCTTAATAATAATTTTGAAAATGTGTTTCGAATAAAAATCAAATTATATTTAGATACGAAAATGTGTGGCTAATCAGGATATAGCTATATAGTTTGCAATGTAAGCCTTATTGTTGTTTTGCGGCTCTGTCCTACAGATGGACCTGTGTGTCGTCCCTTGTGTCGTGGTACATTCGATATTCGTTTTTGAATGAATGTATATATTTTCAGTAAATTGCTACCGACTGTTGTTTACGACGGAGTTAAATGGAAATATCAATACAGATAACATTGATTTAAACTAGATATCTGTCAGATTTGTTTTCAGATATATGTATACTCACATTGATCAGCGCATAGATCATTAGCAACCAGGCATAGCTCATGATAACCGCGCCAACCAGCCGACTTCTGCGTAGCATCTCCACATCGAATACGAAGAACTTTCGGGGCCTCCACATTTCAAGCGGTTGGCTGGATATGCAATAGATGTGAAAGCATTCGCCGAGGCTGCGATAGGCTCCCGTCAAGCTAATGATCAGCACCAGCCAAAAAATATAGGGAAAAAACTCGTAACGGCAGGGTGCACAGCCGCCGATGAACTCCCACAATTGTTTCCAGCGTGTGAACGGGCAGAAATTCCATATGGAGAACGAGAGACACTTGTTTTCGGAAGCGCGATATTGAAATTTTCGCACTTTGAACATTTTCTACTTAGCTGCATATACTATATATGTATGTATATGCGTATGTATACATATATACATATGTATACAACTTGTTGGTTCGTTCACAAATACAAAGTCTAAATAATTTGGTATTGAATCGCACTAACAATTTGAAGCGTAAGCTGCAGTCAAATAATAAAATTATAAACATCTATATAATGTAACACACGTAAAAAAAATCATAATAAATAGCAAAAGCCCTTTTTTCTGCTAAGAAAATGTTACTTCGTTTTTGGTTTTCGGAAAAGCGAAGACGACTTTTATACCCTGAATCCATTGAAAATGGGAATTCAGGGCTTAATGCTTTTGTGAAAATGTATGTAACAGTCAGAAGGAGGCGTGGCAGACCCCATAAAGTATATATATTCTTGATCAGGCCGATGAGAGAAATTGTTTAAGCCCTGTCCGTCTGTCCGTCCGTTCATATGAACGCACCGATTTCTTAAACCACAAAAGCTAGAGACTTGAAATTTACCATGAATACTCCTGTATACCATACGCTTAACGAGTTTATCTTTTTTTTCGATTACCCATCCCATTTTCTTATTATCGATAGCAATCGATAATTTGTCTTCGTTTTTCAAATTTGCATTGTATATTCCTGTAGAGATTACGGACAATTTGTATTTTTTGGATTTTGGATACCGGTCCCCCTTTCCACAAAATTTGCATATTTCTCCAAAAGTAGTATTTCAAATACTAGAGACTTGTGCTTAGGCAAATATAAACATAAACATAAATAAAAAACATATGTACCTTCTAATAATACTCTGAAAGTTTCATTAAGAAAGTCCAAGCAGAATCAAGTAAGAAAACTCTAGTCGGGCGTGATCGACTAGGGGACACCCTGAGGTCCGTCGAATCTGTGATTTTCAATATACTTATATTTAGCGTGAAATAATAAAAGTTTTCAGCATTGCTTTTTTTTGTCAAAGAACTGACATTGGCAGAGTTGAACCTAAGTCAAATACGCATCGCGCATCACCTGTATCAGATGGTACATATGTACTTGCCAAAGCACAAATCTCTAGTATTTGAAATACTGCTTTTAGAAAAATTTGCAAATAAAATACAAATTGTCCGTAAACACTACAGGAACATACAATGAAAGTTTGAAGTGTCTCGCTTTTACAGTAATTAAGTTACGCTTGAAAAACGAAGACAAATTATCGATTGCTATCGATAATAAGAAAATGGGATGAGTTATTGAAAAAAAGATAAGCTCGTTCAGCGTAATGTATACAGGAGTATTCATGTCAAATTTCAAGTCTCTAGCTTTTGTGGCTTCGGTGCGTTCACAGGGACGGAAGTACGAATGGACGGACGGACGGACGGATGGACTTTACTATATCAACTTTACTATATGAACTCAAGAATATATATACTTTATGGGGTGTGGTGTGGTGTGGTGGCGTGTTACATACATTTTCACGAAACCATTATACCCTGAAGCTTATCTATTTTTTAGATAACTCATCCCATTTCCTTATTATTGATAACAATCGATAATTTCACAATCGATAATTTCACTTTCAAAATTACGGTGTATGTTCGTGTACTAAAAACGTATATCAAATACTAGAGACTTGTGATTTGGTAAATACAAACATATGCACCACTTCATGATAATGATGGGCGATATATAATTTAATAACTGAATTTCTATTGTTTTTTTTTATCGATAATTAACAACTAATTGGGGTCAGCTATCTTATCTAAACTTGCTCTGATCGTGCTATTCACGGACTTACAAAATAAAATTCAAATCTTTAGCTCTTATATGTTCTGAGATCGACGCATTCAAGCGTATGGAAAGACGGACAGACAGACGGTCGGACACACAGACGGACAGGGTCAAATCGATTTCCCTTGTCGTCCTGATCAGGAACATTATACCGTATGGTCTGCCACGTCTCCTTCTGCATGTTACAACCATTATACCCTGATTTCCCATTCTCAATGGGCTCAGGGTATAAAACCATTTCAAACAGCTTATATTTGGTCTTTGGTAATTACAGCCACTGGATATTATTGGTATGCTTTCAATGGGGACCCGTGGTACATGAGAACCAAAGACATTGAGCGTACCTTAAAGTCACTAAAATCGGAGACAAAATCCAGGAGATCGCCATAAAATATAATGAAAGGTTAGATTGTCATCCTAACAGCCTTGCTAACAGATTAAGCACCACAGCGGTAAGATCTGCTAACCCACGAACTAGAGTCAGAAGAAGACTCAAACGACACCACACTAAAGACCTACCTAACCCGGTCTTGACTTAACTCAAATCAACCATTCCCTTACACATCTCACTGTTACACTGTAAATAACTTGTCCCAATAATACACAACTCAAATTAATAAAGCAATTCTGATTAGGTTAAGTTGTCTAAATGGTAATAGTACACTAACCAATGTAAATAAAGAACACATTTCATTAAAAAACAAGTAAGAAAACTCTAGACGGGCGCAACCGACTAGGGGATACCCTGAGCCCCGTCGAACCTGTGTTTCAATACACTTATATTTAAAATTATAAAAAAATTTCAAGTTCACTCTTTAACAACCAAAACACTTTTTTATTAAAAAACTGATATTGGCGAGGTTCGAACCTACATTAATTACGCAACGTGCATCACCTCTACCAAAAACGACACATAATTTTTATAAAATTAAAAAACTAAATCAATTTTACGCGTCGCCTGGTTCGAAACCAGGTCCTGATGTTTCGCGTGCGTCGCTTATATCAACGACGCCACTACACTGTCTGTAAAAGCGGTGGCAAATGTAAACTAAAGCAGCAGCTGATAATTCAACAAAATTCAAACGTAATTAGCGATTCTTCGAATCGACTAGAATGCGAGCGTTTGTATGTGTGTGTGCAAGTGCGTTCGCTTGGCGCTGCTGCCGCGTGTTTTTGCAAAGTAGCCAAACGTTTTGTTTAATAACTTTTTTGCTATTTAACGGATTTTAATGAAATTTTCTGCATATGATCAATATATTCTATGGGCATATTTGTCAGTTTAGTAAAAGATCGAACTTATTCGTATTTTGGCTATATTTGAGACTGAACTTCAATTGGGGGAAATTTGGGGCCGGTATCCAAAATAAACAAAATACGAAATTGCATAAAATACATATAAATATAAAATTTGGTGTCTCTAGCTTTAAAGATGGGCGAGATATAATTTTTTAACTTAATTTTGATTTTGTTTTTAATCGATAAAAATAAATTGGAGATAGTTATCGATTTTTTAAACAAACTCGATCTGCGCGTGCTATACACGGACCTACAAAAAAATTTTAAGTCTCTAGCTCTTATACGGGCTGAAATCGACGCGTTCAAACATACGGACAGACGGACGGACGGACGGACAGACAGACGGACAGGGCCAAATCGATTTCTCTTGTCGTCCTGATCAAGAATATATATACTTTATGGGGTCTGCCACGCCTCCTTCTGCCTGTTACATACATCCAACAAAAACATTATACCCTGATTTTCCATTTTCAATGGGCTCAGGGTATAACAAGTAAGAAAACTCTAGTCGGGCGTGACCGACTAGGGGATACTTTTCATAGAATTTGGGGCCGGTATCCAAAATATAACAAAATTTAAAATTGCATAAAATACATATAAAGCTAAATATACAATTTGGTGTCTCTACGGGCGAGATAAAATTTGGGATACATAAACAGAGGCGACCTAGCAACAACGTTATTCACATGCTCAGATGTCCGAACAATGATATGAGATCAGCGCGCCAAAAATTTCCATACAAAAATCGAAATACAGCAGTAGAAAAGAATAACAAAATTGATACACAAAACTGTTAGAAAGAGGGAACGAGGGAGAGAGGGAAGTAAAAAAAGTGAAACAGTAAACACAGAGATTTTAAATTATTTTTGTTGGGCGACGCACATTTCAGTCCTTTTGATTTTGACTGCCTTTTGTTCCGCTGCGTTTTACCCAGCCTTGTTTTTTATACCCTGAACCCATTGAAAATGGGAATTCAGGGTATAATGGTTTTGTGAAAATGTATGTAACAGGCAGAAGGAGGCGTGGCAGACCCCATAAAGTATATATATTCTTGATCAGGACGACAAGAGAAATTGTTTAAGCCCTGTCCGTCTGTCCGTCCGTCCGTCCGTAGAAGCTCCTAGATCTCCGAAACTACAAAAGCTAGAGACTGCAAATTTGACATGAATACTCGTGTATACCATACGCTTAACGAGTTTATCTTAAATTTTCGATAACTCATCCCGTTTTCTTATTATCGATAACAATCGATAATTTGACTTTGTTTTTCAAGTGTAACTCTGTAACCGTTAAAGCTAGATACTTCAGATTTGCTGTGTATGTTACTGTAATGAATGCGCACATTTTGTCATTTTTCGATTTTGGATACCGGCCCCCCATTTCCCCAAAGTTTGCAAATTTCTCCAGAAGTCGTATATCAAATACTAGAGACTTGTGCTTTGGCAAATACAAACATATGCACCATCTTAATATACTCTGAAAGTTTCATTAAGAAAGTCCAAGCTGAAAAAAAGTTATTCAACCTTCAATTTTCCATAGTAATGCTTATATTGCAGCATAAGCGCTGCCGCAGCGTCAACTGCGCAGTAAGCAGATCGCGAGCCTACACATAACTGTGTATGTATGTGTGTACGCATAGTTCGTTTATGCATTTGTGTGCGATATCCGCGATACGCATAAACACTAGGAAATTCCAATTATGCCCTTTTTTCGCTACCAACTTCAGATTTCTAAAAGGGTCAGCAGGTACCAAAAATATGTAAAATTCCCACCCCTATGCCTACGCATAACTGTGTATTAATGTGTGCATGCGTTATATGCAATGTATATATAAAAGAAGCGTACAATGATTTTAGTAACAGCTCCCACAGGGTTCAGGGTATCTCTTAATCGAGCCGTCTCGATTAGAGCATTCTTACTTGTTACATTTCTTTTATATATTCCTATATACATAGTTATGCGTAGGCACGTGCTCTGCTTACTGATTATTTTGTCAACCCCCATATATCTTATTTTATAACAAACTTGACGAAGTTACAGCGTGTTTCATGAACATTTATAGAGAGTACGATGACTTAAGTGGCGCACTGTAAATATCATCTCATTTCGTTTCCCATAATAAAGCGATCATAGTGAGCTTAGTTACAGATTTTAATAAAGTATGTACCCAAAGCAAATCTGAATTGAGAGTTAACAAATATTTACAAAAACAAAGAAAATTGAATCATTTTACAGACGATCTGTGAGAGATTGTATTTAACGATTCAAAATATGATTGAAATTCAGTTATTAAATTATAGCTTGCGCATCTGAAAGGATATAGACATCAAATAAAATTTAGCTTTGTAGTTTGTTATATTTTGGATACCGGCTCCGAATTTCCGCAAATTCTTAAAATTAAAGTTCAGCTAAAAATGTAGTCACTAGGTGAATGAGTTTGCATTTTTATCACCCAGACAATTATTCCCTTTGAATATGTAGATCAGATTCCGAAAATTTCATTGAAATCCGTCATATAAGAAAAAGTTATTAAACAAAACGTTTGGCTACTTTGCAAAAGCACACGGCAGCAGCGCTAAGCGTACCTATTTTGGTATGCATGTGAACACACACATACATACACATGCGTCAATTCGCAGAATCAATAAGTAAGAGAGAAAGCTTGTGTGGCGAAAGAGGGGCACAGCCTTCTATGTCCAAATATCCCATTTTCAATGGATTCAGGATATAACAATTGCACTTGAATTGTGCTTCAATTTTCTGCTCCTAGTTTAATTTAGATTTTCAGCTTGTTTCTTAAGCTAATGTTAGTTTTTTTATTTTTTTGACAAAAATGCAATTTGGTTGTTAAAGTGCAAATCTAAACATTTTTATGAGATTCTGCAAAGTACAAGCTATGAGTTCTTTAATAATATTCAGAGTATTTCCTAGTCGATGGCAAGACTAAAGTCTTCTTGTTTTTTTTTTTTTTTTTTATCAAAATTAAGTGACGTTGTTGGTAGCGGTGATGCGCGTTGCGTAATTGGCGCTGGTTGAATTCTGCTAATGCTACTTTTTTGACAAAAATGCTATATGATTGTTTAAGAGCAAACGCTAAATAATATATAAATTTTACGCGTCGCCTGGAGTCAAACCCAGGTCCCCACGTTTCGCGTGCGCCGCTCCGACCACTCCACTTTTTGAGAAAGCAGTGGCAAATGTAAACTGTATGTGTGCACATGCATAGAAAAAGTGCGTTCGCTTGGCGCTGATGCCACGTGAGTTTGCAAATTGTCCAAACGTTTTGTATAATAACTTTTTTGCTACTTGATGAAATTTTCGGCATATGATCAACATATTCATGGGCATATTTATCAGTATAGTAAAAGTGCGAACTCATTCACATTTTGGCTATATTTACAACTAAGCTTAAATTTTAAGAATTTGGGGAAATGTGGGGCTGGTATCCAAAATTTAGCAAAATTCAATTGCATAAAATACATATAAAGCTAAATATCATATTTGATGTCTCCAGCTTAAAAGATGGGCGAGATATAATTTTTTTACTGAATTTCGATAATGCTTTTAATCGACAACAATTAAGTGGGGATTGTTATCAAATATTTCAAACAATTTCGGACCTACAAACAAATAAGATCGGCGTGATCATACATACGGACAGACGGGCGGACGGACAGGGTCAAATCGATTTCTCTTGTCGTACTGATCAAGAATATATATACTTTATGGGGTCTGCCACGCCTTCTTCTGCCTGTTACATACATCCAACAAAAACATTTTACCGTGATTTCCCATTTTCAATGGGCTCAATGGGTATAAAAACCAGCTACTGGTCTTATAAAAAAAAAAAGTAAAATGAAGTTGTACTAACACTAATCATAAACTAACACTACATTTAATATCTATAAATCAAAACTAAATTTCATTTTCTGTAAGCATAAGACAATAGATCCAACGTATGACGTATGGCTAACTAACATAATTTGAATAGACCCCCAGTTTTAGTTGAACAACCTCAGGTACGCGTACAAACTGTCAATAGGTAGCAACAACGACACATTGACCGTCAGAACGAACATTTACAGAACAGAGGCATGGCGAACAACGCAGAACAGGTGATTGCAGCCACTGTTGCCCAAATTTTGACAGAACAACTTCTAACATTAGTAAGACAACTAGTTAACCCTTCCAGGGAATTCAATGACGTGGCCGATCAAAACATAAATGACAATAAAAATTTGAACGACCTTCACAGAGTACCAGACATCGTCACAAGCCTTAGGGAATTTTCCGGCAATAAAGCCGAATTTATCTCATGGAAAAAGAGTGTGGACCGCATACTCTCCATATATGCAAACCAAATCGGTTCACTAACATACTATGGCATTTTGCATACCGTGAGAAATAAGATCATCGGCAATGCAGATACAGTCCTCGAGTCGTACAATGTGCCCCTAAATTGGAATGCCACTTCCAAGTGTCTGACACTGCACTATGCAGATAAAAGAGATATAGGGACATTAGTATATCAGATGACTATGTTAATACAGGGCAACAGCCAGACAGTAGAGCAGTTTTATCAGATTGTCTACAACCATCTGACACTCATGCTAAACAAAGTAGGATGTATGGAACTCAATAGAGAGTCAGAGATCCTTATGACGAAAATGTACAGGGAAAAAGCTTTAGATACTTTTATCAGAGGTTTAGAGGAGACTTGCCACGTATTCTTTGCATAAAGGAAAAAGCAGACCTTTCCTCAGCCCTCCACTACGGCTTAAAGTTATAGAATCAAAGCTATAGAACAAACATGGCTTTCAATAAAATCCATCAAATAGGCCATAAGGGCGCAGCTCGAAGCGCACCACCATGATAAGAGCAGTACCAATAGATATCAGGGCCCAAGTGCCAATGCAACCTGCATGGCCAAATGCCATGAATTATGGACAGTACAATAAACAAAAATTTTACCAAACGCAACCACATCAGACTAACGCACCTCCCCGACCATTAGCACCCAAACCGCAGCCTCGTCCCGAACCAATGGAAGTTGACCAAAGCACCCAAACACGGATGGTAAATTACATGAACAGACCAAATTTTGAAACAGGAAAAATACCCCCACCAATAGCAAACCCAACTGATAAAAGACAACGAAACTTTAATATTCAATCAGGAGAGGAACAACCCGATGATGACAACAGTAACGCTTATATGACTATGGAAGAATGCGTACAGACCATCGAAACCTACGAGCAACAGACCGAGTATGAACAATCAGTACAAGAACACACACAACAAATAGAACGAGTCGACTACGAACAAGAGAACACCATTGAACAAGCTAACATTAATTTTTTAGAATAACCTACTCTTCGCTTCCTTACATTGAATGTAAGACAAAAAGCGGAGAGACACTTTAACATTAATAGACACAGGTTCAAACAAAAATTATATACCACCCAAAGTAGTTTCTAACCTAATTCCTAATCAAAATCCTTTCGAAGCCGTAACAGTCGGCAGAAATATAAAAACAAGTAAGCTCTAATCGAGACGGCTCGATTAAGAGATACCCTGAACCCCTATGGGAGCTGTTACTAAAATTATTGTACTCTTCTTTTATATATACATTGCATATACATGTAACGCATGCACACATAAATACACAGTTGTGCGTAGGCACAGGGGTGGGAATTTTACACATTTTTGGTACCTACTGACTCTTTTAGAAATCTGAAGTTGGAATTTCCTAGTGTTTATGCATATCGCGGATTTCGCACACAAATCCATAAACGAACTATATACATACATACACACTTATGCGTAGGCACGCGCTCTGCTTACTGCGCAGTTTACGCAGAGGCTGCTCTTGGCTGCAGTATAATCATTACTATGGGAAGTTGATTGTTGAATAACTTTTCTCCTACTTCGACTTTCTTAATGAAACTTTTGGACTATTGAAGTGGTCCACAAAGCATAAGTCTCCATTATTTGATATACGGTTTTTATGAAAATTTGCAAATTTTGAGGAAAAGCAGGGCGGTATCAAAATCCAAAAATTACAAAATGTGCGCATTCATTACATCGAGAGTCTTTTACGGACGGACGGAGATAGTGAGATAGCGCTCTATTACTGAGCTCATTATTACTTAGGCGAATAAAACGAGCAGACGAAATCAGGTAAACTACAAATCCTGATGTATCATGTAACATGAGTAGGTATGCAGGATGGTCATTATGTACTATGTACGAACTGAAGTGGATTGTAATTAAGGTTATGTAGTATGTAACCTGAGTATGTATGCATGCAGAGAAAGGTTGGACATTATCTCTGTACGAACTGAAGTGGATTGTAGCATGTAACATGAGTATGTAAGCATGCAGAGACAGAATGATTTTTATTTATGTACGGACTTAAGTGGTACTGGTGGTAATTACATCACTGCCCTCCCTTTAAGAGACAAGTTGAGGTGTCACAAACTTCACCGTCTGTATCAACTGTTTTTCAAATGTTGTGTAAAATATTGCAAATGGATTATAAGATATGTATTCATGATATTTATTTGGATTTCCCATAGTAAAACTCATATTGCAGCCCAAGCGCTGCCGCAGCGTCAACTGCGCAGTAAGCAGAGCGCGTGCCTACGCATTACTGGGTATGTATGTGTGTACGCATAGTTCGTTTTTGTATTTGTGTACAATATCCGCGATACGCACAAACAGATTTCTAAAAGGGTCAGCAGGTACCAAAAATATGTAACATTCCCATCCCTATGCCTATGCATAACTGTGTATTTATGTGTGCATGCGTTATATGCAATGTTAATATAAAGAAGCGTTAAATGATATTAATATCAGCTCCCGATGTGTAGCTAATGATTATTTTATCAGCCCCCATCAAAACTTTTAATTTTATTACAAATTTGACGAAGTTACAGTGTGTTTCATGAAAATGCATATACGTTATTTGTACAACATATAGGCTAAAATACGCAGCCGTTAAAGACTTACATAAGCACTAGAAAATTCCAATTATACCCTTATTTCACCGCCAACTTCAGATTTCTAAAAGGGTCAACAAGTACCAAAAATATGTAACATTCCTACCCGTATGCTTACGCTGTGTATGTATGTGTGCATGCGTTATATGCAATGTATATATAAAAGAAGCGTAAAATGATTTTAGTAACAGCTCCCACAGGGTTCAGGGTATCTTTTAATCGAGCCGTCTCGATTAGAGCACTCTTACTTGTTATTTTTGCGTTAGGGTTTTTGTCCGACACAGCGAACGTTAATGGCTTATGGTCTGTATAGATATTGATGTCAATTGCTCCATATAGGTAAAGTTGAAGCTTGCCCAGGGCCCATACTATAGCCAACAATGCTCTCTCATCAATTTGGCCCTGTCCGTCTGTCCGTTCGTCCGTCCGTCCGTCTGTCCGTATGTATGAACGCGTCGATTTCAGCTCGCAGAAGAGCTAGAGACTTGAAATTTTTTTTTTGTAGATCCCTATATACAGCGCTCATATCAAGTTTATTTTCGATAATCGGTTAATATATTCGTTTTTTTGTTATCGAATAAAAACATTATCGAAATCCAGTTATAAAATTCTATCTCGCCCATCTTTTTAGCTTTATATGTATTTTATGCAATTTTGTATTTTGTTATATTTTGGATACCGGCCCCGAATTTCCCCCAAATATAGCCAAAATGCGAATATGCATAGAATATGTTAATCATACGCCGAAACTTTCATTAAGTAACAAAAAAGTTATTAAGCAAAACGTTTGGCTACTTTGCAAAAACACGAGGCAACAGCGCCAAGCGAACGCACTTTTTCTATGCATGAGCACACACATACAAACGCTCGCATTCTAGTCGATTCGAAGAATCGCTAATTACGTTTGTATTTTGTTGAATTATCAGCTGCTGTTTTAGTTTACATTTGCCACCGCTTTTACAGACAGTAAAGTGGCGTCGTTGATATAAGCGACGCACGCGAAACATCAGGACCAGGGTTCGACACCAGGCGACGAGTGAAATTTATTTAGTTTTTAATTTTATAAAAACTAGGTGGCGTTGTTGGTAGAGGTGATGCACGTTGCGCAATTAACGTAGGTTCGAACCTCGCCAATGTCAGTTTTTTAATAAAAGAGTTATTTGGTTGTTAAAGAGTAAACTTGAAATTTTTTTATAATTTTAAATATAAGTGTATTGAAAAACACAGGTTCGACGGGGCTCAGGGTATCCCCTAGTCGGTTACGCCCGACTAGAGTTTTCTTACTTGTTTTAATATGTGAGTGTGTGTGTGTGTGTGGGGGTGTAGTCGTCGACCGTCCCGGAATGGCCTGAGGTCCATGTGGTCACCTTACCCAACATACATATGTACATGTATGCATCTATTCAGCTCTAATCTCCAACAAGTTGTCTTCTCGGTTCCATTCATACAAATTTGAAACACGCAAGCAAACAGATAAATCTGTCGTCATATTATGGGTCATATGATGGATCATCTAAACATAAATTCATTGTCATAACCGTCATCATTTAGTTCAGCTTACGAAAGTTGATCTGTCGCTGATAGCTCATTATCAGGCGCCTGTCCGGCCGAATAGCTGCTGCTGGCAGCGCCAGCTAACTATTCCTATACCATTACCGCCTGCTATTGCCCGACAACTAACAGCTCCCACGTTTCCCAGCCATCGCTTCGATCGTGGCCTTTGCAATGTTTATACATCTCATCCAGCATTTCTTTTGATTTTCATTTCGGCTTTTGGTTGCTTGGCAACGACAAGCATCGAAAAACGCCGGCAACTTGTTTCTTTTTATAGTTTCTACGCATTTTAGTTTGATTTGTGCGTTTGGTCTTCTTGAGACGCACACACACAAACAGAAAGGCACACGTGTTGCAAGTCTTAAAACCTGTAAACGCATTATAAAAACGGGTATTTGCATTTGCATTTTATATTGTACCAAATCATTTGTAAATATTACAAAAAAAAAAACAAGTAATAGTGCTCTAATCGAGACGCCTCGATTAAGAGATACCCTGAACCCTGTGTGAGCTGTTACTAAAATCATTGTACGCTTCTTTTATATACACATTGCATATAACGCATGCACACATTAATACACAGTTATGCGTAGGCAAAGGAGTGGGAATCTTACATATTTTTGGTACCTGCTGACCCTTTTAGAAATCTGAAGTTGGTTGCGAAAAAAAGGTCATAATTGGAATTTCCCAGTGTTTATGCGTATCGCGGATATTGCACACAAACACATAAATGAACTATGCACTTTACGTAGCGCCATATACATATACATTTTCACGAGACAACAATATTCAATTTAAGTTTTATATTATAACTTAAAAAACTAAACACATTCACAAATTTGAGTCAACAAAAGTCACCGTGCTCTGCCTTGCGCTGAGCTGTCTGGCGCCAGCGTTCTTCTTAGAAGTAACGGGGATCTTTGAATTTGTATATGCGCCTATGTACATAGGCGGGCGCTCTGCTTGCTGCGCAGTTTGCGCAGCGACTGCGCTTGGCCTGCGATATGAGCATTACTATGGGAAATTGATTGTTGAATAAGTTTTTTTCTAGATGGACTTTTTAAATGAAACTTTCAGAGTATAGTTAGACGGACCATATGTTCGTATTTGCCAAAGCACAAGTCTCTAGTATTTGATATACAGCTTTTGGGGAAATTGGTAAATTTTGGGGAAATGGGGGCCGGTATCCAAAATCGAAAAATGCCAAAATGTGCGCATTCATTACAGTAACATACACTGCAAATCTGGAGTATCTAGCTTTTACGGTTACAGAGTTACGTTTGAAAAACAAAGTCAAATTATCGATTTTTATCGATAATAAGAAAATGGGATGACTTTTCGATAATTTATGATAAACTCGTTAAGCGTATGGTATACACGAGTATTCATGTTAAATTTCAAGTCTCTAGCTTTTGTAGTTTAGGAAATCGGTGCGTTCACACGGACGGACGGACGGACGGACGGACGGACGGACGGACGGACGGACAGACGGACAGGGCTCAAACAATTTCTCTTGTCGTCCTGATCAAGAATATATATACTTTATGGGGTCTGCCACGCCTCCTTCTGCCTGTTACATACATTTTCACAAAACCATTATACCCTGAATTCCCATTTTCAATGGGTTCAGGGTATAAAAAAAAACAAGTAACAGTGCACTTGTCGAGACGGCTCGACTAAGAAATACTCTGAACCCTGCGGGAGCTGATTCAAATTCATTTGCATGCATTACATTTGCACAACTACATACCCACAACATATACACTTATGCGTAGGCACGCGCTCTGTTTACTGAGCAATTTGCGCAGCAGCTGCGCTTGGGCTGCATTACTATGGGAATTGATTGTTAAATACCTTTATTTCTACATGAACTTTCTTGATGAAACTTTCAACGTATATTTAAATGGTCCATATAAGTATTTGCTAGAGCATAAGTTTCTAGTATTTTATCTACGGGTTTTGGGGATATGTGCAAATTTTGGGGCGGGGTATCCAAAATCAAAAGAAGAAGAAAGAGTGCTCTAATCGAGACGGCCCTGAACCCTGTGGGAGTCATTTTACGTTACGCGTAAGCTTTGGGTTGGGAATGTTACATATTTTTGGTACCTGTAGATCCTTTTAGAAATCTGAAGTTGGTAGCGAAAAAAGGGCATAATTGTAAGTTCCTAATGCGCGATACGTGGATATCGCACACAAAATTATAAACCAACTTGCAGTTTATATATGCAGTTTATATTTTATGACAAAATGCTTTACTCAACACAATAACGTTAATAACATTAGTCGAGTACATATTTTGTACAGCCTGGACAGTGTCCAGATATTCAACACAAAACCGCAAATTGCCTAATATTATATATGACTTTGAGCAAACTGCATAGCTCGTTTATGTATTTGTGTGTGATATCCGCGATACGAATAAACACTGGGAAATTCCAATTATGCCCTTTTTTTTCGTTACCAACTTCGGATTTCTAAATGGATCAACAGGTACCGAAAATATATAACAGTCTCACCCCTATGCCTACGCTGGATTTAGATCAGGAGGTGTTTTTAAAAGATGTGGCGTATTATATGCCAAGTACATTTTGGTATTATGAGCCATGTGTTGAGTTCATGTTAGTGTTGGAAAAAATAAGATCTAGATAATCTTAGCTTCGCAACACTTGGGACCAAATTTTTTTTTAAAATTTCAATGTATTTTTGATGATCCATCACCCCATCAATTATCTCAAAATTTCCGACACCAGCAGCAGCCATACAGCCCCATACCACCCCATACCACCACCGCCATACTTTACTGTCTTGATTGTGTGTTTTGGTTGGAATGCCTCTCCGGCTCTTCTCCAGACACGAAGTCGCCCATCCGATCCAAATATGTTTTACTTCGATTCATCAGAAAAAGGTACATTACACCAAAACTCGATTGGCGCATTTTGGTACTCTTTTGCAAATTCTAGACGTTTTTTGCGATTAGCGCTGCTTACAAAAGGCTTTCGTCTTGGCGTGCGCGACTTGTACCCAGTAGCTACTATAGCCATCCGAACTGTTTCTGGGTGCACAACTTTTTTTTTGGATACTTGTAGAATCTGTTTACAGTATCGAATTTGATCTAACAAATGGATCCGACGTCACTATTCTCTTAATATTTAGCCATTTCCTGTTTGTTAGCATGCTCGGCCTTCCTGGTTTTCGCTTGTTCTGAACTCGCCCTTCGTATTTGAACCGTCCAATTACGGATTGGATAGTAGAACGACTGCGAGACAATATATTTGCAATTTCCGAAGATGATTTCTGCTGCCTAACGTGCATATTTAGAATTATTTGGCGTTCTTCAAATACTTAAATATTTGCCCGGCATTTTTAATCAATATTTGTCCACTTAGCGAAAATTTGTTACAAAATGTTGCGAAATTATGCCCAAAGTATGCAAATACATACATTGAAAAACAACCGTTATCATTTTCGTTTTCTGTCTTCAGCTAAAATTCTAAGAAAGTACGGTGTATGAAGACTTTATGACTATTTTTTAATTTTTTTTAGTTTTACTGTACGAAGACTTTATTGGAAGCAAAAACGTGTCTTTTTATGGTTTTTTAGTTATAGCTTCTAAACTAAGCAACATATAGACTTAATTCTTTTTGTAAATTAAGGTTAATAAATAAGATAATAAAACTGCATCTAAACTTTGGCTCGTTTCCTGCTATATATATCTTATATTCGTTCAGAAAGAAAAAAGTTGCTGCTGTACGAAGGAACCCATTGAAAATGGGAATTCAGGGTATAATGGTTTTGTGAAAATGTATGTAACAGGCAGAAGGAGGCGTGGCAGACCCCATAAAGTATATATATTCTTGATCAGGACGACAAGAGAAATTGTTTAAGCCCTGTCCGTCTGTCTGTCTGTCCGTCCGTCCGTCCGTCCGTCCGTGTGAACGCACCGATTTCCTAAACTACAAAAGCTAGACACTTGAAATTTGACATGAATACTCGTGTATACCATACGCTTAACGAGTTTTTCTTAAATTATCGAAAAGCCATCCCATTTTCTTATTATCGATAAAAATCGATAACTTGACATTGTTTTTCAAACATAACTCTCTAACCGTAAAAGCTAGATATTTCAGATTTGCTGTGTACGTTACTGTAATGAATGCGCACATTTTGTCGTTTTTCGATTTTGGATACCGGCCCCCATTTCCCCAAAATTAGCAAATTTCTCCGGAAGTCGTATATCAAATAGTAGAGAGACTTGTGCTTTGGCAAATACGACACATATGGTCCGTCGAATTATACTCTTAAAGTTTCATTAAAAAAGTCCAAGCTGAAAAAAAGTTTTTCAACAATCAATTTCCCATAGTAATGCTCATATTGCAGCACAAGCGCTGCCGCAGCGTCAACTGCGCAGCAAGCAGAGCGCCATAGGCGCATATAAAAATTCAAAGATCCCCGTTACTTCTAAGAAGAACGCTGGCGCCAGACAGTTCAGCGCAAGACAGAGCACGGTGACTTTTGTTGACTCAAATTTGTGAATGAGTTTAGTTTTTTAATTTATAATATAAAACTCTCAAATTGAATATATTTATCATGAAAATGTATAGACTAGAGCTAAAATATGTATATGATAATTGAAATCGACAAATTGTTTTACTCAAAACAATAACGTAAATTAGTTTAGTCGAATGCGGTATCCAGCACAAAACCGCAAATTGCCTAATATTATATGTATATGGCGCTACGTAAAGTGCATAGTTCATATATGTATTTGTGCGCGATATCCAGAGATACGCATAAACACTAGGAAATTCCAATTATGCCCTTTTTCGCTACCAACTTCAGATTTCTAAAAGGGTGGGCCAGCAGGTACCAAAAATGTGTAAAATTCCCACCCCTATACCTACGCATAACTGTGTATTTAAGTGTGCATGCGTTATATGCAATGTATATATAAAAGAAGGGTACGATGACTTTAGTAACAGCTCCCACAGGGTTCAGGGTATCTCTTAATGGAGCCGTCTCGATTAGAGCAGTCTTACTTGTTTCTTTTACGATAAGATAAAAATAAATAAACACATATAAAAAAGTAATACGTCTGATTCACAAAATCTTTTAATTAATGCTAAACATTCAAACTGAAATAGAATCATTCTGTCAACGCCTTTTTTTTCTGCCTTCCGAATTAAATTTTTTGAACCTTACGATGGCAGCTCGAGGCATTATCAAGCGGTAGCCATAATTCGCAACAAAGTTAGAGGACCAGCAGACGATGTGCTTGCCTCATTTAATACAGTACTCAATTTCAGAGCTATTATCGCTAGATTGGATTTTACATTCTCTGATAAGACGCCAGTGCATGTGATCCAGCAGCAGCTGAGCACGCTTAGGCAAGGCGATCTATCGTTGTTAAGATACTACGAAGAGATCGAAAAGAAGTTGACATTGTTAAAAAAAATTAAGGAACGACGCTCTTCGCACTTTCGTTTCGGAAATCCGAATCAAGAATCAAGAAATCCCTGAGTTGGCACAACCAAAAGACCTTCCTTCTGCTCTAGCTTTAGCTCAGGAAGCTTAGTCAAGCAATGAAAGGGACATTTTTGCAGCCAACTTTGCAAGGTACGCAGAAGAGAACCATCAAAAGACGAATGGCCAAAAGACCCAGGACTGGCGTCAAAATGGTCAACATGAAAATGACGGGTCTTATCAGAAGAAGAAACCCCATTTTCAGAAAAACACAAGTGATTATAATCAAAATCAATGAGCGAGAACTACTAGCCATTGTGGGCACTGAAAAATCTCAGAAATTACTTGTACGGTGTTAAAAATCTTAACATCTACACAGACCATCAGCCGCTAACATTTGCGGATCCGGGATAAAAATCGTTTTTCAAGCGTAACTCTGTAACCGTAAAAGTTAGATACTTCAGATTCAAACATATGGCTTATCTCATTACTCTGTAAAAGTTTCACTAAGAAAGTCCAAGCTGAAAAAAAGTTATTCAACAATCAATTTCCCATAGTAATGCTCATACTGCAGCCCAAGCGCAGCCGCTGCGTAAACTGCGCAGTAAGTAGAGCCCGTGCCTCCGCATAACTGTGTATGTATGTGTGCATGCGTTATATGCAATGTATATATAAAGAAGCGTAAAAATATGTCGAAATATAATCGATAATATGATTTACTCAAGACAATAACTTTAGTCGAGTACAAATTTTGTACAGCCTGGACGAAGTGTCCAGATATCCAACACAAAACCGCAAATTTCCTGAGAATATATGTATATGACGCCGCGCAATCTGCATAGTTCGTTTTTATACCCGGAAGCCCATTCAAAATGGGAAATCAGGGTATAATGTTTTTGTTGGATGTATGTAACAGGCAGAAGGAGGCGTCGATTTCAGCTCTCAAAAAGAGCTAGAGACTTGCAATATTTTTTGTAGATCCCTATATACAGCTCGCATATCACGTTTATTTTCGATAATCGATTAATGAGTTCTCGTTTATTTGTTATCAAATGAAAACATTATCCAAATTCAGTTATAAAATTC